>JASDDO010000029.1:419706272-420088772 GCA_030015575.1 Agapanthus africanus
TGAATCCATGCGTAATGCCTAGGATCAAAGCTGACCTGATATTGGAAAAACCAAAAGGAAAAGTGAACTATGTTTATTTTATCAAATAAAAAGGTGTTACTTTAATTAATAATAAATAGAAAAGTAATGAATTTTTTTAAAGATCCATGCCAAAACTTAATAGTAAATAACAAAAAAATTTATTGCCATTTAATTTGATCTCAATTGAGCACTAAAGTGGAAGGTATTTATATGCAATTTGCTTATATCATGGTATTAATTTGTAATTTATAAACTTTAAAATATTTAATTGCCTTATATAATGCCGTTTTTCTCATACCTTTTTAAAAATTACACAATCACCGACACCACTCAACATAAACCACAACATAACTCAGTCAAGGATATGATTGGAAAGTCTGAAATGATAGGGAGGCGGTTTGTTTTTTCTTGCATCAGATGGTATTTCACGTCGCATTCTCTCGTTTCTACTCACCACCGTCCGTTTCGTATTGTTGGTTCATATTTTAGCTTAATATATCCTTTTTAGGTAAAGAGTAGGCCGTCTTAGCCTACTTTTTAACCAAAAAAGTGAGCGTAGTTTGATTCGTATGTCGGGGTCAATTCCCAAAAATTATAAAAACAAAACTCAAAAACCATGGTGTGACAATAAGTTATTTCTTGCCTTCGATCATGATAGTTTAAAGCCTGGTAAATAACCTTGTTACTACTGCCATTCTATATTAAATGTCCTGCACTTCTCCTTTTCACTTGATTAATACAAAATAATAGTTCTTGATGCTGCTGCTGCTGCTGCATTCTCATGTAGGGTCATGACATTCTCATGGCTACGATGCTTAATGGAGCTGCCATCATGGATGGAGCATTGCTTCTTATAGCCGGCAACGAAAGCTGCCCTCAGCCTCAAACTTCTGAGCATCTCGCTGCTGTTGAAATCATGCGTCTAGAACACATTATCATTCTGCAGAATAAGATTGATCTTATTCAAGAAAGTGTAGCAATTAATCAGCATGAAGCTATTCAGAGGTTTATTCAGGTCAGTTTCATCTAAATTTAATTGGCTTGATTTCCGGAAATACCAAAGATTATTACCGTTTTCACTGAATTACTAATATGTCCATAAATTACAATTAACTAGTTAACTACCAAAAACAGTTATATTAACAACACCCTTTTTCCGCCGATACACTAAAATCTGAGTTTTGTTAATTTAAATACAATTATAATACACTAAAATGTGGGGCTTTGTTATTACCAAACTTATTTGTATTGTATTTGTAATATAAAACGAAGTTGGTAGTTTTGTGAAAACTGGTATAATTTTGGCCGTATTCTAAAATGTAGCCAATTTAATTTTACTTGGAGGCTCTATTTCTTGTCCTTTCTTACATCTTGAAAAGTGATAATTGCAGGGTACAATTGCAGATGGGGCACCTGTAGTGCCAATCTCTGCTCAGCTGAAATATAATATTGATGTTGTTTGCGAGTATCTTGTCAACAAAATCCCCATCCCTATGAGGGACTTCAGGTCACCACCAAATATGATTGTGATTCGTTCATTTGATGTCAATAAGCCTGGTTCTGAGGTTGATGAGATTAAAGGTGGCGTTGCTGGTGGTAGCATCCTTAGGGTATGAATATGTAAATTCATCTCGTGAAAAGCGTCATGTTATTATTTCCCGTTATATGCTGTAAAAAAAGTCTCTTACAATTCTGTATTTAGTAACTATCAGTACATTATTATGATATTTGAGGATCAGGGAAGCTGACGTGACAATATCTTTTTGGGGATATAAAGTAAATTCAATACTTAATATAATAGAGATGTCATTTCACTTAAATATTATTTATCATCCAATGGAACATTGCCACATCAGCATCACTTTAGGGTGCTTCCTACACTTTAGCCCTGATTCGGTATATTTGCTTACAAATATTTCACGTGCCTTGTTTGTAGGGAGTCTTGAAGGTGAATCAATTCATTGAAGTGCGTCCTGGAATCGTCCTCAAAGACGAGAGTGGCAATATCAAATGCACCCCTATATATTCTAGAATTGTTTCTCTATATGCTGAGCAAAATGAGCTCCAGTTTGCCGTACCAGGGGGCCTCATTGGAGTAGGTACGACAATGGACCCCACACTGACTCGTGCTGATAGGTTGGTGGGTCAAGTTCTAGGCGAAGTTGGTTCTCTGCCTGATGTTTATGTTGAGCTTGAGGTTAGTTACCCTCATCTCTATTCATGGTTTCATCTTTCGTAAGGTTGATTTTTGTTTTCGGTCACTTTCTTTATTGCTAGTAATCCAATATGAAGATACTAGTTCATTTGAAGTTTTTGTTAGGAGTCCAGGCTGCAAACCGTGATGCTAACTTCGATTGGTTATTAATTGGCTATATTAAAGTACATTACGCTCAACTATCATGATTTTTCACCAAATTGCCTTGTAGTTTATTTTATTACAGTAAGGTAAACTTTATAAAACACCATCGACTCTCTAGGGATTTTGAGATAACATGAACTTTAAAAATCACACGGAACTCCTTGAACTTGCAATGTAATCTAAAACCATACGATTTAGGTATAATTTAAGTAAGAGTTAGAGTTGGATCTAGGACAATTCATGGAGTATAACACATTGATCATGACTAGTTAAGAAAATAAAACACCAAGTCTTCTTAAATCAATCCCAGACCAAACACTTTCAAACAACATTGCTAGTTTACCCCCTTGTGTGTGTGTTGGGGGGGGTTGAATTTTTTTTTGGAGGGGGGGGGGGGTGTTTGCATTTCTAAATTTCATTGGTGTTATCTCAAAACCCCTGAAAAGTTGACGGTGTTATGTAAATTTTACCTGACAGTAAACTCCCAAAACCTTGTTTTCACTAAAATACCCTAAAATATAGCTTTTTAAGAAAGCTTGCTGCAATAATAATCCAGAGAAAAACAGCGTTGGTTAAGGGTGTTTTAGTATAATTTTGCCTTATGGTCATTTATTCTGGGTTTGCTGTGGAAAGTATGAGTGGTTGGTTGGAAATGTAGTTAGATGCAGATTTGGTGCAATCGAATCTTTTCTCATGTCTGGTTGCAACATGGTCCATTGTAATTGTGTGTAAACTGCATCTGATGCTTCAGGCAAATTTGTTGGACTTTTTGCAACACTCGCAGCAGAAAAAACGAAAAGAAAATGCACCTCCGGCATTTTTATTCATAAACCGACTATGATTAATTTTTAAAGCCATAATATTGTGTTACCTCAGCAACATAACTACTACAACGTTGAATTTTGTGCTCTTTACTTGTGACGTGTGCGCAATTTTTAGTGCAGCAAAACAAACAACCATGCACTAAAGTATAAAGCAAACGAAACGCATACGGTAACGTTCCTCTTTGTTCAGGTTAACTTCTTTTTATTGCGGAGGCTATTGGGTGTGAGGACAAAAGGGACGGAAAAGCAAGGAAAGGTGTCGAAGCTTGCAAAGGGTGAGATCTTGATGCTTAACATAGGATCCATGTCTACAGGAGCCCGAGTGGTTGCAGTGAAGAATGATCTTGCAAAACTAAGCCTCACCGCACCGGTGTGCACGAGCAAAGGAGAAAAGGTTGCCCTAAGTCGGCGGGTTGAGAAGCATTGGAGGCTCATTGGATGGGGCCAGATTCAGGCAGGTTCTACCCTTGACGTTCCACCTTGCCCCATCTGAGCCGATCCGAAAGACAAACGAACGGTAATATACGTTTTCAATGTGGGAGGGAAGAGAACTGCTAGGAACAATTTATGTGAGATGGAGAAGAAAACGATGTGGTGTTTTTGTTACGTTTTGGTTTTCTTGGATATTGTTCAAGAGTCAAGTAGGTGTGCATTTTCTCTGGAGTATATTTCCTATATCCATGGTTTCCATTATTCTATCTACTAAAGTTTATGCTCATCATTATTCGACATATGATTTATATCCTAGTTAACTATCATGGCGCCAAATTGTTCAAGGCCATTTTTGGGTATGGAGATAGGATGGTTGGAGTTTACTTCTAAAATTTAGGCAGAGGCTATGCAAACTCCCTTTTAAAATAAACTATGGTCAACGTGTTTAGAGAGAATGTAGTTTAAAAATGTAGATCAGACTGAAGTTTAGATGACTCTCAGTTCTTAATTAATGCCAGACAAGGTACAATTAGCATTTCGCGTTTTATGGTCAAATGAGTTTGGTTCAGCTTTATGGTTTCATCACTGTGTTTGTGGTAAGTAAAATTTACACTTTTTTCCCCCTTCCAGTATGGACAATTTAAATGTTTGGGGCCAAAGCTAATTGTTGATGATTTGCAAAGGACTACCTTGTGTCACCTATTGGGAAAAAAAAAACTAGCATTGAACACACCCAAACAGTACTAGGAAACTTGTAGGTCAAGTGCTATAGAAACACATTTGCTTGTTAAAATATGCATGGTCCCATATCACCCATCACTCTTGTAATATCACATTCAATACACCAACAAACCCTAAAAGATCCTCATCATCATCCATCACATTGAAGAGTGAGGATGCATCCTCCCCTTCCACCCACAAAGATTGAACCTCCCCCCATTCCTTCTCCTCCTGCTGTCTCTCCCCTCCTCCTCCATTGGACTCGAAATGATTCCGTCGTCGAGAAAACTCGCCCCTTTAATGCGGATTCGCCATGCCCCGTCGCGTGTGCGGTGGTCGAGCCAGCTGATAATGTCGGTGAATACAGACTCTACGTTGTCGTCTGGCTCGCCAGACGTTAGCCCGTGCCACATTCCTGGGTACAGCTTCATCTTCTTGTCTGAACTGCCTGCACGTTCATACAACGCTCTGCTAACCTCCGGATCCGTCACCGTGTCTGCTTCGCCGTGTAGCACGAAAAATGGCATCTTCACCTGTCATAATAAATAATCAATATTAGAATATAAACATGTAACCCAAAAAATCTATAATCACATCAAAAAGAAAACCAATGTTGTTGTGCAACAACCTAAAAACAGAGACCGTGAAAATAAAATCATATTACTTAACCTTTAAGGCAAGTTTGGTGTTTTGGGGTCAAAGAAAAATATAGTAAATGTTAAAGTTTGCTTGATATACATTGTTGGCACCTGAGCTAAACTGTCCTCGAGATGCATGCTCGTCCGGAGCAGCTCGAGGGCCGTCTTGAGCCTAGGCTTGTCTTGATAGATCAACTTGTTGCTCCGAATCTAAACTATCAAAGCATAAAAATTGATCAACTGGGTTTAGTGTAAATAAAATTTATTTTTTATTTTGAATTTACCTCTTCTCTTTTGATGGGGTCTTTGAAGGCAGAGTCAATAACATCTTTGGTTGGAACAATTTTCCATTTGGGGATGATCTCCTCTACTCTTGTCAACAGGTTGACCACAACTGGATGTGGCTTCACCTTCTCTGATATCTGTTTACACCTCAATTTATTTTATAGTTAATATCATTATAAATTAATAGAAGCCACACACAGAAATAACATTTCAAGATAAATGATTTATATATGAGAATAATGGAGAAATATAGAATTCACTAAAAAGAATGTAATTTTTTGAATTACAAGAGAGCCAATAGGAGAATGTACTAGCTAGGTGACTTTCTCTATGGTGAAATATTAGACACAGATTACATGTGAAAAGAAATTATTAAAATTTGTTGATTAAAAATAAAAATGGATGCAAATTAAGGTACCTTGCACATGGGGGCAACAAGGAGAGCACCATCATAAAAGGTGGGGTCCTTCCTATGGAGGAGGAGAGCAACTGCACCTCCCATTGACTCCCCATACAAGAACCTACTCCTGTCCCTGTACTCTTCTATCTCTGGTTAAAAAAATTAAAATTACAAAAAGTTTTTAAAAAAAAATTCTAAATTCAATATTTAGTCTTATGTAAGAAATACAAAAACCAACGCTATCCGCTGTTGGTTTCATATAGAACAGACCGATACGTTTGTATCGGTACATTTCTATACGGATCGACTTCTGTAACCCAATTGGTAATCCGAATGAGACCGGGACTGGGACTGTTGCATTCAATGCACACAAGTGTCGCTGTCGCAACAAGGACCCTTACCCTTTGTGGTTTTGTTACATGACCAATAACATTTCTTCTCATAATATCACATTAAATAAATTAATGAATAGAAGATGCAATAGATTAGTTACCAGAAATAGATTTGAAGAAACGGTCACAATCTGTGACAATGTTGTCGAACTTTTTGATGTAACATCTTGCACCCATGGACCTCCCATGGCCTTCATAGTCCAGCCCAAATACACCATACCCTGCCATTGCTAGCCTGTTCCCAACACCTGCATCATTCGATCTCCACCGTTCATTATATATATATAGAGAGAGAGAGAGAGAGAGAGAGAGTAATGGAGGAAAGAGACCTAGGAAGCTTTTTAGGCGGCGGCAAAAACTACGCCTTCCACCATTTTATTCAACGATCGACATCTTCCAACTTAATATACATCCTCTAATTTGTCAATACACCAAATTTCATATGATTAAAATATCATTTCACCGTTGATTTAGCATGTGCAAAATTAACGGTTTACCGACAATAGGACTTTTTACATTGCTAAATCAATGGTGAAATGGTGTTGTAATCATATGAAATTTGGTGTATCGACAAATTAGAGGATGAATATCAAGTTGGAAGGTGCCGGTCGTCGAATAAAATGACGGAGGGCATATTTTTTGCCGCCACCTAACGCAAAAAACCTCCTAGCACATATTTCGTCCGTTATTCTCGCGCGCGTGCATATGCCTGCTACATTGATTAATGCAAACCAATAGTGTAGCATTGATGAGTCTTATTTATGATTCTCATAGGGTGTAGCTAGTGAAGCCACCCACCAACCCAATTTGATCAAGGTTGCAATAAATTTAAAAAAAAAAACCATATTTTATATACCAACTTGGATGCATGCATAGTTGCATATTGCGAGAAATATAATTGTGGTAACAATTGCGACAAATAGATTTGGAGCATTTGTTTTGTGGGTAAAGCTTGGTGAATTTAGATCCAGTGGTTCTCGGAGGAAAAAAGATCTATACATCTAAACAACCTATGCGTCTTAATATGAAATAAACTTGGCCGAATGGTCGGAATGGAGATGAAAATTTTTCCAAATTGGAACAATCCAGTGAGTGTGCGAGTGTGTAATGACATGCATGCGAGTGTGTAAAGTATTATTCTGATGCGTGCGAGTGAGTAGATATATATCATAGAATAAAGGCTTTATACAAGATTTAATAAAGTTTTTGCAAGCAAGGCATATCCAAACTTGGGAGGGGAGCTGTCTATGGATATGTATATGTGACATCATGCATGGATGCACCCATGAATTGGATCAAAACAATACAAAAAAAAATACAAGTTGGGGTGTATGGGACAATTAGTTGATCAGACCTCACCAGTGAATTAATTGAAGTGATGATGTCACAAAAAAATTATTAGTTTGCGGAAGGGAAAAAAATATATATATGCACTGGTTGGTTCAACAAACAAAACCAAACGAAACCACTGCTTGAGTTAAATAATTTCACCAACCAATCTTTTATGAGAAATTTCTTATGGTTTTAGGAAGAAAATTTTGATATGGTAGGATTATATTGATTTTTATGAAATTTAACAAATTTCTATAATTTTCATTTTGCATTAAAAGGAAAGCACATGGAGTTTATGTGAGTATATATATTACCTCTAAAGAAACATAGGGGGTACATGTGCAATGAATTGGCAACTTGATGGGGATGCAACAAGCATTAATTCCTTTCCCATTTCAGATCTCTCTTTTCAAGTCCCCTTCTTTCAATATTTTTTAATGATGGAGATTGAAGTATAAAGCAAGAATCATTAAATTTAAATTCCCTATCAAATCATTTCAAACAAATATTAAGATGGTATCGACCTAGTGATCTAAATTGCTTGTCTCTGGTTAAAAGACAGATATATACAAAACGGACAAAATTGATATTAATTATCGCTTGTACAAGTAATTATTAAGATGTGACTTAATTATAGAAATAAATTGTATATATTTCTTTTAAAAGTAGAAAAATGTGAGTAATATAATTAAAATATGTGAAATAATGTAAATGGATTTTCTATGTTACCTCTCATGAAGCCACTGCACTCCATGCCATACCCTTGCAAGCCCAAAAATGGGGGTAAAAAGAGGGAAAAATATTTGAAGAATGGGCTCAAATCAAAATTGAAGAGAAAAGGAAGGGGTATTGCTAAAAATTATAAACATAATTTACCATGGCAAAGAAAGACAAGGGCCTTGGGTGAAGAAGAAAGAGGTAGCCATCTACATGTGAAGAGCTGCACTCCTCTTGAATTCCTAATGTAATCCTACAAATCACCCATTTTTATATAAATTCATGGCTCAACTCACAAACCCAAATTTATATAAACACGAAACCATTTTCTTACAAAAATATATTGAAAAATGAGAGAGAATCTAGAGAGAGAAAAGTTTACTAACCTCTTGGTAATCAACTTCCATGTTGCTAGAGAGAGAGAGAGAGTGTGTTTTTGTGTGTTTGTTTTCTTTGAGAGCTTTAAAAGGGAAATATGAGAGAGAGAGAGAGAGAGGAGAGAGAGAGAGAAGGTGTTATGGCAAATGTGGCGTAAAATGTTGGGAATAAACGTGAGGGTGAAGATTTAATTTTATAAAAGAATCCACCAAAAAAAACAAAGGAAAGGGAAAAGAATGCAACTCTATCTTGGTCAGGATCCAATCCAGTTGCTTTTCACAATCCCAAGAAGATTACTTTTTTCATATTATTCTATTGGCATTAGAAAATTCAATCGTTGCATTTTACTAATTAATTAACTAGCCAGAAAAGGTAAAATATTGGAAAACTAAAAGTTAAAAAAGTCAAAATAGTACAGCATTTATTTATTGGGTTGAATAATCCTCAGTATAAATGAAAATAAGATCACCTACTGCTGGTTTTCATATTAATGCATGTTTCATGCATTTTTCTTGCATCTTTGATCTTTGTTACATATGTTTCACTACTGCAATAAAGAAGGATTGTCCCTGCGGAGATAGGAATTCATAGGGCCAACCTTTTATTACCCATACGGATTAATCCGTAGGTCCATCCGTTTGCCTCTACGGTGCCCTACGGATTAATTAAAAAATATTAAAATTTAATCTTTTATTTGGCCCTACGGAACCGCAAAAGAAAGCCCTACGGATTAATCCGTAGGGACAAAGAAGGGTAATTTATATTAAAAAAAAACCTCTGAAATTTCCTCATCTTCCCCAATTTTTTCCTCACCCCCGCGCCTTCTCCACCTCTTGTCAGCCGGCTCCGAAACCCCTCGTTGCCAAAATTTCCCATCAGCCGCCGCCTCCACCTCCATCCCGTCAGCCGCTGCGTCCACCGGAGGATCTTGTCGAGCTCGTCGCCACTGGCAGAGGCAGAGCTTTGTCCCGTCAGCGCGTCGCTCATCGCCATCGTCAACCTCTATCCCGTCAGCTTGCCGCCATCTTGCCGTCATCTTGCCGCCACACCAAAGGATCTCGTCGAGCTCCATCCCCGGTCTTCTCCACCTCGTCGAGCTCCATCCGCCGGCAAAACTACAAGTGAGGTGAGTTAAATCCCTTTTGAACTATTAATTATTCTTATTTTTTATGTTATTGTTAGGGTTAGGGTTCGGGTTAGGGTTAGAGTTAGTTTTAGGGTTAGGGCTAGGAGATCATTATATCCTTCTCTCTTTTTTAATGATATGGACGCTTCAAAGCGCTTGAAAGATCTCGAGCAACGGGGCTACACAAAATGCACTTATAAAGATCACAGAGATGGGGCCATTGACAGCTGCATGGTCCACCCATCAACTTACCAGGCGCTAGTCAATTTGGCAGCACTAGAATATGGAAAAATAGGGAAATATATACAGCACTAGAATATGGAAAAATAGGGAAATATATATATATATATATATATATATATATATATATATATATATATATATATATATATATGATCCCTTATCTGGTAATCCGGATAGTTCACCCAAAGGAATTCTGCAATTACTGATAGATTTTTATCATTTTGTCAGCTAAAGAGGTTCTTTATCGTGCATTGCATTCCCTTGTTTCGCACTCCGTAGAGAAAAATTCCGAGCATGCATCAATGCCAACTATCGACATATGAAGCTGAGGAGGAACAAGTTCATGGGGATGAAGGATTCCGTTGTTGTCGTGGTTGGAAGATAGCATAGCTCTGCCAAGCACCGCATAGAAGTGGAAAACACCGAATTCCTCGAGTGGTTGGGATCTTTCAAGAACTTGAAGTATCTCAACCTACAAGGCATTTCAAGAATAATTATTGGGTCTCGGAGTAGGAGTTTACCGCAGCATACATGATAGTTTATATGCTTATGCTTGTTGTTTTATCTATTTTCTATAATTAACTTATCATTAGCCGAATATTTTTACTTTTTCACCTGAACATCAGTTCATATTTTAAGCTGTGAATTTTTCTTCACCTTGGATTCTATTCAATATGCAGACAGTGGTGTTTGTATGATGAATACCACTTGGAGAGACGAACAACATCCATCATTAATTCATTTCATTTCATCATTCCTGAGTGCAAACTCATATCGTCTTAACTTTCTCCCTATATCCCCTGTAATTATCATTTCTTTCACATAGATATTAGATATCCTATGATGCTCCAATCTCTTAGACTGGCTGTTGAAGTGCACGATCTCATATTCAACAACGGGGGTTTATCAGTAGCATTTGTTTTTGTGACGAATTGGAACCGTGACAATGCATCTGCTCTCTTCAGCAGGCAGCTAATACCCGCGATAATTAAGGCTTGCTTATTATCTAGTTAATTAAAATTCTCACATAATGCAGAGTTGAAAAATTGATAAGGCAGTTTGGGCATCTCTATGTGGTTGTGTCTGTACCCACCAGAGAGCAAAATGACTCTTTTAACCAATCATACTTCAAGTAGGTAACAGGTTGACAATAAATTTTGCTTTCAGAGCTGAACGAATTTCAATTTGAGTTATGATAATGTTCTTGAGGTATGGTATGGAGCTTGGTATCCCAACATTTGTCCCAGTTCGTGATCCAGAGATAGGATTTTAGGGTTACTACTAGGGCTTTTATTTGTGTTATTGTTGATTTTAGGATTACTACTAGGGCTTAGAGTTAGGATTGGGTCTAGGGTTTGGGCTAGGGTTAGGATTAATTAGGCAGGGTCAGGGTTAGGGTTAATTAGGTAGGGTTAGGGTTAGTTTGGATTAATTAGTTCGGGTTAGGGTTAGGATTAGTTTGGGTTAATTAAGTAAAGTAGGGTTGGTGATGATTAGGGATAGGGTTTGGATTAATTAGATTAATTAGGGTTAATTTTGGTTAGTACTAGAGTTAATTTGTGTTGGGGTTTGGGTGATAATTAGGCTTAGATTAATTTGGATTAGGGTTTGGGCTAGGGTTAATTAGGTAAAATAGAGTGTATTTGTGTTAGGATGTTGATTAGGATTAATTTGGGTTAATTGGGTTAATTGGTGATAATTTGAAGGATTAGGGTGTTTATTAGGGTTACTTTGGATTAAATAGGTTAATTTGGGTTAATTGGGTTAATTAGGGATAATTTGAGTTAGGGTGATGATTAGGGTTAATTAGGGTTAGGATTTACGGTGAACTAGTTCCTTCAGTAGGATACTCGATGATAACGTAAATGTACAACTTTACCGTAAATGCAAGAAAAACTTACCCTAAACTAAAAACTTCGAACCTTTAATAACGAAATGTAAACGTAAAACCTATTCATGTTAAATGTTCAAGTTAAAACCAATATATGATACTCGATGATAATATGAAACTTTCTCGAACCACTCAGAATAGTGAGATTGCGACGATAGAGAGTGATTCAAGATGTTTAGCTCAGTTTCCTAGTATGGAGGTTGCATATTATAAAGGATTCGGTGTCCTTGGATACAAATTTGAAGTTAAGGATATAGAAACATCTCGAACCATTCAGAATAGTGGGATTGTGACGGTAGGATCGGATGGTGTGATTTATTATGGATACTTAAATTGCATACTTGACATCCAATATCCCGGACGATGAGAACCGTTTTATATATTTCAGTGTACTTAGTACGATACACAAACCGATACGGATAAGTGGAGAAATAATCTCGGGACTTGGAAAGATGAATATAGATTGACTAGTGTGAACACACTTCGATTCTACGGCCAGTACGATCTATTTATCTTTACGAACTAAGCATTCCAAGTATACTGTTCACAGTGCTTGAAGCATCCGGGATGGAGTGTTGTATGCCATTGGAAACTAAATGATGTTTATGATGTCCCAGAATTCGAAAATCGTATGGAGGACGGCGATGAGGATGAAGAAGAAAGAAGACTTAGAGTGCTTCGATCGTCTATTTCAAAAGACGGGTTGTCTTCGGCTGATCGTGAAGTTACGTGGGTTAGAAATGATATCGATGATGAAATCCAAGTAGATATGTCTAATGCGTCTACGAAACGAAAAAGGTTATCAGTAATGTTATATTATTATTTCACATTTTTACGATCTATACATATATAACATGCATATGTAATGATTGTACTCTTGTCTAGATTTGATTACGACGACCGGAGCAGCGAAGGGCAGCAGGAGCACCAGCCGCGGCACCGGCAGAGGCAGAGGCAGAGCGGTTCTGCCGCCCGGAGAGCTGTGTAGGGAGCTTCAGAGGGCCGGTCTTGCACCCTGATCGGAGGCCCCTTCGGATGACTCTTTCCGTGTGGACTTTGCCACACCTCCAGGTATATTGCACGAATATTCATTTTGAATATAATATTATAGATATACACGCATACTTATTTCAAAATTACTTATATAGTTAATGTTTGATTGTCTAGAAGTTGGTGGTGCGTCCACATCAGAGGCAGATGCTACTCCCGCACCTCCAAGTATGTTTATATATCCTATAGTGCATGCATATTGATTTAGAATGTTATATACACACATTCTTTTGCTTTTACTTAGATAATCATTTTTTTACTGTCTAGTTGTAGGTGGTGCCTCCACTGCACCTGCGGGTATGTTTATATATCCTATAGTGTATGCATATTGATTTAGAATGTTATATTATTGATATACACATTCTTTTTGGAATTACTTATATAATCTATTTTTAATTGTTTAATTATAGGTGGTGCGTCCACATTTGGCGTAGGGGCCACTCCCGCCACTTCCGTACCCTCTGCTTAGTCTGCAGGTTAGTATGAATAAATATAAAATATTTATTTATTTTACATATCCTTTAAGAATAATTATGAACTTCATGTAATTTTATCGTCAATATTTATTTTCTAGTTGGAGGTGATGCGTCCACGTCCAGGGCACTGGCTATTCCTCACCGGAGGAACTATCGTCCCGCTCGTGCTGCTGCCCGGGCTCAGACTCGTGTTGCTGTCGCCGAAGGTATATATCGCACTTCAATTTTCGTTAAATTTTGATTTCTTAATACCACTTTGTCTTAATATTTGTCTTGATATTTCTTGTAGATGCAGGTGTAACACCCGAGCCCAATGCTACTAATTTCTGTTACTTTATGAATGAAGTGTGACCTCATTTTATTTATCTTGCTTGATTGTTACTTACTGTAAAATTTTACCCGGCAAATTCATTTCTGCATATAACAATTTTTGGCATCTAAAGTAAAATTAAAAATATTCATCTGGCCTACTTGATACCCCTAATCCTGCTGTAGCGTCCGTGCATCGTGTTCTCGTCCCGTTCAGTGAAACGGGCGAGTTTGGGATGGCTATGTGCACGTACGTGTGTCCATTTTGGGGGTATGCTTTTTGATCATAAAATACTTCATTTTCACTTTTGGATCCCGCTTAAAATTCTATTATTTCAATTTCAAATTTTTGGACCCGACCCGGACGCGATTTGGAAATGTTTTATTTTGCGCCAAAATCCCAAATTTTATTATTTTAAAACGTCGTATATTTTCCTTAACCATACAAATTTTACTGTTCAATTTAAATCTCATAAATCTTTATTCTGAATTTTTTTTCCTAACCTCCTTTTCACCTCAGCCAATCAAACCTTATTTCCCGTGGCCCCACCTCTTTCCTCCTCTCTCTCTCTCTCTCTCCTCTCTCTCTCCCCCCCGTATTCCTCTCTCTCTCTCCCCGTATCTCTCTCTCATATATTTAAAAACCCATTCTCCCTCCTCCTTTTTTTCCAAACGTAAACCCATCACCTCGCGAACCTTAACCACCATGCCCTCGCCGCCGCAGCCCCAACGTCGGCACCACCGTCACCTGCATCCTCGCCTCCTCAACCTCGTCTCATCCTTCCTCCAGTCCCCGCGTTCCCGAGCGCCTGCACACCCCGACGCGGCCACCTGCACCACCCTGCACACTATCGCACCGCCGGAGTCGCCGTCGGTGACCTCGTTCCCGTAGCCCCGACCCTCGCGCACACTCCTCGGTGAGTTTCACCTCCCCTCCTCTTTTCCTTTCTCCTTCCTTTTCTGTTGATACCTTCTTGATCGGCTATTTCTTGCCGCTGTCGTTGCAGGCCACCGCCGGAGCTCCCTCGACGAGATCGACCGTCGCCACCCGCCCCACGGATCATCGTGAGCACCCCTTCTCAGATCCTACTTCCCTTCTTCTCTGTTTTTCTCTCCTCTTCTTGTTTACATGTATTGATAGTTTACTGTTCATTCCTTGGCCGGAATCCGACGATGCCGACGACGCGTCCCGACGTTCCAGCGAGGTACCCCGACCCGTGTGGTTCCATTGTTCGTCGTTTGGGTTCATTCCGTGAACCGTGCGCCCGTCGTGAGTTTCCCCGCCGACGTTTTACGTTCCGTTTTTCCCAGTTCGCGACCTGTCGAGGCAAGTACCCCTTGCTACATGCTATACAATATTTACATATATATTATGACACCCTAAACCTGTAAATTTAACTTTGGTACGATCATTTCTCATTTTCATGTACAATATTGTTATATATCATTTTATCTTTAAACTTGGAACCTACAGTTTGCAATTGAACCTAATAACCATATTTACCGTTTAATCACATTTTAATATTGACATAGCTTATGGCATTTATCTCTATAGTTTTGTTCCATTTGGACACTCGTGTGCATTTTAACCTGCAATAGCTGTATTGAACCTGTATATAAATCATTGCACCTCTAAAGTTCTTAAACTTGTTAACATGATTAAAAGGCCATAATTGTCATACTGCATTCGCATAACATTGAAATCATCTCTGTGACACAACCGATAGCTGTATTGCAAATTGAGTAAATCTGCTTATTGCTTAATTCATTGCTTATATCATGTGATGATAACCACGCTTGCTTGTATAACTGATTGTGAGCACACCCATGATATTGCTTACATCTTGACATGACTTACTATATATATATATTGATCTACCCGACATGGTACCGTATACTGCTTGACTTGATCTGATGTACCATGACCTGATCCATTACCTGATCTTGTGTCTAATGCCAACAAACCTGACATGTAGTCCTCATGGACCGTTCCTGTTGTCTATCCAGACAAACCTGTTTACCTGATCCTGTGTTGGCATTAGATTCTTGATTTTGGGATACCTGACTTGACATACACATATAACTTAGGGGTATGGGAAATCAAAGGTGAAACCTGACTTGTAACTCAACAGTTCACTACCTGTACTGATCAGTTTTAGAGGCCAGGCCCGCCTCGTGACGATGCTGCTGACATCGTTGGTCTTTATCCTTTCCCTGTTAGTGCCTAGCGGCACGTCTCGGTTTCAGCCCGAGAGTCTTAAACCGTGGTCCCGGGCATGCACGGGATACTTTGAGTTACATCGATGATTCATCAATATGGTTTCAAAGACTTTAGAACAGAAAACCTGATAGAACAGTTCAGTTTACCCACTGCACATTACCCTGCACTGCTCTGACTTATATTGTTGTTACTCTTGTTTTATTCATGTTTATATTGCATTGCCTGCTACACTGTTCAAATTATATTACTTGATGACTTGACGCGCTGACGTCTGGGTTTTGCATGGCCCAGATTCTGTACCGCTGTCGCAGTCCGAGCAGGAGTACTTCAGCCAACAGGCTGAGCTGTGAGTTCAGCAGTAGTTAGTTTTCTTTCCTGCATTTTTATTCCTGATGTGAGCCCGCATTATGGGACATACATTCCAGTTGTTTGTATTGGATCTTACGCTTCCGCAATTTTATTATTCTTGACTCATGATTTATCTTGGTTTATGGACATGTTTAGATAGTTTTATTTTGTTCTTGATATCTCAACAGCCGTAATGTGACTGTGGATGGATACTTCCTACCCACAGGTAGCATGGTTGGCTATGTCACGTGCCCATTTTAGCGTACTCTGGGAAGCGGGGCGTGACAGCAGGTCAGCCCCATCCCGAGAGGGGGGTTCGGGAGCTGAATCAGTCCCACAGGCTGAGGTTTGACAGAGCTAGGGGAGGCAGCATTCCCCCTCTTCTTAACCCCCGATTATCGTTATACTGGCGATTATGCCGAGAGGTTCGGCCGGTATATGGGGGATGAGAGCCGCCTCGTGAAGAAGTATCCACTTCACGTTGAGTAGGGAGATCAACACCGGCTCATTCGCCCTCTTCTGGGATCAGGCTCGGGTATTAATATATATTTTGATTTGACGTCCGATGTTTTTATTATTATTTAACACTTGCAATTTAAATACATCATTTTTTGTATTTGCAGTTGGATTACGACTTTCAGCCTATACCCGACCCTGATCACCCTGAGAAAGTGCTCGATCTTCACGCTCTATACTATGGCCTGATGAAGAACATGCAATCAAAGGTCCGATACAATAGGAACGAACTGAAAATCGACTGCTATTCCCTGTGGATGGCGACCCCCGAGGCAGAGAGAGCGGCTTTCCTATATACCCCGGTCTTTGCGAGAGCCGATGTAGATACATGGCCTCTCTTGTGCCAATATTTCGACTCTCAGCGCAAACAGATTTGTAATTTAAATGTAATTCATTGTTTAGTATATAATTTTTTTTTTGTGTTGCTTAATTAGAAAACTAAATCTGATTGTGTTTTGCAGAAACAGGCCGATCAAAATAAAGAGAATATGAAGTCGGCGAAGAGGGGTCGCCCCACTTATACAGGTGGCTCGAGGAACATTACTCGTGCCATGGAGGTATCGGTAAATTACAATAGATTTATTATGATATAATGTAATATTAAGAGTTATTTTATAATATATGTAAATTTTTTGCGAATTGCAAAGAGCTCAGACCCTGCCGCAGGGTGGTATACCGAGTGTTCTGACCACGTATCTTGCCGTCCACAGCACCTCGACAGATCCCGCCATGGGCGAGCTTCGATTCCCCGACACCGCTACTCAGGAGTATTGCGTAAGTGTTAATATTTATTCTAACAGGTTTGAAATTTTTGTTTTGAAAAGTTCAAATTTAAATGATATACTTATATTTTAATGGTTAATGTGGGTGTAGGTGCGGGTGGTGGAGCAGACAGAGGCATCGGGGATCGATTTTACTGGATAGACCAATCCGATGCTGCTGACCCCAGTCCTAGATGTCGTACATGGAGGGCACCACGGAGGTTGGGAGAGAGGCCGGGGACTGGGTCCTAGCAGGGCCCATATGAGGTTGGACTCTACTCCGGCGATTACTTCCCCAACCCCCGTGAGCGACGTCTAGAGCATGATATTGCCGTCTTGAATACCACCATCGAGGAGTTGAAAGAGATAGTATGTATACTACTTAATAGTAAAATATTATATCACATTATAGATAGTAACATATGCAATATTAGTAGCCTGAGTTTATTTGGTTGTAGACTGTCACGCCCCGCTTCCCAGAGTACGCAAGATTGGGCACGTGACATAGCCAACCATGCTACCTGTGGGTAGGAAGTATCCATCCACAGTCACATTACGGCTGTAGAGATATCGAGAACAAGATAAATAAACTATCTAACACATGTCCAAATACAGAATAACAAGAGTCAAAATAAATAAGTGCGGAAGCAAATGATCCAATACAATAAATAGAAAAGTACGTCCCATAATGCGGGCTCACATCTGGAAATAAAATGAAATAAATAAACTAATCACTACAGGACTCACAAATCAGCCTGCTGGCTGAAGTACTCCGCTCAGTCGTCGACAGTGGTAAAGAATCTGGGCCATGCAAAACCCAGACGTCAGCGCGTCATGTCAACCAATAATATAATATGAACATGGTAATAAGTAATGCAGAAAATAAACATGAATAAAGCACTAATATGAAACAACAGTGCAGGGTAGTGTGTAGTGGGTAACTAAACTGTTCTATCAGGTTTCTATTCTAAAGTCTTTGAAATCAATTGATGACTCGTCGATGTAACTCAATAGTATCCCGTGCATGCCCGGGACCACGGTCAAGACCCTCGGGGCTGAATCCGAGACGTGCCGCTAGGCAGTAATAGGTAGCAGGATGGACGAGTGATGTCAGCATCATCACTCCCGGACTGGCCGAGCCTGTAAGACTGATCAGAACAGGTATCGAACTGTTGAGTTACAAGTCGGTTTCACCTTTGATTTCCCCATACCCCCAAGTTATGTATGTCAGGTCAGGCATTCAGTAATCAAGAACTAATGCCAACACAGGATCAGGTAAAAGCAGGTTTGTCTGGGTAGACAACAGGAATGGTCCATGAGGACCCCAAGTCAGGTTTGTTGGCATTAGGCATGAGATCAGGTAACAAGTCAGGTCATGGTACAACAGGTTGAGTTGGTAGTAAAGGGTACCATGTCCGGTGCATCGGTATGTATATATGTCATGTGTATCAAGGTCAGGTCAATATGTGACGCAATCGAGGGTGTGCTCATAACAGGTATATAATCGAATAAGGAATAACAGCAGGAAATAAAGTAAACAACAATAACAGTTCATTTAATCACAAGGGTGCATTAATGTGGTGCAGTTGTATTATCATATTAACAGGTTCGAGCACCCTTGGGGTGCAGTAATCACAAGGTAGTGCAATATCAATAACAGAAGGTAATGAAGCTAAATGTGTACAATTATCGTCCTTTAAATAACAAAATGATTAACTGGTAGTTTTGTTATTAGGGTTACAGTGGCAAAAATACGGTTTAGGTTACAGTATCATGATGTATATCATATTTTGTCCAAATGAGAAAAGTAACTATATTTAGTTAATATTTGCAAGTTTTATGAGTCAAGCACACTTAGTTGGTATAGCATAGCATGTAGCAAGTAATACTTGCCTCGACGGTTTCGCAAACCGGAAAACACGAACGTAGCGTCGGCGGAAAACACGCGACGGATGCACGGGTCACGGATCGAGTCTAAACAACGAACAGCGGGGCCACGCGGACCGGAGTACTTCGCTGGAGAGTCGTGTCAAGTCGTCGGCACGGCCGGAATCCGGCGAAATGTCAAAACAGCGACGAAGTTAGCGAAATACTAAGCATGGACAAAACGCGACCAGCGAAGGGAAAAGGGAAGGGAGAAGGTAAAGAGATGCTTACAGGGATAGCAAGGGTGGCAACCGCGACGGGTTCGACGGCGATGGGGCGTCGGCGGCGAACAGAGAACGCGGCAGCAGTGCGGGAGGTGGCTGGATTGGGTGGTGCTGTGAGTAGGGGAGGTACTTGCCTGGTCTGGGTTGCAGGGAGAGAGGAGGTGGTCGACGGTGGCGCAGGCGACGACGACGAGGGTCGACGGCGGCTTTTCCGGCGACTGGAGAAGGTGCTAGGGTTCGGCGTCGGGTTCTGTTGCAGCCCGGCGAGGGAAGGAGGAGGAAGGTGAAGAGGTCGGGACGAGGGTGAAGGGGAGGTGCTGGCGTCGTCGGCGACAAGTGGCGGCGGCGACGGCGAGCAGAGGCAGTGCAGGTGGCTGCGGCGCCGGCTGCAGCGCTGTAAGGAAGGAGAACGGAGGAAAGAGGGGGTGCGGTCGAGGCTGCGGAGGCAAGGATGATGGTGGTGGTCTCGTCGGCGCGGGGACTGCGGCGGCGACGGCACGACGAGGCTAGGGTTCGGGGGTTCGTGGGGTTTCTCGTGAGGTTTCAGCGAAGACGAAGGACGTGGGGAAAAAATATAAAGGGATAGAGAGGGAGAGAGGTTATAGGAGAGAGAGAGAGACAGTTAGAGAGAGAGAGAGAAATTAGTGGAAGAGAGAGGGAGAGATAGAGATAGAGAGGCAGAGAGAGAAGATTAGTAGGCGGGCCCACGAGGGATGGAGCCTCGTGATTGGCCGGGGTGTTGTAAAGGAGATTTAAAAAGAAATTTAAAAGATTTATAAGGATTTAAATCGTTAGTTTTAAGTAACAGAAAATATATATATTAAGTTTTAGATTATTAAATTAAATGGGTATTTTGGCGCTAAATGAAACATTTCCAAATCGCGCCCGGGTTGCGCCCAAATATTTGAAATTCAAATAATAGGATTTTAAGCGAGTTCCAAATTTTAAAATGAGATGTCTTATGATTAAAATGCATGCCCCCAAGTCGGACACTTGCACGCGCGCGTAGCCGTCCAAACTTACCCGTTTCACCGAACGGGATGAAATCTCGACGCGCGGACGCTACCACGCGACTAGTGGTGACGAGTAGGCCAATACGGATATTTTTAATTTCATTTTAGGTGTTAAAATTTGTTATAGGCAAAAATGACTTAGCCGGTTAAAATTTTGCAACAAGAACCAAACAAGCAAGATAATTGAAATGAGCAATGTCTAACACTCAACCAGTAACAGAAATAGTAGTATTGGGCTCGGGTGTTACATCATACCCAACTACAAAAAGAATTTCGTCCTCGAAATTCCTAGGATACAAGATAGTTAACTACAGGAAAAGGTGAGGAAACTTCTGCCGGATCTCGTCTTCTCGCTCCCAAGTGGATTCTCCGTGCGATCGATTACCCCAAGAAACTAGCACAAGAGGGATAACCTTGTTCTTAAGAACCTTTTCTCTTCGATCCTTGATTTCAACCGGTCGCTCCTCAAAAGTTAGGTCCTCCCGTACAGTCAACTCCGAATGATCCAAGACGTGGGTTTCATCTCGAACATACCTCCGTAGTTGAGATACATGAAACACATCGTGCACTCCTGCCAAGGACTGTGGTAACGCCAAACGATACGCTACCTCTCCAACACGCTCCAATATCTCGAAGGGTCCAACGAATCGAGGACTAAGCTTTCCCCGACTCCCAAAGCGAATCACCCCTCTAGTCGGTGATATCTTCAGGAATACCAAATTCCCCACGGCGAACTCTAGAGGTCTTCTTGACGTGTCAGCCCAACTTTTCTGTCTGTCTTGAGCTGCCTTCATATGCTTCCTGATTGTATTCACCTTCTCGACTGTCTGTACCACCAAATCTGGTCCTAGTAACCTTCGTTCACCAACATCATCCCAACAAACAGGTGAACGGCACTTACGACCATACAACGCTTCAAACGGAGCCGTCTGAATAGTCGCTTGGAAACTATTGTTGTACGAAAACTCCACCAAGTGTAGATGATCCTCCCAAGAACCTTTGAAGTCCAACATGCATGCCCTCAACATATCTTCAAGAGTTTGGATCGTTCTCTCCGACTGCCCATCAGTTTGAGGATGATAAGCTGTGCTAAACTTCAATCGAGTCCCCAAACTTTCTTGTAAACTCCTCCAGAAGTGTGACAAGAACCGAGTGTCCCGATCGGACACGATGCTCACCGGTACTCCATGCAATCTTACAATCTCCTGCATTTACCGCTCTGCCAAAGTCTCCGTCGATTGACCAACCCGAAAAGGAATAAAGTGAGCCGCCTTGGTCAATTGATCGACAATCACCCATACTGCATTGTTGCCCTTTGGACTCCGCGGTAAAGCAGTCACGAAATCCATGGTTATATGTTCCCACTTCCACTGAGGAATCGGAAGTGGTTGCAACAAACCAGCAACCCTTTGGTGTTCAGCCTTGACTTGCTGACACACCAAGCACTTAGCCATGAAGCGAGCAATCTCCCGTTTCATACCTTCCCACCAGAAGTGCTGTCGAATATCTCGGTACATCTTTGTCCCTCCTGGATGTACAGAGTAAGCTGAACTGTGTGCCTCCCTCATAAGCTCTTCACGCACATCCCCTTTTGGCACACACACACGGCTACCATACCTCAACGAACCATCTTCGTGGATCAGTAAATCGGTTCGTAGTTCGGCTTCAACCTGCTCTCGAAACTTTTGCAGTCTAGGATCCTACGATTGTGCCGCTTTAATCTTCTCAACTAAGGACGACTGTACTTGCAACTGCATCAACTGTCCCGTAGAGTGTGGTAGCACAACCTCCAAGTCAAATCTTCTAAAATCCGCAATGATCTCCCTCTGTGTAGTCAATACCTGAATCGCTGGAAACCGACTAAGCGCATCCGGCACGACGTTAACTTTTCCCGGATGGTACTTAAGATCAAGGTCATAGTCGGCCATCAGCTCCAACCATCTGCGTTGCCTCATGTTCAACTCCTTCTGAGTGAACACATATTTCAAACTCTTGTGATCTGTAAAGACTTCGACTCTCTCGCCCAAAAGATAGTGTCTCCAAATTTTCAAGGCGAAGATCACAGCCGCAAGCTCCAAGTCATGAGTCGGGTAATTCTTCTCATGGGTCTTCAATTGTCTTGATGCGTAAGCTACGACCTTCCCATTCTGCATCAAAACACATCCCAATCCTTTTCCAGATGCGTCGCTGTGAATCACCAGTCCTCCTGAATTGTCTGGTACGGTCAGAATAGGGGCGGTTATCAACTTCTGCTTCAATGTCTCGAAGGCCAATGCACATCCATCCGTCCAAATAAAAGGTACTTCCTTGCGCGTGAGCTTGGTCAACGGTTCTGCCAAACGAGCGAAGTTCTCCACAAATCTCCTGTAGTATCCGGCCAAACCAAGGAAACTTCTTATCTCCGCAACATTTCTTGGAATAGGCCAATCTCGAACCGCTGCAATCTTTTCGGGATCGACGGCGATTCCATCGCCCGACACAACATGCCCCAGAAATTTCACTTCTTCTAGCCAGAATTCGCACTTACTCATCTTCGCATACAATTTCTCCTGTCTCAGCGTCTGCAGTGCGATCTTCAAATGCTCAGCATGCTCCTCCGGACTCTTCGAGTACACCAGAATATCGTCAATGAATACCACAATAAACTGGTCCAAGAATGGTGAAAAGATTCTGTTCATCAAATCCATGAATATTGCCGGCGCATTCGTTACTCCGAAGGGCATCACCAGATACTCGAAATGTCCATATCGAGTTCGAAACGCCGTCTTGCAAATGTCTTCTGCTTTCACTCGGACCTGATGATATCCGGATCGTAAATCCAGTTTCGAGAATACTCTCGCGCCACTAAGCTGCTCAAAAAGTTCTCCAATGCGAGGGATCGGGTACTTGTTCTTAATAGTCACCCGGTTCAATTCTCGGTAATCAATGCACATCCTTCTCGTGCCATCCTTCTTCTTTACTAAAAGAACTGGAGCTCCCCAAGACGAGTTGCTGCTTCGAATCCAACCCTTCTCAAGTAATTCACCAACTTGCTTCTTAACTTCTTCCAATTCCACTGGTGCCATCGGATAATAAGATTTTGATACTGGCGCTGCACTGGGAATAAGGTCAATCGCGAACTCCACGTCTCGTTTCGGCGGTAAACCCGATATATCCTCAAATACATCCATAAAGTCGCGAACAACTGCCGGCTCTTCATTACTATCAACTTCCATTGCTGCAAGAACACTGTTTGTCGGCCTAGCCCTAAACTCGACTGGCCCGACAGAACTGCTTCCCCCAGTGAAGGTAAACTCAGGATGTCCGGGAATCTGGAAAATTACCTTCCTTGCCCTACAGTCAATGTGGGCGTGGAAAGTGCCAAGAAAATCCATTCCCAAAACAACTTCATAGCTGCCCGTATCTATTACCAAGAAATCTGCAAAAAGCTCCCGTCCGCACACAACAACCGTACAATCTCTACATTCCTTACTAGCTATGATTTTCCCATTCCCAGTGTGTATGTCCCAAAAACTAGACAGGGTCGTGCAGGTAATCGAGTGTGTAGTTATAAATTTGGATGACATAAAACAGTGGGATGCTCCGGAATCAAATAATGCCAATGTGGGAAAACCATGAACGAGTAAAGTACCTGAAACCACTTCTCCTGATGCCTTAGCTTCCTCAGCTGTCAACGTGAAAGCTCGAGCCTGATTAGGTCCTTGAGTCAGCTGTTTCTGCCCTTGGAACGGTCTCTGCGGAGGCTTCTGTATATCATCTCTCGTGCGAAGCTTCGACGGACAGGCACCAACTGCGTGATCGGCCGCTCCACAAACCAGACAAAGTCCCAGTCTCCTTCGACACTCCTTATGCACGTGCCCAGGTAAATGGCAGTATTCACAGATTACGCTCTTTCTCCGATCAACGATCACAGGCTTCTTCATGGGTGCTACACCTCGACGGTCCACTGGAATACCTCTGCGCCCATGATCTCGGTTAGGTACAAATACGGGCTTCCTGGCCGCAACTGCTGTCTGCTGTAGGTTCCCTTTCATTCCCGACAAACTCTGCTGCTCTCTGGCTGCCGTAAGAACCTGCGAGAAAGTGGTCAAACCCAGGGAGACAATCTGCCTCTGGATGTCCACATCCAAACTGCGCAAGAACCTTCATGCCCTGTCTGCCTCCTTGGCGACTAAGGGTCCAGCGAAGCGGCTGAGTCTCGTCCATTCCGCTGCATGTACGTCCACAGATGCTCCATTTTGCCTCAGCCCAATAAATTTCTCTTCCATTTCCTCCCGTGCAGTCCGCGGGAAGAACTTCTCCAGGAAACTTTTAGAGAAATCCGCCCAACTGATTGGCTTGGGCAAGCGGGTCTCCTCCACAAGCCACCACTCTCGGGCGTAATCCACCAGCTGAATGCGCACCACATCAACTCTCTTGTCCTCTGGGATCTGTGCAGCAATCAGCAGATTCTCCGTGTCCACTAGCCACTGCTCGGCTGGCAACGGCTCCTCCAGACCAGTGAAAGTAGTAGGACCCAAACGTCTGAAATCTGCCACGGTCCCTACTTGGTCAACTGGTTTCGCTCCAGCGGTGTTTACAGACTGCCGAATGGCCTGCAAACCCTCCTGAAATGAATCTGCTTGCTGCTGGATCAGCTCAGTTTGCCTCTTCTGATTTTCCAACATCCCACGTATCACTCCCAACATGGCGGCTTCATCTACGCGCCTCTGATATGTCTTGAAATTCTTATCTGCCATAATCCTGAAATCAAAACACCCAACATTAGCATGATGATAGATTCAATATATAAATCAAGGCTAGAACTCTAAGATGCTTAAATAGAGTACCGCATTGTAACTATGCCGCGGTATCATAGCCACAATTACTTAACTCCACCCAAGTCGCCTAAGTCCTAGAGACAACAAGAAATCAGGTTTTCGAATTAACATGCAAAGTAAGTTTGCACGTCGACATAATCTGGAAGAATGTGATTCAAGAATGGTAAAACGGTCAAGGTGGCAGGACATGTTTCCTAAGCACGGGTATTCTGATTCGTGTATCGGGTACAATACCCAACTACAAAAGAATCAACCCTACTAACCTAGGTCTCTGATACCAAAAGAACCATATCACGCCCTGCTTCCCAGAGTACGCAAGATTGGGCACGTGACATAGCCAACCATGCTACCTGTGGGTAGGAAGTATCCATCCACAGTCACATTACGGCTGTAGAGATATCGAGAACAAGATAAATAAACTATCTAACATATATCCAAATCCAGAATAACAAGAGTCAAAATAAATAAGTGCGGAAGCAAATGATCCAATACAATAAATAGAAAAGTACGTCCCATAATGCGGGCTCACATCTGGAAATAAAATGAAATAAATAAACTAATCACTACAGGACTCATAAATCAGCCTGCTGGCTGAAGTACTCCTGCTCAGTCGTCGACAGTGGTAAAGAATCTGGGCCATGCAAAACCCAGACGTCAGCGCGTCATGTCAACCAATAATATAATATGAACATGGTAATAAGCAATGCAGAAAATAAACATGAATAAAACACTAATATGAAACAACAGTGCAGGGTAGTGTGTAGTAGGTAACTAAACTGTTCTATCAGGTTTCTATTCTAAAGTCTTTGAAATCAATTGATGACTCGTCGATGTAACTCAATAGTATCCCGTGCATGCCCGGGACCACGGTCAAGACCCTCGGGGCTGAATCCGAGACGTGCCGCTAGACAGTAATAGGTAGCAGGATGGACGAGTGATGTCAGCATCATCACTCCCGGACTGGCCGAGCCCGTAAGACTGATCAGAACAGGTATCGAACTGTTGAGTTACAAGTCGGTTTCACCTTTGATTTCCCCATATCCCCAAGTTATGTATGTCAGGTCAGGTATTCAGTAATCAAGAACTAATGCCAACACAGGATCAGGTAAAAGCAGGTTTGTCTGGGTAGACAACAGGAATGGTCCATGAGGACCCCAAGTCAGGTTTGTTGGCATTAGGCATGAGATCAGGTAACAAGTCAGGTCATGGTACAACAGGTTGAGTTGGTAGTAAAGGGTACCATGTCCGGTGCATCGGTATGTATATATGTCATGTGTATCAAGGTCAGGTCAATATGTGACGCAATCGAGGGTGTGCTCATAACAGGTATATAATCGAATAAGGAATAACAGCAGGAAATAAAGTAAACAACAATAACAGTTCATTTAATCACAAGGGTGCATTAATGTGGTGCAGTTGTATTATCATATTAACAGGTTCGAGCACCCTTGGGGTGCAGTAATCACAAGGTAGTGCAATATCAATAACAGAAGGTAATGAAGCTAAATGTGTACAATTATCGTCCTTTAAATAACAAAATGATTAACTGGTAGTTTTGTTATTAGGGTTACAGTGGCAAAAATACGGTTTAGGTTACAGTATCATGATGTATATCATATTTCGTCCAAATGATAAAAGTAACTATATTTAGTTAATATTTGCAAGTTTTATGAGTCAAGCACACTTAGTTGGTATAGCATAGCATGTAGCAAGTAATACTTGCCTCGACGGTTTCGCAAACCGGAAAACACGAACGTAGCGTCGGCGGAAAACACGCGACGGATGCACGGGTCACGGATCGAGTCCAAACAACGAACAGCGGGGCCACACGGACCGGAGTACTTCGCTGGAGAGTCGGGTCAAGTCGTCGGCACGGCCGGAATCCGGCGAAATGTCAAAACAGCGACGAAGTTAGCGAAATACTAAGCATGGACAAAACGCGACCAGCGAAGGGAAAAGGGAAAGGAGAAGGTAAAGAGATGCTTACAGGGATAGCAAGGGTGGCAACCGCAACGGGTTCGACGGCGATGGGGCGTCGGCGGCGAACAGAGAACGCGGCAGCAGTGCGGGAGGTGGCTGGATTGGGTGGTGCTGTGAGTAGGGGAGGTACTGGCCTGGTCTGGGTTGCAGGGAGAGAGGAGGTGGTCGGCGGTGGCGCAGGCGACGACGACGAGGGTCGACGGCGGCTTTTCCGGCGACTGGAGAAGGTGCTAGGGTTCGGCGTCGGGTTCTGTTGCAGCCCGGCAAGGGAAGGAGGAGGAAGGTGAAGAGGTCGGGACGAGGGTGAAGGGGAGGTGCTGGCGTCGTCGGCGACAAGTGGCGGCGGCGACGGCGAGCAGAGGCAGTGCAGGTGGCTGCGGCGCCGGCTGCAGCGCTGTAAGGAAGGAGAACAGAGGAAGGAGGGGGTGCGGTCGAGGCTGCGGAGGCAAGGATGATGGTGGTGGTCTCGTCGGCGCGGGGACTGCGGCGGCGACGGCACGACGAGGCTAGGGTTCGGGGGTTCGTGGGGTTTCTCGTGAGGTTTCAGCGAAGACGAAGGACGTGGGGAAAAATATAAAGGGATAGAGAGGGAGAGAGGTTATAGGAGAGAGAGAGAGAGACAGTTAGAGAGAGAGAGAGAAATTAGTGGAAGAGAGAGGGAGAGATAGAGATAGAGAGGCAGAGAGAGAAGATTAGTAGGCGGGCCCACGAGGGATGGAGCGTCATGATTGGCCGGGGTGTTGTAAAGGAGATTTAAAAAGAAATTTAAAAGATTTATAAGGATTTAAATCATTAGTTTTATGTAACAGAAAATATATATATTAAGTTTTAGATTATTAAATTAAATGGGTATTTTGGCGCTAAATGAAACATTTCCAAATCGCGCCCGGGTTGCGCCCAAATATTTGAAATTCAAATAATAGGATTTTAAGCGAGTTCTAAATTTTAAAATGAGATGTCTTATGATTAAAATGCATGCCCCCAAGTCGGACACTTGCACGCGCGCGTAGCCGTCCAAACTTGCCCGTTTCACCGAACGGGATGAAATCTCGACGCGCGGACGCTACCACGCGACTAGTGGTGACGAGTAGGCCAATACGGATATTTTTAATTTCATTTTAGGTGTTAAAATTTGTTATAGGCAAAAATGACTTAGTCGGTTAAAATTTTGCAACAAGAACCAAACAAGCAAGATAATTGAAATGAGCAATGTCTAACACTCAACCAGTAACAGAAATAGTAGTATTTGGCTCGGGTGTTACATAGACTTAGCTTTAATTAATCATACTTACATAAAACTATCTAATTAAAATAAACTACGGTTTTCCAAACTAGATATCCAAACGAGGCCTAAGTCCCTAAGTATTCTTAGATTGGGGTTTCGCAATAACCTGATAATGATACGAACTGGACTAAAATCTAATACAACGTTCTTACTCATTTATTACACACAAAATTTAACAGATGTGACATGTTATTTCTACCGCGGCTCCACATGCATCTCCGTCTGCTGTGGCTCCGCAAGCCATTACCCTGGCTGGGCTCCGCAAGCCACTATCTCGGCTGCGGTTGCGCAGACCACTCCTGCAGCTCCACAGCCCGCTCAGACTCCCGCACAGTCTGCTCCTTCATTGGTCAAGTTTTTGACGACTTAGGGCTGCACCGAGGAGCAGATGAGCCAGATTACGGCGATTATCAGTGGTGGAGGAGTTGGACCGAGCTAGGATAGCTTTATTTATATTTTTGAGGATGTATGTATTTATCTGATACATATTGTATAATTTTTGGACGATATTGGTGGTTGGTTGCTTGTTCACAATGATTTAGTTTGATAACGTATTCTTTTTGTTTATTTCTTTTATATATTATGCGTGAGATGTTGATTATGAATATTTATGTATTTGGTTATATGATGTATATATTATTGTGCACAGGGCGGGGAAAAAACAGGAAACCCTTTTAAAAATAAAACCTGATATTTTGTCCCTACGGATTAATCCGTAGGGACATATGTTGCACTTCGGATTAATCCGTAGGTCCAATGTTTGCCCCTACAAAGTTAGCCGTAGGGACAAAATATCAGGTATCATGATATTTTGTCCCTATGGACTCAGTAAAACTTGCCCCTACGAATTTATCCGTAGGGGCATTTATCCGGACCTATGGATATATCCGTAGGGGCACCAGTCAGGCCCTACGGATACATCCGTAGGGACAAGTATTTTATTTTATAAACCAATAAATTAAAATATTTATCAGGCCCTACGGATTATGCCGTAGGGATAAGTGTCTCTACGGATTAAGGCGTAGGGGCAATTATTACTCCATAGGGACATGTTCAGGACGAAGACTTGCACCTGCGGCCTTTGCACCTACGGAGTATTTTATTGCCCCTACGGTTATATCCATAGGGGCAGTGGTTTGCTCCTACGGATAAGTCCGTAGGGATAACCCCTTATTGTAGTAGTGTTTATAATACCAGCAGGAATGTGACAGTCTAAAATCAAGAAAAATTATATTAATTTAAAAATATATTATTATATGATTTGTAACTTATAATAGCTCATATTTATAAGCTTCATATGTAAAATATATGAATGATTAACTTGCAAATTGTTCGGCATTTTCTTCGGTTTTCAATATTTTTCTTGTTATATAGCATACGAAAATCGCGTAATTTTAAAAGTCTAAAAAAAATTCTTTGTTTTTCAATATTTTGCTTATTATAGCACATGAAAACCGTAAATTGTACAAAAATCCCAATTTTTGTTTTCTTCAAATTTTTAACATTTTGGCATGCTATAGCACGCGAATTAACAAAAATTTAAAAATCTTAAAATTTACGTTTTCTCTGACTTTCCAATATTTTGCTTATTATAACACAAGATGATCAAGAAAATTTTCACAATTTTATTTTGTTTTAATCGTTTTTCAATATTCACTATGATATAGAACATAAAATTCGCAAAAATTTCAAAACTATTTGTTTTCAATATTATAGTGCACGAAAATCATGAAATTTTCAAAAATCATAATTTTTTTTGTATTCTTTGGTTTTAATATTTTGCACACTATAACACATGACAACCGAGAAATTTACAACAATCCCAAAATTATTTATTTCTTCACAATTACAATATTTTGCATGCTATCATAAGAAAATTACTTAAATTTAAAAAAATTCAGACTTTTCTATACTTTTCTGATTTTCAATCTTTTGTTTGCTTTTAGCACGAAAATCGAGAATTATCAAAATTTTCTCTAATCTTTGATTTTTGAATATCTAGCTTGTTATGGCATAAAGAAAATTGAGAAATTTTTAAGTTTTCTCTGATTTTTCAACATTCTACATACATAGCATACAAAAATTATGAAATTTTAAAAATATCAAAAAAATTCTGTGCCCTTTGATTTTTCAATATTTTTCTTGCTAATGTAGCATATGAATATCGAGAAATTTTCAAAATTCTAATTTTTATTTCAGTTTCTCTGATTTTTCAATATTCTGCATACTGCATACGAAATTTTAAAAATATCAAAATTTTCTGTACTCGCATTTTTGAATATTTTATTTGCTATGCACACAGAATCCCTTGCAACACACGAAAATCATGACATTTAGAAAATCCTAAATTTAGCAAAGGTTCGAAAAATTCATATCTGAAAAAAATCCTAAATTCTTCTTTTGTTTTCTTCAATTTCTAATATTTCGCTTACTAGCACATGAAAAATGTGAAACCTTTAAAAGCTCAAAATTTTCCATGCTCTTCGATTTTGGAATATTTTGCATGATATGCATACGAAAATCGAGAAACTTTCAAAATTTTTCAATTTTCTCTAATTTTTTAATATTCTACATGCATAGCAAACGAAAATTTTAAAAATATGAAAATTTTCCGCGATCTTGGATTTTTGAATATTTTGCTTGCTTTATAATATATGAAAATTGAGCAATTTTCAAAAATCTAATTTTTTTTCCTCTTCGATTGTCTCTTATTTTTCAATATTGCATGATATAGCACAAAAAAAATACGAAAATTTTAAAAATATCAAAAAAAATTGTGTTGTTCGATTTTTGTATATTTTGCTTGAGCACACAAATCCCTGGCAACATAAGAAAATCATGACATTTTAAAAAATCCTATTTTTAATAAATTTTCAATATTTTGCATGTTAGCACATGAAATCGTGAAATTTTAAAAAAATCTTAAAATCTTATAATTTTTTATTTCAATATTTTTTTATTATAGCAAATGAAGATCGCAAAGTTTTTAAAAATCTTAAATTTTTCTTCTTCGATTTTTCAATATTAGTATTCAAAAATCGCGAAATTTTCAAAAGTCTTAATATTTTTTGTTTCTTCTATTTTTATATATATTACATACTATAGCATAAGAAAAATTGGAAAATTTCAAAAATATCAAAATTTTCTTCTTTCTTTTGTTTTTTTCAATACTATACATGATATGGCAAAAAAAAAATCGCGAAAATTCCAAAAATCTCAAAACTATTGTTTCCTTCAAAATTTTAATATTTACATGTCATAGGACATGTAATAGCTAAATTTTCAAAAATATCAGAATTTTGTGTTTTCTTTTCTTTTTTAATATTATTTTTTGTAATACCAAATGAAAATCATGATATTTTTAAATCTCCAAAATTTTCTTTTTCGGATTTTTCAATATTTTGTACATTATCACACATAAAATCATGAAATTTTTAATACTTTGCTTGTAAAATTTAAGTAGCGAGAGAAAAATAAAAAGATTTTAAAGAAGAAGGCCGATTGATCATGATTTTCACAGCTAATAATGTGTTATGAAAATAAAAGAGTGATAAATATTGAGTATGAAGCCAATGAAAATTTTTTTATGTCCGAAACGTAGTTAGAGAATTAAATAGGGACAGCATAATAATTTTTCTACTAAACTCTGGTCACGGTAAGGAAATATTCTCTCAAAAAGTTTATATATAGATAGAAGGAGGACTAGGTAGCAAATAGAATCTTTTAAGCAAAGTAAAGTGGCACATTGTTATGCAATTTCAAATGATATAATCTTATGAAAAATGAGCCGAACAAGCTGACCCAGCTGACCCTGGCTCATTTGTTTATAGCTGGAGGATGACTCGTTTATATATTATATCATCGATGTTTCCTCGTATTATATATTTAAAATTTAAAACTTCAATACTTGCACTGAACTGAATGAAGACACAATCAAAGAGTGCATGTACCAACATGTTGCCTTTTTAAATATAAAGTCGAAGTAACAAAATAAAATTATAGGATACCTTGCTTTTATTATTAATTAAACAGTAGTCTGTTTTCAATGCAGGCAATTCGATCAAGGTTCACTGCATGCTTAATGAACAAGAAATGTAAAATTAAACATAATGAACGACAAAGATAACATATCACGCATTCGCAACCACTATGATCGTAAAATACGTCGATGGACCGCGACGTGAAAAAATTTCGAAGCTTCAATTAAGAGCTGCGCGCAGCGGGCATTGCTTTGATTTCTCTTTTGTTCTAGCTGTATTTATTACCGATGAACCTAAGAGAACATTATAGCATATGTAGAGCAAATCGGATAAATTTTTTTAAAGTGCAGGTAGAGATGATGCAAACACTAACTTGCAAGGTCCTGCATCTACTTCAAATTTTAACTTTGATGGAGTGTTTGACTTTAAAGTTATCTGAACACCAAAATTTTGTTTTAGATAGATAACTGCAAAATTAGTGTTTTCTACTTATTTTTGTAAAGTTTAGAAAAGTTTGGTTGGATTGGGGTTTAGTCAACTCTGGCCATCTCAACTTTGGAATTTAGATATCCTGAGTTTACTAAACTCCCAAATAGATGGCAAACATGGCAAGGTTAGGATTTTGAAGTTAAGTTGAGAAACTTGTATAAAAATCTTGTTATCTAACCCTAACTCTAACCCCCCCCCCCACCCCCAAAACATGGCTTAAAACCAAGCGAGCAATGCACCAAACCTTGCGCATGATAGGAAGACCTAAAACCGATCACCATTCACCTCTCCACGTGCATATACTGCACTAGCACAAATAGTTCTCGCCAACTCGATGACAACGGATTCGGGCTTTTTGATTCATCCAACCGCCAGAGGAGAGAGGATTCGAGGTCCGAAAATGGGAAGGTGAGGAATCGGGCCTAAAATTTCTGAAAATTTCACTATTTTCGTGTGCTAAGCAAAATATTGAAAAACTGAAAAAATAAAAAAATTTAAGAATTTTCATACTTTTGTGATTTCGTGTGCTATAGAAAGCAAAATTTTGGAAAACAAACTAAAACAGAAAATTTTAAGATTTTAAAAATTTGACATTTTTCGTCTGCTATACAAAGAATTGATAAAACAGATAAAATCGAAATTTTAGGTTTCTAAAATTTCGCAATTTTCATGTGCTATATAGCAAACAAAATATTTAAAAACCGGAAGAAAACTAAAATTTTAAGATTTCAGAAAATTTCGCCACACTCTTGTGCAATAATGAAAAAAAATTGAAAAATGGAAAAAAATCGAAATTTTAGGTTTTAAAAAATTTCGCAATTTTCATCAATCGAAATATCGAGAAACAAAATATTGATAATTTTAGGATTTTCAAAAATTTTGCAATTTTTGTGTACTATATCAAGTAAAAAATTGAAAAATGGAAGAAAATTAAAATTCTAAGATTTCTGAAAATCTTGATATATTAATTCGTATGCTTAAGCAAAATCTTGATAAACCAAGAAAACAAAAAATCAAGATTTAAATTTATTTTATGAATTTTGTCATATATATAAGCAAAATATTGAAAAACCGCAGTAAACAGAAAGTTTTTGGATTTTTTTAAAATTTCAGGATTTTTGTTTGCTATAACAACAAGAATATTGAAATACCGATACAAATAGAAAGTTTTGGGATATTTTCAAGTTTTGCGATTTTTTTGGCCACATATAGCAAAATTTTGAAAGACCGAAGGAAAAAGAGAATTTTGTGATTTTTGAAAATTTCATGGTTATCGAGTGCTATTGCGAACAAAATATTGATAAACAAAATAATATCTGAAAACTTTAAGAGTTCTAAAAATTTCGGGTTTTCATTTGTGCAAAATATGGAAAAACCAAAGAATGCTAACACATTTAGAAAATCTAAAAATTTCGAAATATTCTTGTGTCAATGTGTCATAGCGAACAAAATAAGGATATATCAGAAAAACTAAAAAATTGATAATCTCTGAAATTTTTGCGCTTTTCATGTGCTATGAGAAGTAAACTACCGAAAAATCGAAGAAAAATAATAATTTTAGGATTTCAGAAAAATTCGCAATTTCGTGTGCTGTAGAAAATAAGATATTGAAAAATCAAAAAAATAAAAAATTTAAGATTTTTGAAAATTTCGTTGCATACGTGTGCTATGTAAGTAAAATATCGATAAACCGAATGAAACTAGAATTTTTTGGATTTTTAAGAATTTAAAATATTTTGTGAACAATTGCAAGAAAAAATATTGATAAAAAAGTATAGGATTTCTAAGAAATATAATGATTTTCGCATATTAACAAGAAAAACAGTAAAATCCAAAGAAAACAAAAACGTTGATAAAATGACCAAAAAATAAAATTATGCGATTTTCATGTACATGCAAAATATTGAAAAAAATATAAAAATTTCAGGATTTTTGTGTGATATGACAAGCAAAATATTGAAAAACCAAAGAACAATTGAAACTTTTAGGATTTCTGAAAATTTCGCAATATTCATATGTTGTAACAAGAAAAATATTGATACACGAAAAAACCCATAAAAAACTGAAAATTTCGCAAACTATATAAAACCAATATATTCAAAAACTGAATATTTCGCGATATTCATATGCCATAGAAGCAAACGTACTAATGAACAATAGAAAAAATTTCGATTCTAAAAATTTCATGACATTTTTGTGTTATAGCAAGCAAAATATGGATAAATCTAAGAAAACTGAAAATATTAAGACTTCAGTACATTCTGCATCCTTAACCATATAGAAAGCAATTACTCAAAAATTGAAGTAAATTTTATGATTTGTGAAAATTTCATGAGTTTTGTGTGTTATATAGTAAGCAAAATATTTAAAATTCAAAGGAAGCTGAAATTTAATTGTTTTTGAAAATATCGTTGCACTCGTGTGCCATATATCAAGAAAATATTTATTTTTTCAAATTTCGTTATTTTCTTGAGATATCAAAAGCAAAATATTGAATACCGAAAAAAACATAATATTATAGCATTTCTAAGAATTTCACGATATTCTTATACTATATATAACAAAATTTGGAAAGATCGAAAAAGAAAATTCCGTGATCTTTGAAAGCAAAGTATTGATAAATAGAAGAAAACCAAAATTTCTAAAATTCCTGCGTTTCTCAAGTGTTAAAACAAGTAAAATATTGAAAAACCAAAAAAAAAAATAACACATTTTGGATTTCGCAATATTCTTGTGTTATTGCAAGCAAAATATTGATATATCGAGAAAAAAATATTTTTTTTTATGATTTCTGAAAATTTTGCGCTTTTTGTGTCCTTATAGTAAGCAAACTATTGATAAACCGAAAAAATTGATAACTTTAGGAATTCAGAAAAAATCCCAATTTCGCGTGATATAGAAAATATAATATTGGAAACAGTGTTTAAAATAGCAATAGCGTGTAGTATAACGTTCCACTACTAAATAGCGAAAAACGCAAATAACATTGTGCATAGCGTAAACTACATGAATTATTAATTATTACTATGATCATCTCATTTACAATAATTATATTATTATAAAGATATAAAATTAGCTTGAGAACATAAAACAATAAGTAATATAACAATATATTTTGCGGTTGCAGTTTCTCTACTCCCCAAAATTCCAAAAGAAAAAAAACAATATTTTCAAAATTTTCTATCCTTGAGTTCATATATGATTCATACTTGTATTAAACCTATCGAAAATCAATTAAATAATCTCTATTTGAGAAACATGGCTACTAAATATGATTTCAAATTGAGAGGTTAGAAATTTAATGAGACCGTCTTCATATAGTTTAGAATTGGATACTGAAATCTTAAGAACTTCAATAGAAAATCTTATATGAACATAGCGTACGCATAGCGTAGCGTATACTATTTGTTAAAAGCGTAAAGTATTTGAAGAAAAAACATAAGCTACTTTTTATTTAAGTTTTTTTCCAAAGCTACGTAGCGAATAGACTAAACTACGCTACATAACGTAAAATAGCGAGCTACGTAGCGAGCTATGCGTAGCGAGCTATTTTAAACATTGATTGGAAAATAGAAAAAAATTAAGATTTTTAAAATTTTTGCTATATTCGTGTACTTTATAGCAAGTAGAACTCTGGAATATTGATAAATCAATAGAACAAGATATTTGTGGATTTTTAAGAATTTTGCTATTTTTTTGTGCAATTGTAAGAAAATGATCGATAAACCGTAGAAAACAGAAAGTTTAAGATTTCTAGAAACATGATTATTTTCTTATGCTAGCAAGCAAAATATTAAACCCTAAAGAAAACGAAAAACGATTTCTAAACATTTCATGTTTTTGTGTATGTAACAAGCAAAATATTGATAAACTAAATAAAGCAGAAACTTTCATAATTTTCGTATGTTAGTGCAAACAAAATATTTTTCTAAAAGAACGTGCAAATTTCACTATTTTCATGTGATATGGTAAACAAAATATTGAAAACCAAAGAAAAACTGTAACTTTTAGGATTTCTGAAAATTTCATAATATTCATGTGTTATACCTAGCAAAATATTAATAAATGAAGAAAATCATAGAAAACTGAAAATTTTGCAAAAAATATGAAAAGCGGTATATTGAAAAATCAAAAAATTACGCGATATTCGAAATATTTTGTGTTTCTTGTGTATTATATATAACAAGCAAAAAAATTAAAAAGGAAAAAAGGAAAATTTTGGACTTTTAAAAATTTTGCAATTTTTTTAATGCTTTATAGCAAGCGAAATGCTTCTACTTTCGTGAGTTATACTGCAAGAAAAATCGTAATGGGGTAGGCATAATCATAGATAGACGGTTGCTTGAAAATGTAGTTGAGATTAAGAGAAAAGGTGATAGAATTTTACTGGTTAAGCCTATTCTAGATGGAGAGATCCTTAATATTATTAATGCTTATGCACCATAGATAGGTTTTGATGACGCTAGTAAACGTCTATTCTGGGAGGATTTAGATGAGATGGTGCAAAGTATACCTAGTGGAGAGAAGTTATTTATTGGTGGTGATCTTAATGGATATATAGGTACTAGTCGTAGTGGGTTTGATACTATCCATGGAGGTTTTGGTTTTGAACAAAGGAATGATGTAGGTGAATCGATTCTGGATTTTGCCTTATCTTATACTTGATCTTAGCAAACACGTGGTTTAGGAAAAGAGAGTCCCACCTTATCACTTTTAGGAGCGGATCAAGTGCTAGTCAAATAGACTTTTTTCTGACGAGAAGAATAGATAGAGATTGTTGTATCGACTGCAAGATAGTGCCAGGTGAGAGTGTAACCACTCAACATAGACTTTTAGTTCTAGATTTTCGATTTAGAAGAGGACCTAGGAAGATTAGACGTAAGGTAGAGCCTAGAATTAAATGGTGGCGATTGAAAGAAGATAACCAAAAGGCTTTTACAGATCGTGTAGTCCAAGAAGCGGATTGGCAGTCGGAAGATGATTCAAACAGAACATGGAACAAAATGGCTAGTTGTATCAAGAAGGTAGTTAGAGATCTACTTGGTGAGTCGAGAAGTGGTGCTCCACCATCTAAGGACACATCATGGTGGAATGAAGAAGTAAAGACTGCTATTAAAATTAAAAGGGATTCTTATAAAAATTTGAAGAAAAGTAGAGATGTGGAGAGATTTGAGAAGTATAAAATGGCTAAAAAGGAAGTTAAGAAAGCTGTTCGGGAAGCTAAATCTAAGGTCTACAAGGAGGTGTACGAGAAATTAGACACTAAAGAAGCTGAAAATTATATATACCGGATTGCTCGGATGCGGGAAAGGAAGACTAGAGACTTATGTGCGGTGAAGTGTGTCAAAAATGAAGGTTTTAGTTCGAGATGAGGATATCAAGGAAAGATGGAGAGATTATTTTGACAAATTTTTTAATGAGTGCTTTATTAAGAATTTGGATGGACTTGTCATTCAATTTCAAGATATAAACCGTGATTTCATGCGTAAAATAAGACTACCTGAGATTAAAGAAGCTTTCAACAGAATGAGTTTAAGAAAAGTGGTTGTCCTGACGGGATTCCTATTGAGATTTGGAGATGCTTAGGAGAAATAGGCGTTAAATGGCTGACAGATCTGTTTAATAAGATTTGGCAGACAAAAAAGATGCCAAATGAATGAAGGAAAAGTATCCTTGTACCTATCTACAATAACAAGGGTGACATTCAAAGTTGCTCAAACTACCGTGGAATAAAACTTATGTGTCACACCATGAAACTTTGGGAGCGAGTGATTGAACACAGGCTAAGGAAGGATATTAAGATAACAAAGAACCAGTTTGGGTTCATGCCAGGACGATCGACGACAGAGGCTATTCATTTGCTTCGTCAACTTGTCGAGCGTTTTCGAGAGAGGAGAAGAGATTTGCATATGATATTTATTGATTTAGAAAAAGCGTACGACAAGGTACCTAGAGAGGTATTATAGGGGACAATGATGAAGAAGGGGGTCCCCGTCAAGTATATTGACATAATCAAGGATATGTACGATGGAGTAGTGGCAAATGTCAAAACTTGCGGCGACTTAACGAGTGATTTTCTGATTACAATTGGTTTACATCATGGATCTGCATTAAGTCCATTCCTGTTTACCATCGTGATGGATGAGCTTACTAGAACTATCCAAGATGAGGTACCTTGGTGTATGCCATTCGCTGATGATATTGTTCTAGTAAATGAGACGAAAGCAGGGGTTAATGCCAAATTGGAATTATGGAGGCAAACATTCGAATCTCGGGGATTCAGATTGAGCAGGTCCAAGACAGCATATATGCATTGCAAATTTAGTAACCAGAGAAGTCAAAACCATATTGGTATAACATTGGAAGGGCAAGAGATATCACCGAGCGACCAGTTTCGATATCTAGGTTCCATTATCCAAAAGAATGGGAAGATCGATAGTGATGTTAATCAAAGGATCCAAGCTGGTTGGTTGAAATGGAGGAGTGCAACATGGATTTTGTGTGATCGTAACTTTCCGTTAAAATTGAAAGGGAAGTTTTATCAGAGCGCTATTCAGCCTGCCTTATTATATGGTACAGAATGCTGGGCTCCTGAGAAGCATTATATACAGAAGATGCACGTAGCGGAGATGAGCATGCTTCGTTGGATATGCGGTAACACTAGAAAAGATAAGATGCGAAATGAGGATATTCGTGCAAAAGTTGGTGTAGCACCTGTGGAGGAGAAGATGCGGGAAAACCGGCTAAGATGGTTTGGTCATGTGCGACGCAGACCTATGGAAGCACCGGTTCGACGAATAGATACTCTCGATATGGGCAATGGCAAAAGGGCAAAAGGGAGACCGAAGAAAACATGGATGAAGGTGATACGAAATGATATGGTTGCCAAAGGACTCAATGAAATTATATTGTTTGATAGGAGTGAGTGGAGGCGGAGGATTCATGTGATGGACCCGGCGTGATTCTCATGTTGGTTCATGTAGCCTACCCCATATGCTTGGGATAAAAGGCTCAGTCGTTGTTGTTGTTGTATACTGCAAGCAAAATACCGACCCATCGAAGTAAATTTTGCGATATGTGAAAATTTCTTGGTTTTCGTGTGGCAAGCAAAATATTGAAAATTCAAAGAAATCTAAAATTTAAGCATTTCTGAAAATATCGCTGTACTCGTGTGTTAAATGTAAATTTTTTTTTTTAAATTTCGTGATTTTCTAGAAACATAAATAACAAAATATTGAAAAACCGAAGGAATATAAAATTATAGGATTTCTGAAAATTTTGCGATATTGGTGTGCATATATATAGCAAAATTTTGAAAAACCATTGAAATAAATAAAATTCTTTGGTTTTTGAAATTTTCACGATTATCGAGTGCTGTTGCGGACAAAATATTGATAAACAGAATAAAACTGAAAATTTAAAATTTCTAAAAATTATGTGTTTTTCATGTACTCTATAGCAAAAAAATATGGAAAAAGAAAAGAAAAATGACAAACTTAGGAAATCTTCTTATGTGATAGAGAGAAAAATATTGATATAATGAAGAATTCTAAATTTTTTATAATTTCTGAAAATTTCATGCTTTCCATGTGTTATAAGAAGCAAACTATTGAAAAACAAAGTAACTGATAATTTTAAGATTTCAGAAAAATTCACAATTTTGTGTGCTATAGCAAATGTAATATTGAAAAACCGAAAAAAATAAATATTTTAAGATTTTGAAAGTCTCGCTACATTCGTGTGCTACGGCAAGTCAAATATTGATCAACCGAACAAAACTAGAAATTTTTGGATTTTAAAGAATTTTACGATTTTTGTGTGCGATTGCAAGAAAAATGCTGATAAACCGAAGAAAACAGAAGTTTAGGATTTCTAGCAATTTAATGATTTTCATGTACTAGAAAGCAAAATAGTAAAATCCAAAGAAAAAAAATTCATAAGAAAAACATTGATAAAATGAACAAAAAAAGAAAATTTCATGATTTTCGTGTGTTATAACATGCAAAATATTGATAAAAGAAACATAAAAATTTTAAATTTTTTCGTGTGATATGGCAAGAAAAATATTGAAAAGCGATAGAAAAACTGAAACTTTCAGAATTTCTGAAAATTTCACAATATTCATGTGCTATAGCAAACAAAATATTTATTAATTGAAGAAAACGAAAAATTGTATGATTACTAAGAGTTTTCTGCTTTTCATGTGCTATATAGCAAGCAAACTATTGATAAACTAAAGAAACCGATAGTTTTAGGATTTCAGAAAAATTCGCAGCAATTATGTATGATATAGCTAATGTACTAATGAAAAACTGAAAAAAGGAAAAATGGATCTAACTCCATGGGTTTAGAAATCAATAGGAAAAACTCACTTGGCAAAAAAAATTAGTGGAAAACTCTTTATATCCAAAAAGTTATAGGTTTAAATCCCTATAATACAATTAACGACTTTTTAATTTTTAATATTTCCATCTTATCGTTGTCAACTTCTGATAGATAACTGCCACATTTAACATGTAAACTGCTATATCTGGCAAATTTAGTAGTTATATGCTAAGTGTAGGAGTTAATGTAAATTGCTATATCTCATAAATATAGCAGTTATTTGCTAAGTGTAGCAATTAATGTAGTAGTTTACTTGCTAAATTTAGCAGTTATCAGCCAACAGATGACATGGTAATATGAGAATATTAAAATGTAAAAAGTGGTTTGTTGTATTATAGAGACTTAAACCTATAAGTTTTAGGATCTAGGCAGTTTTGACGGATATTTTTGGTAGGGGAGTTTTCCTATCGCTTTTCAAGTTTAGGAAGTTAGACCCATTTTCCCCAAAAAAAAACTAAAAATCTAAAGATTTTTGAAAATTCCGCTATATCCATGTGCTATATAGCAAGTAAAAATATTTATAAACCAAACAAAACTATAAATTTTAGGATTTTCAAGAATTATGCGATTTTTTTGTTCAACGGCAGGAAAAATATTGATAAACCAAAGAAAACAGAGAGTTTAGGATTTCTGGAAATCTAACGATTTTCTTATGCTGACAAGCAAAATATTACAACCCAAAGAAAACGAAACATTTCACGATTTCTGAACATTTCACAATTTTCGTGTGTATAACAAGCAAAACATTGAAGAACTGAATAAAGCAGAAAATTTCAAGATTTTCGTGTGTTATAACCGTTGCGGTTCCTAGTGCTCACGCCGCTACACTCGCGGCCAAAGAGGAATGCAAAACAAAAAATTTAAGCAAGTACTAGAAACCAGGACCCTAGAAATCGTTCCAAACACTAAACCAGCTAACTAAAAGATCTAAACTATAAGTTAGAGGGGTTAGCTATCTTTGTAGCGTGTCTACCCAATTGTAGACAATCACTTCGCTCCTAGGCCGTCGGGATCAAGCTTGCAAGCCAGTCATCCTAACAACGTGCACAATAAACTTTGTAGCGAGTTTGCGATGTTGTAGTGAACTCTAGCTAGTGTAAGTCGATGTCGCGCACCCCGCGGGTTCATGGGGAGGTGGAATTTTCAAAAACGATTTATACAAACCTCGCAACATCGACTAAACTCCAGGATCTATTCAAAAACCTTAACTAACAATAAACTTTGGCGGTTTAACTACTATGATAGTTGGTTATACCTCCGTGACCAAGTCCTTCGGGTCTTCTTTGCCTCCTCTCCATGGCTCCTAGATGTATGGATCGAGCTTGCAACGTCGGCCTCCTTGCGTCAAAGATGATCCACCCAAGAGTATATGCTTCAAGCTCCTACTTCAAAACCGAAATAACTTGGGTACTTAGTTCGCTAATCTAAGTAGCCTAGGTGATATAGAATAGCTAATGGATTGTTTTATCTCTTAAGATCCCTTGTTTCACAACACATGTGATGGTAAGGATCTCACTTCAGGAAGAAGAGGAAAACTTGGAGAGAGAAAGAGATGAAGCAAATGAACTCAAGTGTGAAGTGTAGAGAATGGCTCTAAACTTTTCAATAATGAAGCATGTAATATTTTCTCATAGAAAATATCTCCCATGCTTCAATAGTGAATACAAACAAATAAAATAATCCCTAAGCTATTCCTCACACCATGCCACAAATATCTCCACAATTCCACCTCATTAATCCATTTATGAAAATAGATAAATTAACAATGAGGTGTCCCCTTCTAGAATCATGTCTTGCCAAATTACAAGAATGCCCTTACCGTATATACATACCCGTATTCGTATTCCGAAAAATATGAATACAATTAGATGATTACAATCCAATAATACAATACTAGGATCCGGCTTAAACCAAAGCCCACTAGCATTATCTGCCTTGATACATTATCCGTGCACAAGTACACATATGTGATCGAACCCTGCCGTAAAACCATACAACCTTTACATCGTTTCGCCCGAAGCAGGAAAACCCTCTGTGTGTGACTCTAAAGACACGACGGTACGCTGGCAGTGGGTTTAACCATAAGCACGTCAGCGGTACTAGCTGCACGTAACGGCTACCCAGGTATCTGTCGATAAGAAGGCCGATGAGCAAACTCATCCGAACTCCTACTGAGCCTGTCTGTGACAATCTCCGTACAGTCCGGTCTGTTCGTATGAAATACTCGCATATCGTGCCTAGGGGATGGTAAACGTCAGACCCCTAATAGTGCAATAAGTCGTGCCGGAGCAGAGCCCAATACACCCTGAGAAACTACTGGAGTACCTACCACTAAATCTTGCTTGCCCTGGCCAAGGACTTTGTGTAATGGCTTCCCGAACATAGCACGATATCAACCCCCAATACCGGGAGAGACGAATCCTATCTAACCGCTATTGCCTCTAAGTGCTTCGGGAATGCACCCAACTACTACTTGTTTGCATAACTCCTTTGAGCCGTGGTAGGATAGTAATCTAAGTACAGTGGGAACACACTCGAGGTGAAGTGAGATGTCAAGTCAACGGACTAAGTTGTACTCATGTCACCTGGGAACTGTTACCCGACGATAGGTATAATACCAACCAGCAGTTCCCGACAAGTCCTGTCCAGTGTAACTCATAACCTAATGAGCACCTGCATACTATCTCCAGTACGACGTACTGATGGCTGTAAGACAAACCATCTCCCCTGCCGGGATGAGAAGCGTATACACTAGTCTACTCTGGAGTATCGATGCCCCGTCTCGATAATCCTATGATTAGGGACCTGTATAAGGATGTGCTTATAGACTATCCAGCCCCCACTAGTGTGACTGCCATCACAACGCTGGTAGTCAAGCAATGATCCTAAGAGCTCTACCGATATGTTTAAGCGATATGCTAAAAGAAACACATGCACATATTGAGGTAGAATCAAACCAAGTAGCATACTACCATTTTGAGCAAGACTGTTATCATAACTGTGAATATCCCAAGCTTCCAATATATAATATACAATCCAGTATGATACAATAATGGCATCTAGGGAATATCTCACTAACAATCTCTCACTTGCACTAAAGCCATGTATTGACATATCGCAGACCCATCATCTCGATTAGCCTCTCAAACTGTGTTTGAGGGATGATCTTTGTGAGTGGATCAACAGTGTTGTTCTCCGTATCTACTCTCTGCACCTCGATCTCCCGGCGATCTACGATCTCCATGATTAGGTAGTACCGCCTCAAGATGTGTCTGGACTTCTGATGGGACCTTGGTTCCTTCGCTAAACCTATAGCCCCATTGTTGTCACAATACAGAGGTATTGGATCAACAATGGATGGAACTACCTGAAGTTCTGTCATGAACTTCCTGATCCAGACTGCTTCTTTCGCGGCGCTACATGCAGCGATATACTCCACTTCTATAGTCGAGTTAGCAATGGTATCCAGCTTGGAGCTCTTCCAACAGGACGTCTCTCCTTTGAGGGTAAAGACATAACCCGATATGGACTTAGAATCATCCTTGTCACTCTGGAAGCTGGAGTCGGCGAAGGACTCGACCTGGAGGTCTTTTCTGCCGTACACCAAGAACATCTCCTTAGTCCTTCTCAGGTACTTGAGAATGTTCTTTACTGCTATCCAGTGCTTCTCGCCTGGATTTTACTGATACCTACTTACAACGCTCAATGCGTAAGCTACATCTGGTCTGGTACATAACATTGCATACATTATAGAGCCTACTGCCGAAGCGTAGGGTATAATAGATATGCGATCCCTTTCCAAATCAGTCTTGGGAGACATCTCTTTGGAGAGGGTGATTCCGTGACAAGCTGGTAAATTACCGCGCTTTGAATCTTCCATACTGAATCTTTTCAGTATGGTGTCGATGTACCTTGACTGTGTTAGTCCCAATATTCTTTTAGATCTATCACGATAGATCTGGATCCCAAGAATGTAGGAGGCATCACCCAGGTTCTTCATGGAGAACCTTTGTGATAAGAATCACTTGACTGATTGTAGCATAGGAATGCCATTTACTATCAAGAGAATGTCATCCATGTACAAGACGAGGAATACCACGCTTCTCGCTACAATCTTACTATAGATGCATGGCTCATCTGGATTTTTGATGAAGTCGAATTCCTTAACCGTCTCATCAAAACATATGTTCCAACTCCGCGATGCCTGCTTTAGTCCATAACTGGACTTAAATAACTTGTACACTCTTCCGCTGCTTTCACTCTCTATGAAACCTTCCGGCTGATCCATATAGACACACTTGTTACCTTATAAAAAAATAAATAATGAACAAAAAGCGATGGGAAAAATTCCCTAAATGAAGCATCACGTGCCCGCACGTGATGCGCCTTGGAGCAAAGATTATAGGCATTGCGCTTAACAAATAAGGCTAAAATTGAGCTTCACGTGCAGGCACGTGAGCATCTATATACAAAGTATATAGGCGCTTTCCTAAAAACAATAATAGGCTAGAGAAGCTCACGTGGTAGCACATGATGCTTTTTGTTGGGCTTAATTTCGTGGGGGTCACGTGCCACACGTGACATTCCTGAACATCAGCTCACGTGCTGTCACGCCCCGCTTCCCGGTGTACGGCGAAGGGGACGCGACTGGTCCGCTACGTATATAATCAGAAGTACATACGCTAAGCGTATCTAAGCAATATAAAAGTAAATACACAAAAGACAAGATATAATAAAAACATCAACTTTTATTAACATTTTTTTATACAACGCATGAAAAGAAAATACAACTGAAATAAAATGATGCCTAAACAATGGCATAACAGGAAATGAAAGTACTGAATAGAAATTGTACAATGAAACCAGAGCTCTGGTTCTTCAGCAAACTGCTCCAAGTCTCCTGCAGATGGCTCGATCTCTGCTGGGTCCAAACCACCTGACGACATTCAAAGAAGAAGGAAATAAAATGTCGTCAGCGAACAGATCGCTTGGTAAGTCCCAAAGATAAGAGGAAAGTATAATAAACAGAATAAGAAGATATCTTTTAAAGTTGTATTATTTTGTTGTAATGTTGTGTTACCGCTATTGTTTGTAGCTTGGTACAGAAGGATGCCAGTGTATACGAGAGGGGTCTCTATATGCTAGAGACCAGGGCAAACGGAATGTACAAGGAACCGTTAAGCCATGGTACAACAGCAATCGAATATAGATTAGGTGTCTTAATCTTACCGTCTCATGCCACTTTTAACACCTTCCGTACCAATCTACCCCTTAAACCCCGTAGTGTTTTGATTGTATTGTTTGTCTTGTAAATCGTATTGATTGTATAATTGATTGACTGACCGAAACCATGATATCGGTAAACGGATATGACCGTAGAATCATGTAAATAGAATAACTGGAGAACCATGTAGGTGGAATGTATATCCATGGTTCGGTTTAGTCAAGTTGTATACATTGATAATTGGACTTGTGGATTCATGTTGAAGATTGTAGATTGTAGATTGACTTGAATCATATTCAAGTCAGATTAATCAGACTCAAACCCGAGTCAGACAATTAGAAATGTAAATCGAAGTCTTGATTATTTCTTAAACCTATAATTGCTAGGGTCCTTAGAGTAATTTATAAAACTTGAGGGTTTTTTTATGAAAAATACTTTTATATACTTCTCAAAATACACCTCAAGTATTCATTATTCGTCTTTAGAGTTATAATGAATGTGGATTTTATATTGTGATATTTCTAGTGAAAATATCCTAGATTCATAATTAAAGGTATTTATTTATAATATTGATTTATTTGGAATTCATGGTATTTTAGTGTAAAATTTGTTCTTGTGATTTTTTAGAAAAAGGTGGAATATTTATATCATAAGAAAATAGATATTTTAATGATAAATATATATATATATTTATACAAAAATAATTTTAATAAATATTTTATATTCTAAAAATCTCATTTTCTTAAGATGTCGTATTTTAAATCTTTCGAGACCGAATGCTCCTTGCGGAGATCTGAATCTCGCACTACTAAGCCCGAGGGTATACGATAAACCGCACCATCCCGAACGGGTTCCCCAAAATGGGTTATAGCGGCGCTTTGCAAAGATTGTAAAATACTAAATTCTTTAGAAAACGGTTTTATGAAGTAAAATTTGTTCTTGTAATTTTTCCGTATTGTATGTTCTAGATTCTCCTAACTCAACTAGTCTATTCCTAACTGGTCCAGGCGACAAGTTGTGAGATACCTCAAATCGCCTCTTCACCGCCAATTATGGCCAGGTAAGTACAAGTGAGGGAAGGAGGGATCCGCTCACGAATCACCGTGAGACGGGCCTTTTAAAGTTACCTTTCTCACTTGCCTAGCTTAGACACCACAAAGTCAGGTTTAGATAAACGACCGATGTCCACAACTTATCGTATTTTCATAATAAGTGGTACTTCTTTAAAAAGTGTATCAAAACTAAATATTTTAGAATTGATTTTATTAAGTATGTGGTATTTAAATGAAAATGTTTGTTTTCTCGTATTCTAGGTTCTCGGGGGTGTTGCATACGAGTGTGTGAGGAGGTAGGTCGTTACCTTGTGATTTACTTTAAATGTATAGCAAGTTTGATGGGTTTAAATGAAGGATTGAAACAATGTGGTATTTAAGTGAAAAATACGATAAATTGAAAAAGCTATCATTTCATGTGACGAAACTTGATCAAATTGCTTGATTAGTGTTTAATAGTCAACATGAAGAAGTTTAGGTATGATTGTATTAGTGAGAAGTGGAATTTTATAGAAAACCGAATCGAAAATCAGATTTGTTCTGATTCCGTCGGGTTTTGTAATTTCGTATTTTAAGAATGGAATAGAGAGATAGAAAGGGACTTACGGGTTTTAAATTAAACAAGGGAGTGAGAGGGAACTAGAGGGATTGCCGATGTATTGCGTCGTTGCCGGTAGTTTCTTAAAACGGTCGTCGGAAGTTCCGCCGGGACTTCGTCGGAGCTTCTCCTCGAGCTTGTTTTCAAAGCACACAAGTTTTCTTGGAATTTTGAGAGACTGGGCTCAAAATTTTGAGGGGAGAGGGTAGAGGGTAGGGGTGGTATTTATAGGGTTAGGCTAGGGTTAGGGTAGGTGAAAGGTTAAAATGAAAAATGTGATAAAATGTATGAAAAATGTATTAAAAGTGGAGTAGTTGGGGTTTTAAAAGAGTTCTGGAAATTGTCTGAGGTTGAAATTTTGCAGGTGCATAGGGAATATGAAAAGACACAACTTTCATGTTGGGGCCGTCGCCGGAGTCGGCCGACTCGGCCGTGACTCGGTCTGAGGACGGAGTCAGACCGAGTCAAGGCCGATTTGGCCGATTCCCGGCCGAATCAGGTGGCCGGGATCCCCCCGACGGTTCATCTAACTCTTGGAAATGTTACATCTTTGGGTGTAGTGGGGTTTTTTTGTGAGATATGCACGTGTAAACTCTTGGTATTCTAAAGGTTTTTAAAAAAATCAATATTAAAAATAATGTGGGGTATGGGATTTGAACTCTGGTGGCTTGGTTCAGTAGTGCAAGGTATTACCAATGAGCCACAAGCTCTTTCTTGTAATTATTGTGTGAAACAAATACTTAAAGTGGTAACAGCAACATTAAATACCCCAAGTATACTTCAAATTTAAATCAAATTTATGTACACTAAAAATGGAGTTGTTACAGTCTACCCTACTTACAAAAATTTCGTCCTCGAAATTTACAACTTTTATTGGAGGACTAGTTTACAAAGAGGTGAGGATATCTTGCACGCATTTCATCTTCCCTTTCCCAAGTGGATTCTCCTGGAGTGTCTTTCCTCCACATTACTCGGACCAAGTTAACTTCCTTGTTCCGAAGTGTCTTCACTTTCCTGTCCAAGATCTCCACAGGCTGTTGTTCACAAGAAAAGTCGGGCTGTATAGTGGGCTCGGAATGATCAAGAACATGGCCGGGGTCACTCACATAGTTTCTGAGTTGGGATATGTGGAAAATATTATGCACTCCTTCCAATGAGGGTGGAAGCACTAAGCGGTATGCCACTTCACCGACTCGTTCGAGTATGTCGAACGGTCCAATGTATCTCGGACTTAATTTACCCCGTCTTCCAAATCGAATCACTCTGCGGTTCGGAGATATCTTCAAGAATATGTGATCTCCTGGCTGGAACTCCAAGTGTCGTCTCTTCACATCAGCCCAGTGTTTCTGTCGATCTTGGGCTATGCGCATTCTTTCTCTGATAGTACGAACCACATCAACGGTCGCTACTATCATCTTTGGTCCAAGGAGTTCCCTATCTCCGATGTCGTCCTAACTTAATGGTGATCGACACTTCCTTCCATACAATACTGCAAAAGATTCCATTCCTATGATTGCTTGGTAGCTGTTATTGTACGCGAACTCCACAAGATGCAGGTGATCTTCCCACGATCCTTTGACGTCTAGCATACACTCTCTGAGCATATCCTCCAAATCTGAATAGTTCATTCCGACCGACCATCTGTTTGTGGATGATAAGCCGTGCTGAAGTTCAGACTTGTTCCCAAGCTTGCTTGCAGACTCTGCCAAAATTGCTATCGGAACCTGGTGTCACGATCGGAGACAATGCAGACCGGTACTCCATGAAGTCTCACAATTTCCTGTATAAGTTCATGGGTGTCAGAGATCGTACATTATGAAGAGTTTAAATCTTAAATAGATTATTACCTCCATCTACTTCTTTGCTAGTGTCTCAGTTGATTGGCCAACTCAAAATGGGATGAAATGAGCCGACTTTATGATTCGATCCACAATGACCCATATGGCATCGTTACCCTTTGTGCTACGAGGAAGAGCAGTCACAAAATCCATCGTGATGTGTTGCCACTTCCACTCTGGGATTGGTAACGATTGAAGTAGTCCAGTTGTCCTGTGATGTTCAGCCTTTACTTGCTGACACATCAAGCATTTTGCGACACTTCTGGCTACTTCACGCTTCATTCCATGCCACCAATAATTCTGACGTAGATCTTTGTACATTTTGGTACCTCCAGGATGTACTGATTAGGGAGAGTTGTGAGCTTCTTTCATTAACTCTTTCCGTACAGGACCTTTTGGTACACACAATCTGCTGCCGTATCTCAAAGATCCGTCTTCATGGATGATGAAGTCTGTTCTGAGTCCATTCTCCACTTGTTCTCTGATCTTTTGCAACTTAGTATCACTTGCTTGAGCTGCTTTGATCTGATTGACAATGGTTGATTGAACTTGTAAATTCATCAAACTTGAAGCATTACCTGGCATGACTACTTCAATCTCCATCTGATGCAAGTCTTATTGAAGCTTCCACTGAGCGGTGAGATTCATCGATAATGGTTGGTGACTAAGAGCATCAGGTACCACATTCACCTTCCCTGGGTGGTATTATAAGTTGATGTCAAAGTCCGCCATTAGTTCTAACCATCTTCTCTGCTGTATGTTCAATTCCTTCTGAGTAAACACGTACTTCAGACTTTTATGATCTGTGTAGATGTTCACTCGTTCACCAAGTAGATAATGGCGCCAAATCTTGAGAGCAAAGATGACGGCTGCCAACTCCAGATTATGCGTCGGATAATTGCGCTCATGAGTCTTCAGTTGTCTTGAAGCATAAGCCACAACCTTACCGTGCTGATTTAGAACACATCCTAATCCCTTACCGGATGCATCACAATGCACTTCGAATCCTCCAAATTGATCCGGTATTACGAGAATAGGTGCTGATGTCAATCTTGACTTGAGTTCTACGAAAGCTTGTTCGCATGCTTCTGACCACACAAATTCCTCATCTTTACGTGTGAGCTTGGTCAGGGGTGTTGCTATCTTTGAAAAGCCTTCAATGAACCTTCTGTAATATCCACCTAAACCCAAGAAACTTCGAATGTCCTTCACTAACTTTGGTGTAAGCCATTCGCTAACTGCTGAAACTTTTGCTGGATCCACAGAAATTCCTTCTCCTGATACGATATGTCCAAGAAAACCAACTTGCTTTAGCCAAAACTCGCACTTGCTGTACTTGGCATAGAGCTTATGTTGTCGAAGAGTTTCCAGGACAATTCGTAGGTGCTCTGCATGTTCTTTCCGACTCTTAGAATACACCAGGATGTCGTCGATGAAGATGACAACAAATCTGTCTAAGTACTCCCGGAAAACTTGATTCATTAGGTTCATAAATATTGCTGGTGCATTGGTCACTCCAAACGGCATCACTAGAAATTTGTAATGTCCATAGCGAGTTCTGAAAGCTATTTTGTGAATATCAGCTTCCTTGACCTTTACCTGGTGATATCCTGAACGAAGATCCAATTTAGAGAACACAGAAGATCCACTTTGTTGGCTATAGTGCCCTCAAGGCAATTATCATAGTCGCAGGTATGTGATCATGATGATTGAACGAGGACCTATACCGATAAAACAGTCTTACTCGAGATGATAGTTTGCTATCTGGTTTGTCTTTATCATCATGTATATGTTGATAAAGCCCATAGAACTCTTGCTTGACTACTAGCATTGTGATGGCGATCACATACGTGGAAGCTGGGGGTCTATAAGCACATCCTTAAATGTCCCTAGTCGTGGGAGTATCGAGACTGGGCATCGATACTCCAGTGTAGACTGGTGTATACTTATCTAGACCCTGACGAGGAGCGGTGGCCGGTCTCATAAGCCATTGGTGTTAGTTGTTCACCTAAGATAGTATGCAGGTGCTTATTGGGTTATGAGTACACTGGACGGACTCGCCGGGAACATGCTAGTTGGTATTATACCTATAGTCAGATAGCAGTTCCCTGGTGACATGTGTACAGGTTAGTCTGTCGACCTGAGATCGTCATTTGTCTCGTGTGAGTTCCCACTGTGCTTTGATTACTACCCTACCACGGCTCAAAGGAGTCGTGCAAACATGTTTTAGTTGGGTACAGTCTCGAGCCACATGAAGGCAGTGAGCAGATCGTCGGGGATTCGTCTCTCCCGGTATTGGGGGTTGATATCGCGCAGTGCATGGATGGCCATCACTAGAAATCCTCGGCCGGGGTATGTGAGAATTACCGATCCAGGATCGATAGCTTCTTGGGTAGTGATGGGTTTCATACCGACACGAATTATCGTGTTGTTAAGGGTCTGACTTTATCCACCCCCTAGACTCGATATGCGATACTTTTAGACGAACAGACCAGACTGTACGGATATTGTCACCGACAGGCTCAGTAGGGGTTCGGATGAGTTTGCTCGTCGGCCTTCCTTTCGCTCAATACCTGGGTAGCTGTTACGTACAGCTAGTGCCGCTGACGTGCTTGTGGTTAAACCCATTGCCAGCGTATTGACGAGTCTTTAGAGTCCCACACAGAGGGTTTTCTCGGTTCAGGCGATATAGTGTAGGTGACGTATGTTGATACATACATGTGTCCGATTAAATATGTGCACGGACTGCACAGACTTTAATCGGACGGTTGATAATACTAGCGGCTTAGGATTGAGCCAGATTGTTAAATCAAGTTTTGATTTAATAAATTACATATGTATATATATATATATGTATTCTAGTATTATTGTTCACTATTCATTTTCTCTCTTGGCTATTCGTATTTTCGTACGAATACGCGTATGTGTATTTCGATACATGTACCGGGAAGTATTCCGTATTTATGCGGAATGACTTCTAGAAGATGCCACCTCATTATTGATTTTATTTATAAAATCACATGTTTAAATGAGGTGGAAATGATGACATGGAAAGGCATGGTCATTTGGGTCAAAGCATGGCTTTTTCATGTAGTGATTGGTATGGTGGTATTTGTTTAATGCAAATTGGAAATGACATTATTTTTGAGTGGGCATGAGAAGGGGGAGGGGCGGCCACTTCATGGGAGGGGATGGGGCTTGCTCATTTTTGGTGATTGATTTTTGGGTGCTCACTCACTCTCATGCTCACACAAAAACACATAGCCATTTTCATGCCTTCCAATCATCACATTTTCTTGATCTTCACTTGAGATGCTCAATTGAGCTCATGGTTGAGAGAAAGTTTTAGTGACACTATCCTACACTCCCCACTCTCCACTACTAGCCATTTTGAAGAGTCAGTTGGTTCGCTCGGCGAACCTGAAGCTTGCGCCGTTTCCCTCGGGTGGATCATCGGAGACGAAGGAAGACCGGCGACCAAAGTCGATCCACATCACTTGGAGCTTGGAGATGGTTGAAGACCTGAAGGACTTGGTTCATTAGGTATAACCATTCCTATCTCTTTTCTTAGATTGCTAGTTTTAGGGTTAATAGTTTCGATCTTGCAAATCGGGTAATGGTAGCGTCGGGTTTTAAGAAATTTTTGTTCCGCATTTGGCCACAGTTTGATGGCCGGGGTGCTCCCATTACCCAACAATGGTATCAGAGCCACCCATTAACCCCTACAAGCTAGTTTGCACAAGCTTAAAATCTCGATCGATCAAAATTTCCGAAACATTTTTCCGTATTGTCAAGTTTCTGTCGATTTCTGAAAGTGCTCCAAAAATTATTTCCAGAGGCCTAAAAATCCGTGCAGGTGATTTTATGAATGCAGAAAAAATTTAGGCTCCTAAAGCCTCTAAAGCGCTGCAGAACCGCCTCACTAACCCCCTATTGGCGGCGGTTCCGCGGCCGTTTAGTAGCGACGGGCCATGACATTTTTCCTGTAGCTCATAACATTGAATTGTGTTTTTTTGTGATATATGGTTTTGGCCCAGAATCTTTTGAGTACTGGATTTTCTTTTGGGGGCCTTTGCGGATAAATTTAGTCGATCGAAATTTTAACTGTGTAATTTTTCAGTACTTTACATTTCTATCTGTGACCGTGAATGTCATTTGATCGGTAAACCTTGTCTAATCGCTATAGTCCTTTTAGACGGGTTTGCAAACGTGACATTCACGTTGATGTTCTGTATTGTGCTGTGATGTTGCGGATTGTCGTGGTGGATAGCCTGGGTGCAATGGTAGTACAGTTTTGTTGTATTTGTATATTTGATATTGCGGGGCGAGCGTCCGACATGTGGACTGCCGTCACTGCCTGTTTGTATATTATTCTTTTGGGGCATGACCGGGCTGAGGTCGATGTCACCCTTGTATATTATTTTATTTTCTGTACTAGGATTACCCCAAGGAGGGGTGCACGGATAGCCGGGTTCTAGAGGGCAACGGGCCCGCATCTCATGGCGTTGAGACGGAGGGGGCTTCACTCTAGAATTGGCGGGCTGTTCGCCGCACTCGTTGAGGGTACAGGTTGACCCAAGGATGGATGCTCAAGTTACCTGATTTCGTGAAGTGCTGGGTGGTCCATTCACTTTATTGAAGGGGGCTGCCTCGCTTCAGGTTTTGGCGGGTAACTTGCCGCGCTCGTAGGGGTCTAGGAGTTCATTGCACAGGCTATCCACACGACCAGGGGAACGTCGGGTTTCAGTTGTGTCTCTATGAAACCTGGGGCTCCCAGATTATCTGTATTGTTCTGTGATACTTATTACTTTTCTGTGATGTTGCATTTATCATGCCTGGGACGATTGTTATATATATATATATATACTAGTAGTTGTTGTATATGTTTTGCACCCGCGCTAGCCCAATCCCCGCTCTGTCGTTAGTTAAGTAACATAACGGGTGATGACGGGACCCAGTGGCGAATGCGGATGGCATATACGTACATTTTATTTTCGTTCTTTTCTGGTGTGATTATTTGATGGGACTGTGTTGATTCTTATCAATGCAAGAAAAACAAACCAATATAAAAATGATGTTGTTGGAACCAAGATTTTAAAAACTGACATTACAGACGTACGCTTTTGCTTTGCACGGTGGTATTCGGTTATGAATATCCAGCATCTCATTCGACGAGGCAAGGGCCGAGATCCCTTCACCGGGAGTGACCCCTTAAGTAAAAGTTTGCGTCAACGTAATAACTTCACTATAGTCGTTTACTTTTTGCTTTGCATCGTGGTATTCAGTTTGGAATATCCTGCACCTCATTCGACGGGGAAAGAGCCGAGATCCCTTCACCGAGAGTGACCTCTTTAGCAAAAGTTTTCGCCACTATACTTTTATAAAAACCACTTGGATTCCTTCAATGATATCAAGTTCATTACGTTAAAGGTTTTTTGCCAAAAACCAGCCGTAGCCCTCCGTCATTTCAGAAAAGCAGCGCCTAGTATTCGTGCTATGTTTGTTGGCTTCCGTCAAGGCATAGTGTGCGGTAGCTATGTGTTACTTTTCTATAGCATGGGTATGCATTAATCTAGGACAGTCGTGCAGCCTTGTTGGCATCCGTCAAGGGCGAGTACGGGTGGGTCTAGATTAATCAGGACAATGACGGGTAGAACTTGACTTGCAACTTATGATTTGTTGGCATCCGTCAAGGTCATAAGCAGCTTGGGGTAAAAATCATGTCGGGAGTTTCAAATATACAGGAAACTTGCCAAGCATGCGCATACCTTCTGGAGTGTGGTGACTTGAGTGGCTTCCATCAAGTTATCATGCGATGATAGTTGGATCTCGATTCCCACTGATGAGTAAGATTACTCCTCGGGTGATTCCGACTAATTCTCCTTTTAGGTTTGGAGGAGAATTCGAGAAAACAGTGGGAGCCATCCAGATTAGATAAAGTGATTATCCATTCTGATCTAGGTTAGAGTGCACGCTGAGTGTTTCTTTTCTCTCTCTCTTTGGCATCGACCATGTCCCGACCCTAGATTATGACTCAGTGACCAAGTTGACCGAACTTTCTTAAAAATACTGACCTTTTGGATTGTCCAAGTTGCATACATCATTGCCACTCCTTCTTTTACCCTTTTCTTTTCTGTAGAACACCTCGTGTCACTACGTGTATCCACTTCCATTGGATAAATCCATCGTATGGTTATATACGAACTCGAAGGAACCTTTTCGAGGATGGATTCTGGTTCTAGAGAAAAAGAATAGGACTATTCAGTTGTCTTTTCCTTTTACCTTCTCTCAGGTTGTGAGGGCTCCTAGGATTGGGAGACGGCACACCTATTACGCTTATTGGATAGTCTTCTTCCAAACCATAGACAGGTGCCGAAAGGTAGGGAATGAAGAAAACCAATTAGCCTAAGTTAGGCGTGCAGAAGGTAATAAGTAAAAACAAATAAAGGGATTAGAAATAGTGCAAAGTAAAATGCGACTGCTATGATTCACGACCAAACCACGCATTTCATCGCCACTCCTACTTCACCTTTGTATTTCTCCAGAACACCCCGTATCACTACGAACATCCAATTCCATTGGATAAATCCATCGTATGGTTATATACGAACTCGAAGGAACTTTTTCGAGGATGAATTCTGGTTCAGGAGAAATAGGAATAAGGTTTATTCAGTTGTCTTTTATCCTTACCTTCTCTTAGGTTGCGAGTGCTCCTAGGATTAGGAGAGTACACCTATTATGCTTATTGGATAGTCTTCTTCTAAACCATAGGCTGGTGCCGAACGGTAGGGAAGGAAGAAAACCACTTAGCCTAACGATGGTGTACAGAAGGTAATGAGTAAAGACAAATAAAGGGAATTGGAGAGATGGAAAGGAAATATACGGTTACAATCCTGAATCTGATAATGGATGAGGCATTACTAGGAATACCCGAATACCCCTTCAAAACATATTCATGTTTCAGTTTCACTGTGTATTGTTAATAAAAAACTGATTTCCCAATTAGACCCTTGCTCCAGGGTATGTATTTACCAGGTATGATTCTCACATCTGTATGGTTTTACAGATGATGAGTGGGAGTAAGTTATTGGGAATTAGGTGATCATCCTCATTATATCGGAATTCGTTGTAATTGGTGGTATTTGAGGAAATCGCCTGGGTACAGTTTCCAACCTACGACGCACAGAGTTTGAGTTATTCAACTCAGGGGACTTATACAAAGTTTTGTATATTGTCCAGTGTCCATTAGGACAAAGGGGTTGGTCCTCATACTATATTCTGCGTACTTATGACTTCTCAAGTTTTGGACAAGTGTTTCGTAGAAATACATCGTCGAACTCTCGAACTACCTCTGGTCTTGATTCTTCCTCCGCTTGAGCTGCTGCAACTACTGCTTCTCTTGGCTTTGCTTTGTAGGTACTTGGCTCCAAGGTACGGTCTCCGCTTTTGAAATAGAAGACCGGGTGGTCTGGAATCTCGAATACTGCCCTCCTTTGACGACAGTCGATGGTAGCATAAAAAGTTCCAAGCCAATCCATACCTAGAACCACATCGAAATTCGGTATGTCCGGTACTTTAAAGTCAGCATGAAACTCTCTGCTGCAGACGACGACTGGACACAAGCTGTATCCCATAGTTACCTTTAGAACGCCATTTCCTGAACTGACATTCCAGCTGGATACTAGAGGTGAGACTGGAATCGCATGGGTTCGGACGAACCGTTGCGACATAAAGCAGTGCGATGCTCCAGTATCAAACAGTGCTAGTGCAGGTAGTGAGGCTACTAAGATTGTACCTAAGATATGTGGTATATGTTTTAGGTATAGGGAAAGTGTGTAGATAAACAAGACTGAAAGAAAAGTTTGAGAAGAAAAGTTTACCAGTGATGACTTGGCCAGTGGCCTCAGCTTCTTCCACTGACGTAGTGAAAGCCTGGCGCCTTGGTACATTCCTCTTGGCCTGAAAAGCATTCCTCGGAACGTTCCTTTGAGCTTGATGGAACTGACGAGGAGGTGGTTCAGCTTGTGGTCCTCTCGGTGGTGCAGGTAGTGCAGGTCTTGGAGCAGGGGCTTGGATGGCTGGGCGCTGTGGGTAATTGTTTGCTGGCCTGGGTGCAGCAACTGGGTTTTGCCTTTGGGGGCAAGTCCCAATATCATGAGTAGCTGAGCCGCAGACTAAGCAAAGACGGTTGGCTCGCCGACAGTCTTTCATCATATGTCCGGCTCTCTTGCCGTAGGTACAAAAGGCTGGGCTGGGACGATGGTTTGGTACTCCGGGTCGCCTTGGCACAAAAAATGGCCTGGACGAGACTCCTCCTGCCATCTGGTTGGTAGGGCGCTTAACTCCTGCAGACTGAGGTCTGCCTTTTGCTTTTATCACTGCCTCATAACTACGGGAAGCTTCCAGAGCTTCCTCATGAGTCGGAAATTTCCCTGTGGCTAGTGCAGCCTGAATTTCCGTGTCCAAACCTTGTTGAAAGCGACAGGCTCTGATCTCGTCTGTCGGTATCAAGTGTGCCGTGAATCTATTTAAAGGATTGTGTTAGCTGTGTAGTATGTGATATTTTAGAAATTTGAAATACTGTGACATATCTTATCGACTTAGCATGGTAAATTCAGCGTCTTATTCATCCACTGACTTGTCCCACATCGAACCTTGTTGTAGATGAATGAACTGTTGCTCCATGGCAAACCTGACAGTCATAGGGAAGTACTTCGTGTCGAACTTCTCGCGAAAAGTCTCCCATTCAATAGGCTGTACAAGACGGCTTTCCTCCGCCTTCCACCAGTTGCGAGCATTGTCCGTGAGCTGCAATTTCGCCATACGGACCTAAGCTATGTCTGGCACTTGTGCTGCCGCCAGATCATCCTCTATACTTTGTGTCTATTCCTTAGCTTCAAGTGGGCTTCCATTTTTGGAGAACTGCTTGGGATGTAAAGCCCTGAATTGCTTTACCCCAGGAGCATCAGTCTCGGGACGGTTCAGGAGTTGTTGCTGTCCCTCAAGAAGGCTGCGGATCGCTTCAAGTAGTACTGTTTGCTCGGTGGGTGGCGCAGGAACAGCAGGAACGATTGGTAGTGGAGTTGGAGGTGTGTTGTTGACGTTGGTGCTGGTGTTGTTCGGGGAATCTATAACCTTGAAGAAAAATTTGGGTTAGGACAGATTTAAGTACATGAAATGATAAGATTCAAGGAATATGAAATTGTAAGATTCAAGGAACATGAATTGTAAAGAATGTTTTAGTTGCTGGTTCTTGTGTTATATTGCTTAGGTTGTTCACGCAGAACAGAACTGCATGATAGAGTTTCATACAGCTCGGACCTGCATGGGCCACCAACAAAACTATCACGTCCCGCTTCCCGGTGTACGGCGAAGGGGACACGACTGGCCCGCTACGTATATACTCAGAAGTATATACGCTAAGCGTATCTAAGCAATATAAAAGTAAATACACAAGAGACAAGATATAATAAAAACATCAACTTTTATTTATTAACATTCTTTTGTACAATGCATGAAAAAGAAATACAACTGAAATAAAATGATACCTAAACAATGGCAAAACAGGAAATGAAAGTACTGAATGGAAAATGTACAATAAAACTAGAGCTCTGGTTCTTCAGCAAACTGCTCCAAGTCTTCTGCAGATGGCTCGATCTTTGCTGGGTCCAAACCACCTGACGACATTCAAAGAAGAAGGAAATAGAATGTCGTCAGCGAACAGGTCGCTCGGTAAGTCCCAAAGATAAGAGGAAAGTATAATAGACAGAATAAGAAGGTATCTTTTAAAGTTGTATTATCTTATTGTAATGTTGAGTTACCGCTGTTGTTTGTAGCTTGGTACAGAAGGATGCCAGTGTATACGAGAGGGGTTTCTATATGCTAGAGACCAGGGCAAACGGAATGTACAAGGAACCGTTAAGCCACGGTACAATAGCCACGGAATATAGGTTAGGTGTCTTAATCTTACCGCCTCGTGCCACTTTTAACACCTTCCGTACTAATCTACCCCTTAAACCACGTAGTGTTTTGATTGTATTGTTTGTCTTGTAAATCGTATTGATTGTATAATTGATTGACTGACCGAAACCATGATATCGGTAAACAGATATGACCGTAGAATCATGTAAATAGAATAACTGGAGAACCATGTAGGTGGAATGTATATCCATGGTTCGGTTCAGTCAAGTTGTATACATTGATAATTGGACTTGTGGATTCATGTTGAAGATTGTAGATTGACTTGAATCATATTCAAGTCAGATTAATCAGAATCAAACCCGAGTCAGACAATTAGAAATGTAAATCGAAGTCTTGATTATTTTGTAAACCTATAATTGCTAGGGTCCTTAGAGTAATTTATAAAACTTGAGGGGGTTTTATGAAAAATACTTTTATATACTTCTCAAAATACACCTCAAGTATTCTTTATTCGTCTTTAGAGTTATAATGAATGTGGATTTTATATTGTGATATTTCTAGTGAAAATATCCTAGATTCATAATTAAAGGTATTTATTTATAATATTGATTTATTTGGAATTCATGGTATTTTAGTGTAAAATTTGTTCTTGTGATTTTTTAGAAAAAGGTGGAATATTTATATCATAACAAAATAGATATTTTAATAATAAATATACATATATTTATACAAAAATAATTTTAATAAATATTTTATATTCTAAAAATCTCATTTTCTTAAGATGTCGTATTTTAAATCTTTCGAGACCGAATGCTCCTTGCGGAGATCTGAATCTCGCACTACTAAGCCCGAGGGTGTGCGATAAACCGCACCATCCCGAACGGGTTCCCCAAAATGGGTTGTAGCGGCGCTTTGCAAAGATTGTAAAATATTAAATCCTTTAGAAAACGGTTTTATGAAGAAAATGGTATTTATTTGTAAAGGTGTATATTTTCCGTATTGTATGTTCTAGATTCTCCTAACTCAACTAGTCTATTCCTAACTGGTCCAAACGACAAGTTGTGAGATATCTCAAATCGCCTCTTCACCGCCAATTGTGGCCAGGTAAGTACAAATGAGGAAAGGAGGGATCCGCTCACGAATCACCGTGAGACGGGCCTTTTAAAGTTACCTTCTCACTTGCCTAGCCTAGACACCACAAAGTCAGGTTTAGATAAACGACTGATGTCCACAACTTATCATATTTTCATAATAAGTGGTACTTCTTTAAAAAGTGTATCAAAACTAAATCTTTTAGAATTGATTTTATTAAGTATGTGATATTTAAATGAAAATGTTTGTTTTCTCGTATTCTAGGTTCTCGGGGGTGTTGCATACGAGTGTGTGAGGAGGTAGGTCGTTACCTCGTGATCTACTTTAAATATATAGCAAGTTTGATGGGGTTAAATGAAGGATTGAAACAATGTGGTATTTAAGTGAAAAATACGATAAATTGAAAAAGCTATTATTTCATGTGACGAAACTTGATCAAATTGCTTGATTAGTATTTAATAGTCAACATGAAGATGTTTAGGTATGATTGTATTAGTGAGAAGTGGAATTTTATAGAAAACCGAATCAGAAATCAGATTTGTTCTGATTCTGTCGGGTTTTGTAATTTCATATTTTGAGAATGGAAAAGAGAGATAGAAAGGGACTTACGGGTTTTAAATTAAACAAGGGAGTGAGAGGGAACTAGAGGGATCGTCGATGTATTGCGTCGTCGCCGGTAGTTCCTTAAAACGGTCGCCGGAAGTTCCGCCGAGAATTCGTCGGAGCTTCGCCTCGAGCTTGTTTTCAAAGTACACAAGTTTTCTTGGAATTTTGAGAGAGTGGGCTCAGAATTTTGGGGTAAGAGGGTAGAGGGTAGGGGTGGTATTTATAGGATCAGGCTAGGGTTAGGGTAGGTGAAAGGTTAAAATGAAAAATGTGATAAAATGTATTAAAAGTGGAGTAATTGGGGTTTTAAAAGTGTTCTCGAAATAGTCTTAGGTTGAAATTATGCAGGTGCATAGGGAATATGAAAAGACACAACTTTCATGTTGGGGCCGTCGCCGGAATCGGCCGACTCAGCCGTGACTCGGTCTAAGGACTGAGTCAGACCGAGTCAAGGCCGATTTGGCCGATTCCCGGCCGAGTCAGGCGGCCAGGATCTCCCCCCGACGGTTCATCTAACTCCTGGAAATGTTACATCTTTGGGTGTAGTGGGGTTTTTGTGAGATATGCACGTGTAAACTCTTGGTATTCTAAAGGTTTAAAAAAAATCAATATTAAAAATAATGTGGGGTATGGGATTTGAACTCTGGTGGCTTGGTTCAGCAGTGCAAGGTATTACCAATGAGCCATAAGCTCCTTCTTGTAATTATTATGTGAAACAAATACTTAAAGTGGTAACAGCAACATTAAATACCCCAAGTATACTTAAAATTTAAATCAAATTTATGTACACTAAAAATGGAGTTGTTACACGTCCCAAACACGTGATGCCTTTCTATGGGACTGCTGCATATAAGCAAGCCGGCTTAATGCTATGGGATCATATGCTACACGTGAGAGTTCCCAATGCCTTCTGAGCCGAAAGAATTAAATTCTAAATAAGAGGGATCAAACCCCTATTTAGAAAATATTTCCTTAGATCTTTCTAAATAAGAATACGCTCTGTAAAACAGAGCACCGTTGGATTAAAGATCCAATGGTGATTAAAAATCACCAAGCTACAGAATAAACTCTGTATGGGAAAATATTTCCCCAATCTTTCTAAACAAGAAAGATTACGCTTTGTAAAACATAGCACCATTGGATTAAAAATCCAATAGTGATTAAAAATCACCAAGCTAAAGATTAAGCTCTGTATGGGAAAATATTTTCCCAATCTTGTTAAAAATAAGAAAATATTTTCTGTAAAACAGAAGTCCCTAGATCAAAAATCCAACGGCGGATAAAATCACCGAATCAATTAAAAAATCTCTCAATGAGAGATTTCCTTAACTAAATCAACAAACTTATCTCTGCTATATAAAGGACCTGAGACTTCAAGGAGAACAGAGGAGACCCCTCTATAAGATTCGAGAAACAAAAAAAAGAAAAGGAGTTCTCTTTGAAGAAAAAGAAACCCTAGGTAAGAAAAAAGACCTAGAAATCATTTTATCTCCTCTTTCAAGAGTTTAACTCTTCCAAAAAAGAACTTTGTTCTTCCTCTGGTTGAGGTCTGCAGAAGCAGATCTCCCCACAAGTTGAGAATTCAATTCTCATCGGGGAGATTTTGTTATGCAGTCCCAAAATTTAGAGGAAAGAACTAGATTTGAAGAATTTAATTCTTCCAAACATATAGGAATTTAATTTTTCTGATAAAACTAGGGTTTAACCCCTCGTATGGATTTAATTCTTATAAAAGAAAGGACTTGAAATTCTTAAGACTTAGATCAAGAGCTCCATGCATATTATCGTTCAACGCTATAACGACAGATCACGTGTTCCCATGTGAGCACCTCTGAGGGCCAAAAAGAAACGACTGAGATCGAGTCACGTGACCCCTAATAGTGCTCAGCACTTGTAAAATGAAAGAGAATAAATTAAGACAGTTCCCATTTTGGGGCGCCTCACGTGATCCCACGTGACCCCCAATAGTGCTTAGCACCTAGAAAAGAATAGGAGGATAAATTAAAAGGAGACAGTGCCCACTCGGGGGCGCCTTACGTGGCCACACATGATGATTAAAAGATTTAAGTGTTTAACAGTTATATGCATAGACAGGGAATAAACCCAAAGAAGCAACGCCCAATTTTCAGGTGCCTCACGTGCCACACGTGGGCGCTCCAAATTTCAGTGTTTAACATTACTTATGAGCCTCATGTTAGTTATGTATATGCCCTAGAGGCCATTGTTGTACATATGATGTCTATTATAATGGATGCTTGGTTATATATAGAGAAGACTTTCTTGCTCGTCATGATAGTATGCTATTTGGTTTCACTTTATTTTAACATGTTGACTTGTATTGGTTTACTGTTTTACTCTCACATGTTGATAAAGCCCTTAGGATCTGTACTCGACTACTGGGACTATGATGAGATCATACTAGTGGGGCCGCGGTAGTCGATGAGTACATCCTATAACTGTTCCTAGTCGAGGGTATATCGAGACAGGGCATCGATACACCAGAGTAGACTAGCGTATACGCATCTTGACCCATATGATGGGCGATGGATGATCCAATATCCATCGGTGTTTGACATCAGAGATGGTGTACGGGTGCTCAGTGGAGACTGGGTACACTGGACGGACTCGCCGAGAACTCCCAGATGGTGATATACCACACGTCAGATGGCAGTTCTCCGGTGACACTGGTACAGGGTAGTCTGTAGACCCGAGATCGTCATAGAGTCTTGTGTGATTCCCACTGTGCTTTGATTTCCACCTTACCACGTCCAAGAGGGCGTGCAAAACGGTGGCTTTTGGGTACAGTCCCAAATCACATGAAGGCAATGAGCGATAGGAGGGGATTCGTCTCTCCCGGTATAGGGAGTTGATATTGTGCTGTGTTCGATTGGCTATAACTGGAAGTCCCTGGCCAGGGCTGATATAGAGATTTACTGGTAAGTGTTACTAGTAGTTTCTCGACTCGTTATGAGCCATACATCGACACGACTTATCGGTTACTGGGGTCTGACGTATACCACCCCTAGACTTGATATGCGACATATCAGACGAACAGACCGGACTGTACGGGAGTGTTACTGATCGGATTCACAGGAGAACGCACAGGCTAGCTTGTTGATCTTCTGATCGCTCAATACCTGGGTGGCTGTTACGTTTAGCTGACCGCTTGCAGCTTGTGGGTGTTTGATATGATCATCACCTGCTACCGGCGTATTGACGATTCTTTAGAGTCCTACACAGAGGTTTCTTGGCTCTGGAGAAACGGAGTAGAGGCACATATGTGATATGTGCAGGACCGAGAATAATGCGATATGGGATACCGTATTATATTCTCGCGATATTTAGATATGAACCGAGACATCGGATCAAGTGTTGATTCGATGAATCGGTACATGATATATTAGTCGGTTATATTCGATATAGCCGGATCGTCGGATCAAGTGTTGATTCGATGATTTAATATATAATAATATATATGATATATTATTATATTAACTAATATTGGCTTGCTTTATTATTTCATTTTCTCACTGGATGATACATTGATATATATGCGATATATGTTAATTGTATTATTTTCTTTTGTTGCAAATATATAATATATATGTGATATATATTATTGTGACATGATATGATTAATTGTTAAACATGTTTAAGGATGATTAATTGAGGTTAAGGTTTGATTAGGGTTGGATGCTTCAAGTTCCTTCTAGAAGCTTTCTTCTTTTGTCATTCTTAAGATATTTAGAATGACACATTCTTTTAACCTAACCAAACCCTAACCCTAGTTGATTCTCTACACATTCTCATCCATTCATCCTTGACCATGGTTATATATCAATCATATGTTTTATTCTATTCATCACAAAAGAAAAAGAATTATCATTATCTTTTGATTATCATCTTCTTCCTTCTTCAAGAAAGCTTGCTAGTTTTTCTTAAGTGATGAAATAAAATGAGAAAATGATATAAAAAGAAAGCATAAATACTACTCTCTCATCCTCATCTCATCTAGCCCATGGGATTAGTGTGTTCTTCTCTTTTGAGTGAGAAAGCTTGAGCCGTAGCAACTTCAAGGTAGATCGTCGGAGATTTGGAATACTTCGAGCTAGCATGGATCGTTCGAGTCATGGAGCCTCTCATGAGTCCGGGAGATCGTGGATCGCGGCAAAGGGACTTCTACTCGGAGCTTGTGAAGTGAAGGAGCGGACTACAAAGGTTGTAATCCCTCACACTTAGATAAAAGTTATCATCTTGCATGTTTAAACCTAATAATCTAGCAAAGATCCCGGCTTTGGGTTGTTCGGCACGTCTAAAATTTAATCCGTGCATGTTTGATGCCTTATGAACCTTCACAAGAGTGCCCAGGAACCCTACAGTGGTATCAGAGCCTAGCTAAAGCATTAGGCGATGTGTTTACGAAGTTAAAACTCCGATCGAACCCGAAACGACGCAAAAAGACCCCTCTCTGGAAATTTTTTAAATTTTGGGATTTTTCTGAATTAAAAATATGTAAAAAAATCAGCAGGGAATTGTAAGAATTACCATAAAACCCGAGCCCCTAATTCCACTAAACGGCGGCGGAACCGCGGTGCAAGCATGGCTTGCGCGGCGGTTCCGCGGCGGATTGATGAGATCATGACACGTGGATTTTATGGTAATGTCCGTAGGTACTTGTTGATGTTTCTGGATATTTTTAACAGTGATTCCAGTATTGTTTAAATCTGGGGTTTATTTGGTAATAGTAGATTCGATCGGAATATTTAAGTTCGTATTTCTTTCCGGATATTTAGAAATTGTTAAACTAGTTGAACGGATATCATTAACCGACTTTTTCCCGGTACGGCAAACTTTCAAGCGTTGAATTTTTACTGGGTTTAAATTTTTCGGAAAATTGTACAAGTTAAGCGGTGGACCCTCTAGAAGACAACAAACCTTAACTCGATTATGTGACCGTCTTGAACTGCCTTTTGAACCTTCGGGTTTGGGGCAGTACGGCGTGCCACATGTGAGGCGTTGGCTTGACCCTTCTACGGCTGGATCACCGGTACTGTGACATATTCTGGGATTATTTGAACTCCGCTCAAGAGTTGAGCACTTAGGGAAATTTTGGGTGTTTGATTATCTGTTCGAAAAGTTTAATACTGTTTATCTATCTGGAATGTGATACAATATGTGGAATTCATAGAGTTAGGCATGAAATGCGGAATATGTGATATTTCGGATTTACGATGTCTAAAGTGATTGTGGATTCCAAATATTATAGTTTTACACTTTCTTTTCTGTGACCGTAAGTGTAATATGTGATATCGCCGGTTTCGTTGCTATATGTCAACGACAATTGGGATGCGCATATTTACTTACGTTGATGATATGAGATATTATGTGTTGCTATGATATGTTATATTAGATCATCGCGATCAGAATAGCCGGGGGTTTTATGTGAGATGAGGGTTTTTATTTTCATTCATGTAAAATTCATTTGTAATGTAATATTCTTTTATTTGGGGCACTTCCTGGTTGCGGTTGCTGTCACCAGTGTATATTATTTACTTTTCCGCATTAGGTAGACCCAAAGAGGGGAGCACAAGTAACCGGGTTCTAGGGTCCAGTAGGAGGCCATCTCGAGGAGTCGAGACCGGGTCTCCTAACCCTAGAATTGGCAGTGTTACTTGCCGCTCTCGTAGGGGTCTTGGGATGTGGGTTTGGCTATTCGTCGCGAACGTGGAATCCGTGTTTTATACAGGCTCGTATTGAAAACACGGACGTCCTAGTATATCCAATATTTCATATATGTTCTTCTGCTGCAATGTTCTGTGATGAGATCATATTACTGCCTGAGACGAATGCTTATACTATATATATATGCTGATATATAAATATTACTGCTTTCGTTTCTTCTGTGATGCTTAGGAAGCATAAGCTGATGGGATTTTTATTAATGAGATTAATAAAAGAAAAGAAACCTAAAGATGTTGTAGAATCAAAACTTAATAAAAAGGGTAGCTACAGTTTTGCTTTGCACAGTGATATATACGATATATCCTGCACCTTATTCGATGAGGAAAGGACCGGATCCCTTCACCGGGAGTGACTCCTTTTGCAAAACTGGCAGATGCTACAAAACGCGGTTTGTCTTTTGATTGCTTTTAGTGTTTTGCTTTGCACAGAGGTATATATGATATACCCTGTACCTTATTCGATGAGGAAAGGGCCGACGATCCCTTCACCGGGAGTGACCCCTTTAGCGAAACTAAGAAAAGCCTCAAAACACTCCTTTTCAAAAACTACTAGATTCTACGACGATATCAAGTTCATTACGCTCAGGGTTTTCTGAAAAACCTGCGTAGCCCTCCGTCATTTCAGATAAGTAATATTTAGTATTCGTGCTGCGGTAGTTTGGCATGCGTCAAGGCGTAGTGTACGGTAGCTGATTATTATTTATCTGCAGCATGAGATGCGATTGGATTAGGGTATTCGTACGGCGTTGTTTGGCATGCGTCAAGGGTCGTACGGGTGGGTTTAATTCAATCACGAAATGTACGGGTTGAACTTGACTAGCGGACTATGGGTTGTTTGGCATGCGTCAAGGTCATAGCACGCTGGGGGTAAAAATTTTATCGGGAATTTCAAGCGTTGAAATTTGCAATGAGATTGCATACCTCCTATGAGATAGTTGGATCCTGATACCCACTGCGAGTAAGAGTTACTCCTGGGAGAGTTTTACACAGGACAATTAGTCATTCAAGTAGGTGTCTAGAAAAGTGTTAACGAGGTTACGCCTCTGGGAAAACGAGGTTTACTTTAATTAGGTCCGTGCGAAAGCACGGGGAACCTCCCTCAAAGTACCGACACTGATCTGGCTGAAAGATTGACGAAATTGTAGGGTGTAATTAATCCCGGCTAATCTTACCTTTTAGGGTTTTAAGGTAGATTTGATAAAAACAGTGGGAGACATCCTGATTAGATAAGATAATAACCAATCTAATCTTGCAAGAGCATACGCTAAAGTGTTTTCTTCTCTCTCTCTCCAGGTAGCGACCATGTCAGGCCATAATCAAGATAATAATATTGATGTATTGACTGAACCCGATTATTGTACTGAGCAAGGGAACGTTGGACCCGTTCTTTCTTATAAGAGTTATAAGACTGAACCGGGAATAGAAGAATATCTAGATTCTCAAGCCGCCCAAAAGAACATGCATGTTGATGCATCTTCTTCAGGTGTGTTAGTTATTGAGAACTGTTTCTCAGTTCACCCTACGTCCTGGGTATTAGATACCGGATCAGGATCCCACATATGTAAACAGTTACATGGGCTACGTAAAGGTAGAGAACTAGGAAAATGTGATCATTCCGTCCAAGTAGGGAACGGTGCAAGTATTGTAGCCAAAGCAGTTGGCGAATATCACCTTGTATTGCCAAGTCGTAATACACTGATTCTAAATGAGTGCTATTATATACCGAACATGATGTGCAACATTATATCAGTTTCTTTATTGAGTAAAGAGGGATATAATTTTGTAGTACAGGATAATGTTATGAACATATTCCTAGATCAAAAGTTGATTGTATCAGGCTCGTTACATAATGGCATATTCATTCTAAATCAGAATACAGTTCTAAATATACAAAACACACACAAGAGGAAAAGTTCAGATATGAACGAATCCTTCTTGTGGCATTGTAGACTTGGTCATATCAATGCGACACGACTGGCTAAGTTACATAAAGATGGTTATTTGAATCCGTTCGAATTATCATCTTATGATACTTGCCATTCATGTCTCAAAGGAAAAATGACCAAAGCTCCGTTTAGTGGATACGGAGAAAGAGTTACTGAACTCTTAGGACTGATACATAGTGATGTATGCGGTCTCATGTCTACGCATGCCAGGAACTGTGCTTCCTACTTCATTACATTCACTGACGATCTCTCTAGATTCGGACATGTATTCCTGATGAAACACAAGTCTGAAGCTTTTGAGAAATTCAGAGAATATAAACACGAAGTAGAGAATCAAACGGGCAAAAGTATTAAGATTCTTCGATCTGATCGAGGAGGTGAATACTTAAGCAATGAGTTCCTAGATTATCTAAAAGAAAATGGGATTCTCTCTCAGCTTACTCCTCCTTATACACCACAGCACAACGGTGTATCTGAGCGGAGGAATCGCACCCTTTTAGATATGGTGCGCTCGATGATGAGTACAGCTGAGTTACCTATTTCCTTCTGGGGGTATGCGCTTGAGACAGCCATAAACCTATTGAATAGAGTTCCTACCAAATCTGTGCCTACCACTCCATATGAGATATGGAAAGGGAAGAGACCACATCTTAATTATATTAAGATATGGGGTTGTCCGGCCTATGTCAAAAGACAAAATCCGGACAAACTCGAGGCAAGATCAGTCTTATGTAAGTTTGTAGGATATCCCAGAAATTCACAAGGGTATATCTTCTACCACCCCGAGGAACAAAAGGTGTTTGTTTCTCGACATGCTACTTTCTTAGAAAAAGGTTTTCTTATGAAACAGAATAGTAGTATTGAGGTAGAACTGGAAGAGGTTCCAGCAACACAAACTATAACAGAAGACTTGGTTAAACCAGAGGATTCAGTAGTACCCGACGAACCCCAGCCTCTCCGTCGATCTAGTAGGGTTTCTCATCCACCTGAGAGATACTACGGTTTTCTCATTGATGGTGGAAGCGAGGATTGCATCATGGATGATGATGAACCGACTAGTTTCGAACAGGCCATCACGAGTGGTGACTCTGTGAAATGGCTGGATGCTATGCGATCTGAGATGGAATCCATGTACACCAACAAAGTATGGACTTTGGAAAATGCTCCTGAAGGGGTAAAACCCATTGGGAGCAAGTGGATCTTTAAAAAGAAATTTGGTGTAGATGGAAAAGTTGAGACTTTCAAAGCTAGACTTGTAGCAAAAGGTTTTCGTCAAAGACCAGGTGTGGATTATGACGAAACCTTTTCTCCAGTGGCTATGCTTAAGTCCATCCGGATCTTGCTTGCCATTGCTGCATACCATGACTACGAAATCTGGCAAATGGATGTTAAGACCGCCTTTCTAAACGGTGATTTAGAAGAGTGCGTGTACATGACTCAGCCAGAGGGCTTCGTAGATAGTGGGAGCAGCGGAAAGGTGTGCAAGCTGCTTAAATCCATTTATGGGTTAAAGCAAGCATCGCGGAGTTGGAACATCTGTTTTGATGTTGTAGTCAAAGAGTTTGACTTCATCAAAAATATAGATGAACCTTGTATCTATAAGAAGGTAGCAGAGGGTAAGGTTGTCTTCCTCGTATTGTACGTGGATGACATACTCTTGATAGGAAATGATATTCCTATGCTGCAATCAGTCAAACTCTTCTTATCACAAAGATTCTCAATGAAAGATCTAGGTGATGCCTCCTGCATATTGGGAATCATGATCTATAGAGATAGATCTAAACGGATACTGTGATTGTCCCAATCCAGGTACATTGACACCATACTAAAGAGGTTTAGTATGGAAGAATCCAAGCGTGGGAATCAACCCACGATCTCTGGACTCACTCTCTCCAAAGAGATGTCTCCCAAGACTGATTTGGAGAGAGCTCGCATGCAAGGGATACCCTATGCTTCGGCAGTAGGCTCTATCATGTATGTGATGCTATGTACCAGACCCGATGTAGCATACTCACTAAGTGTAGTGAGTCGGTATCAAGCAGATCCTGGAGAGAGTCATTGGACAGCAGTGAAGAACATTCTCAAGTACTTACGAAGGACTAAGGAGATGTTCTTGGTGTATGGTAACGGAGAACTCCAGGTGGAGTCCTTTACCGATTCCAGCTTCCAAAGTGATAAGGATGACTCTAAGTCGCATTCGGGTTTTGTCTTTACCCTCAATGGAGGGGCGGTATGTTGGAAGAGTTCCAAACAGGATACCGTTGCAGACTCGACGATGGAGGCTGAATACATCGCTGCCAACGATGCTGCCAAAGAGGCTGTCTGGATCAAGAAGTTCATTAGTGAACTTGGTGTGGTTCCATCCATTGAGCATCCAATACCTCTGTATTGCGATAACAATGGAGCTATGGCTTTGGCCAAGGAACCCAGGTCCCATCAGAAGTCCAGACATATTCTGAGGCGGTATCACCTGATCTGGGAGATAGTTGATCGCCGGGAGATCGAGGTCAGGAGAGTAGATACGAAGGACAACACTGCGGATCCATTCACGAAGGCTATTCCCCAGATACAGTTTGAGAGATTATTCGGGATGCTAGGTATGAGATACTACAGCAGCTGGCCTTAGTGCAAGTGGGAGATTGTTAGTTATGTATATGCCCTAGAGGCCATTGTTGTACATATGATGTATATTATAATGGATGCTTGGTTATATATAGAGAAGACTTTCTTGCTCGTCATGATAGTATGCTATTTGGTTTCACTTTATCTTAACATGTTGACTTGTATTGGTTTACTGTTTTACTCTCACATGTTGATAAAGCCCTTAGGATCTGTACTCGACTACTGGGACTATGATGAGATCATACTAGTGGGGCCGCGGTAGTCGATGAGTACATCCTATAACTGTTCCTAGTCGAGGGTATATCGAGATAGGGCATCGATACACCAGAGTAGACTAGCGTATACGCATCTTGACCCATATGATGGGCGATGGATGATCCTATATCCATCGGTGTTTGACATCAGAGATGGTGTACGGGTGCTCAGTGGAGACTGGGTACACTGGACGGACTCGCCGAGAACTCCCAGATGGTGATATACCACACGTCAGATGGCAGTTCTCCGGTGACACTGGTACAGGGTAGTCTGCAGACCCGAGATCGTCATAGAGTCTTGTGTGATTCCCACTGTGCTTTGATTTCCACCTTACCACGTCCAAGAGGGCGTGCAAAACGGTGGCTTTTGGGTACAGTCCCGAATCATATGGAGGCAATGAGCGATAGGAGGGGATTCGTCTCTCCCGGTATAGGGAGTTGATGTTTTGCTGTGTTCGATTGGCTATAACTGGAAGTCCCTGGCCAGGGCTGATATAGAGATTTACTGGTAAGTGTTACTAGTAGTTTCTTGACCCGTTATGAGCCATACATCGACACGACTTATCGGTTACTGGGGTCTGACGTATACCACCCCTAGACTTGATATGCGACATATCAGACGAACAGACCGGACTGTACGGGAGTGTTAGTGATCGGATTCACAGGAGAACACACAGGCTAGCTTGTTGATCTTCTGATCGCTCAATACCTGGGTGGCTGTTACGTTTAGCTGACCGCTTGCAGCTTGTGGGTGTTTGATATGATCATCACCTGCTACCGGCGTATTGACGATTCTTTAGAGTCCTACACAGAGGTTTCTTGGCTCAGGCGAAACGGAGTAGAGGCACATATGTGATATGTGCAGGACCGAGAATAATGCGATATGGGATACCGTATTATATTCTCGCGATATTTAGATATGAACCGGGACATCGGATCAAGTGTTGATTCGATGAATCGGTACATGATATATTAGTCGGTTATATTCGATATAGCCGGATCGTCGGATCAAGTGTTGATTCGATGATTTAATATATAATAATATATATGATATATTATTATATTAACTAATATTGGCTTGCTTTATTATTTCATTTTCTTACTGGATGATACATTGATATATATGCGATATATGTTAATTGTATTATTTTCTTTTGTAGCAAATATATAATATATATGTGATATATATTATTATGACATGATATGATTAATTTTTAAACATGTTTAAGGATGATTAATTGAGGTTAAGGTTTGATTAGGGTTGGATGCTTCAAGTTCCTTCTACAAGCTTTCTTCTTTTGTCATTCTTAAGATATTTAGAATGACACATTCTTTTAACCTAACCAAACCCTAACCCTAGTTGATTCTCTACACATTCTCATCCATTCATCCTTGACCATGGTTATATATCAATCATATGTTTTATTCTATTCATCACAAAAGAAAAAGAATTATCATTATCTTTTGATTATCATCTTCTTCCTTCTTCAAGAAAGCTTGCTAGTTTTTCTTAAGTGATGAAATAAAATGAGAAAATGATATAAAAAGAAAGCATAAATACTACTCTCTCATCCTCATCTCATCTAGCCCATGGGATTAGTGTGTTCTTCTCTTTTGAGTGAGAAAGCTTGAGCCGTAGCAACTTCAAGGTAGATCGTCGGAGATTTGGAATACTTCGAGCTAGCATGGATCGTTCGAGTCGTGGAGCCTCTCATGAGTCCGGGAGATCGTGGATCGCGGCAAAGGGACTTCTACTCGGAGCTTGTGAAGTGAAGGAGCGGACTACAAAGGTTGTAATCCCTCACACTTAGATAAAAGTTATCATCTTGCATGTTTAAACCTAATAATCTAGCAAAGATCCCGGCTTTGGGTTGTTCGGCACGTCTAAAATTTAATCCGTGCATGTTTGATTCCTTATGAACCTTCACAAGAGTGCCCAGGAACCCTACACCTCACGTGGGAGCACGTGAGCACCAAGCAGATATCAATGTTTAACACTGTGAGAGGCCAATCTTAGCCCAAATTAGCCAAGTCTCCCGAGGCCAAAACCTTTTGTCCATCAATCAACCGAGCCCTCCTATACTCAGGTCTCCCCGAATCGATCTTAGTTCCAAAGATGGCCAATGATCTCCTGACACATGGCATCTAAAATGATGTTCGTTCCCCCATGATCTCTCCCTTCAATCTGGAGTTCGGTTTAAGGGTACATCTCTCCACACTTCTGATATACGTCGTTGTAATTCTTCAACGATATCAGAGAGGTGGAGGGTCCCGGCAAGCAACATCTCTTGGATGCACTCTCAAACCTATGAGCATACCCCAATGGACCGCAATGTCCTTAAATTACGACCTCACTGCCAAATGGTGATCTACGGACCGCAAAGTCCTTAAACTAGCTATGGACCGAAACGTCCTTAACAATGGACCTCAACGTCCTTAAACTAAACCCTCATCCCAAAAATGGTGATCTACGGACCGTAACGTCCTTAAACTAAAACGATAGAGCCCAAATGCTCTTTCGTTGGATCAAAAATGATCCCGAACCCCCGTTAAGTAGATCTTACTCCAATATCGGATTAATGTATCCTTAAAAAATATTTAAGTTGATCTTAATCTCAAACAAGGTTAATGATCCTTAAATCAACCCAAACCCAAATCTAAGAATATACGGATTTGGACTAATCCATGCCCTACGGGCGGTAACATAAATTAGTCTCCATATACAATCCACGGGCAACCAAAAATAAAACAAACACACACGACATGAAGTGACCTTCTGGAGCAGGAGAAAGTGGTTATCGCTATGCGGTAATGTAATTAACTGCAGGGGCTTGCGCTTGCAGGGAAGAGCGTCCCCACAATCAAAACCCCTCACAATGAGGGGGAATCTGACGAAGTCTGCTACAACGACTGCATCCGTCCAGACCTCCGATACACGGTGCCATAAATCAACTTGGTATTTTCGGAGAGGTGGACGGATAAATCCAAATAGCATATGCTTCTAAATTCAGGCAAGACGTCCTACGTGGTTCGTCTCTATTTTCGGCGGTAAACAGATTCCGGCACGCCTGGTGGGACCTTTTTCTCTTTCCACTCCACACTTCGTGTGTCGTGTTCGCGAATGAATCGCGGTTTAATATGATTGCCCCTGGATTCGAGGTACTAAGATTTGGTGTCTTTCTCCATGCAGAAGTGAAGATGACATCGATGGCTTCCAACTGCACCAATTGCAACAACATCTCCCACTCCGTCCCTGCTGTAGGAGTAACTTATAGGTCCCAAGCGGCCTCCATCTTCGCAATGCCAGTGGAACAGGTGACTCAGGCCACCAGTGGACTGTTCTTCGGGACAATGCTCCCGCCAATGAGCTTCAATGCTTCAATATCATCACAGGAGGCTCCAAAGAAGTCGGTCTTCGATTGGCTTGCAACTACCACGGCCCCTCTCAACGGGTCGTCCAAGTATGCCGCCTCAGTCTTCGACAGGCTGAGCCAAAGCTTAAGTGGGCCCACGAAGTGGCCCGTGATACCTGAAGGGGTTATCCCGAAGTGGATAGCCATTCCAGCTCTGGTAGACGAAGCCATCAAAGGGACTTCTCCTTTTAAGGGATCGGTCTTCGCAAGACTGTCCGTTCTAACTCCCGCTTCGGGCGAAGTCATTAAGGCTGCTTTCCCTATAGAAAGATCGGCCTTTGCAAGATTGACCGTTCCCTCTCAGCGGACGTCGGTCTTCGACAGGCTGACACCAACAACACCCCACCATAGTAGGGGGCATGACGAAGCCACTCCCGTAACTTAACCATTCCCATCTGCACAATATGCTTGACGTCTCTATTGGCACCGAGTAAGGAAGGCTGGGGGCAGTCCCCCTTCTGGACTTACCCCACCAGCTCCAATGGTGGAAATCGATGTTGTTGTTCCAACTGGGAAAAACTTCGAGCTGCTCAGGAAGGTGCGCAGGAACTCTCCAACCGCCATACTGAAGAATTCTCTTCCGCCTGTTGAAAACACAACACAGGTGAAGCCGGAACAGCCTCCTCAGCGGTTGTCCTCCAAGATCCACAGAGTTTGGCGGAAAGTCCACGACTCTGTAATTGACAACGATTACTCTCGTCGGCTGAAGAAGGCAAAGGCTCGGCAGGAGAAGGACCATCCCTCCGCCATACCACGAAAGGTATCATCTGCATGGGTGCCTGCCGCAACGGCCCCCTCAACTTTGACCTCCATAAGAGGAGAAGGCCGGAGAATATCCCAATGCCGGTGGTAAATATCAAAGGCAGTGGACCCAAACGCCCTAAGTCTGGGGGTATGGTTATGCATACCATCTACATGGCATCCGGAAAAGAGGATAGTTGTGCTTCCCTGAGTCATCGACCACTCACACGGTCTGTGACGAAAGCTCAGGAGCAACAACAGAAGCTCCAGGAAATGTTGACAAGAATGGCCGCACTCACTGGGCAGAAACAATGCCCAGAAGCATCGTCGGAACAACGCCAGGAGCAGGAGGCCGACACTGAATTCCTACGGAGGGTGCTTGAAAAGAAAGATAAATAGGCCGCGGAACAAGCGACTAATATAAAACAGATAGCGCTTCTGTTCCAAGACATAGTTGGGATGATGATCTAGCTGGATCCTCCAGCTGAAGACCCTCTAATGATCATTGAAGACGACAGAGGGGAGACATCGAACCCTCCTCCGGCTTTATCAGCAGCCAGGGAGGATACGATCTCCAAAGCTACCCTTGATGACTATATAGCTCAACAAATACGAGCTCATCAAACAAACGAAGCGGCCGGCTAGGTCGTTAGAACTGGGCGTCCGTATCTAGGCTGGTACGACCAAATTAAGTACCCGCCAGGATATACGATCCCCAAATTCTATGTGTATAAGGGGATGGGCAATCCACACCAACACATTTCTCAATTCAGAGCTTTGTGTGGTAATACCGGGGGAGATGACAAACTATTATTTCGCCAGTTTGTTGGCAGCTTGTCGGAGACATCATTTGAATGGTATTCCGAGCTCCCAAATAACTCTGTCAAGACACTTACGGAGACGGAACTACTATTCACACAACGGTTCGCAAGCGCAAGCGAGCGCACCCCAATCATGACGTTGATCATTGCCAGGGTGAAGTCAGGAGAAACCTGGGTTCAATACGCAATTCAGTAGTGTAACCTATGGTCAAAATGCAAACAACGCATAGAAGAAGCTCCTATTGTGGGTATGTTCATGGGGACACTTGATCCTCAGGCAACTATATCACAGTTTAAGATGTTCTTCAAGCCGACCACCTTCCTGGCCCTGATTGACAAACTGGCCCAAATGGACCAGATGGGCCATAGACCGTCCTCTTCAAAGATAGATCTTCGGAATGAAAAGGGGAAAGGGAAAGCGACCTTCATTGCCAACGCTCAACAACAATCGAGTGACCCGAAGCCGGCGGCTTGCCAAAACAACAGACCGCGAGCTCTCGAAGAGAAATTGAGACGTCCCTACTCATTTCCACGGGATAAAACAAGAAGATTGTTCGAGCTGGCAGTACGCAACATACTCATCACTCTGTCAGATCCGAGACGCCCGCTGCAATCGGACGACGTCAATAATCCCAATTACTGTCCCTACCACCGAATAGTGGGCCACCCAATCAAAGATTGCTACGTCTTCAAAAACTGGGTTGAAGACCAGTACCAACAGGGCAAGTTCGCGCTGTCCGAAAACTGGAAGGTAAACCCGCCGCAGCAGCACACTCCTAAAAAGGTGGATACGCCGGGGCATCATGCTCATTTATAGAAGAAGCTCTGTGTGAAGTGGTCCTTTCGAGGACGTGAAGCGGCCAAATACGAAAAGGCCAAGCGTGGCGTCAAGATGAAGAAGCTCCGGTAATGAGAAGCCATAAAGTACCTCGGCCAGATCGAAGCTCCCCTGCCACCAGCAAGAGCAGAATCAAGATAAGGAAGTAGTTTGCCAAAGCTCTGTCAATGGGAATCAAGCTCCCACCTTACAAAGAAAATACTTCCGGGAGTATGTGCCTTGACGAAGCGGACATATATCCGAATTACTGCTTGTACCATTGGAGGGTCACACACCCTACCGAAGAGTGCAATGCCTTCAATAAGTGGTGGCAGGGATACGTTGCCCATCGACAACACTTTAAGCGGATAAAGCGCAAAGCCCGTCGGGAACAGAGAAGCACGACAGATGAGCATGAAGGAACAGCCGATAACTGTCATATGGTTGATGCCATCCCGACAAGAGATAAACCTCAAGTTCTTACCTTCGAGAGCGATTCTGGTGAAGAAATATCCCTCGGCCCTCTCTTCAAGGAATCCACCTCTGAAAAAGAAGAGGAGATAAAGAACTGTGAGAATATTCAGCTGTGTAACCGTACGTTGCCTAAAAAGAATCTCGGACCTTCAAACAAAAGTTCGGGCAAAAGGGACAAAGGGAAGGAAAAAGTCCCTGAGGAGATTGCCCTCAATGATAGAGTTGTCGAAAGGCTCACAGCCGAGGCCCCGCTCAAGAAGAACAAGGTGGATTACAATGTTCTGGCACATCTGAAAAAGATACCCTCACAATTGAGTATCTTGGATGCCCTTCTCCTATTTATAGAGGCACGAGATTCCCTGATCAAGGCGTTACAAGAGCCCGACCAGTTTCAAGCCTTCCTTGTAGAAGAAAAGATGAAGGACGAGCTGCAAGAAGTCCATACGGCTGACATCACCTTCGGCGATGAAGATCTTCTTCTCGGAATGTGCGAGCACAACCGTCCGCTGTATGTAACCGGGTATTGTCACGATATCAAGATATGGAAGATCCTGGTCGACAACGGGTCCTCCGTCAACCTTCTCAATATAAGAGTGTTGAAGGAGATCTGCATGAATGTGCAGCACTTGGCTCGGGATAAAATTACCATATCTGGTTTTGACTCCCAATCATCACAAACGCTCAGGTCTATAATACTGACATTATGATTTGGGCTGCCTGTCACTGACATCAAGTTCCATGTTATTGACGCCAAGACTTGCTACAATGCGTTCCTCGGCAAGCCTTGGTTACATGAGTACAACATTATTTCTTCTACACAACATCAGTGTATGAAGTACTTCAAGGATGGCCTTGAGTACACAGTTACAGGGGAGCTGAACTCATTCTCCGTAAACGAAGTACGCAAATATGAAGATGCCAAGTACTTCTTACCAGACTTCGAAGACATGGAAAGATGTCGCAAACCGGTGAATAAACAAAAAGCCATCGCCACTATCCCAATATTTGGGACCAATACCGAGGAGGATGAAGAGATGGTCTACTTAGCACAACTCCAAGGCAATAGGCCAGGACCATCTACTCCTATTTTGGTCTTTGGCAGTGACTCTGAAGACGAGGCCAACACAGTGTTCTCCGTCCGCCCGTCAATGTAGACCTTTGCTGGAGCTGACTAGAGTTTACAGATTATCCTGGTTCCGCAGCGGCATTACAAATAACTTGATGCACTTGATACGTACAGCGTGCAAGAGCTGCAGACCTTCTACGTCCCTCCTAAGCAAAGAGGTGAAAAGGCGATCCTTTTCTACCAATCCACCGAGACTAAACTAGAGAGAGAGGTATGGCACGGTGCCGAACCTGCGCTCGACAGGCTTCAACCAATCCATTTGCCCAGGTACTACGCAGAAGGAATGAAAATTCTATTGAGATGCCAAGGTGTACCCTTCAAATAGACTGCTCGACAAGCCCAGTTTTATAACAAGATTTGGGATGTTCCCGGGACTCAGCGAAAGATGCCCAACTGAAGAATGGAGACAACTGTCCTTGGATACATTCGGTCCAATAAAAGGGATCGATTCTATGGCTGCCATGTCATAAATAATTCCGGTCGAGAAACGAATACATTTCAAGATGGCGTTGATGTCGAACCAGAGCAAGATCCCGCCGTGAGAATACCAAGCCCGTTATTTGAAGAATAGATTGACAGGCTGATAAGAGAAGCGGGTCAAAAGGTTTGGGATGACCATAGCCGCGAAATGGCCATTTACGAGAAAGCCAGGACGCAGCGTATCATTCAACAGGCTACGGAAGGAAAAGACAAACGATGCCCTTCACTCCCAGCTCGCTGTGTGCTCTCGTGGCAAGAAAAAAGCCCGACGCAGAAGTAAAAGCATGGTGAAGAACAGGGACGGCGTTCAAAAACAGCAAAGCGGATCCAAGAAGCCGCGTGAGCGAGAAAAAGTCAGCTGGAACTTGTCTTTTATGAAGAAGATGGGTCGGGAGTACTCTTTCGCTCAAGACAAGACAAGGAAAATATTCAACCTTGTCATAAAGTATCAAATGATGATGCTCCCGGAGTCTCGATACCCCGAACAGATGAACGAGGTCCATCACCCGGATTATTTCTCCTACCATCGAGCAGTAGGACATCCTCTTGAAGACTGCTTCACCTTCATAGACTGGGTTGAAGATCAGTATCAGCAAGGTAGGTTTGCTCTATTCGACAGTTGGAGGGTAGTCCCGCCACAAAAGCATGAGCCGAGAGCAACCTACACTGCGAGAGAAAGTCTAGATCAGCATCGAGCTTGGAAACGAGCTCGTACCTGCCATATGATAACATTCTCAAAGGAAGGAGAGTACGAGAATACGAACAACTTCTCCCAGTGCTTCGCAAATGAAGATGAGAACGAGGTGATCTCAGAATTTCCACCGGCACCAAAAGAGCTGGAAGATGGGTACGCACCACAACAGACAACTTGAGAAAAATCGACGTAGGGACGGCAAACGATCCAAGGCCAACGTTCGTCAGTGAGCTGATGTCTGAGAAACAGGTAGCCACGTTAAAGGACGTGCTTATGCAGTATAAAGACTGTTTCACATGGAACTATTCCGAGATGCCGGGATTAGATCCAGAGATAGCTGTGCATAAACTGGCGATATCGCCGGACGTCAAGCCAGTCAAACAGGCGCCAAGAAGAATGCGGCTCGATCTTGAGATGAGTATCAATGCCGAAGCCAAGAAGCTAATCGACTCTAGCTTCATCCAAGAAGTTCAATACCCTGAATGGATCGCCAATATCGTTCCGGTAATGAAGAAAAATAGGACAGTACGCATCTGCGTAAATTTCTGGGATCTCAACAAAACTTGTCCGAAAGATGACTTCCTAGTGCCTGTTACCGAGCTGATGATCGATAACACATCCACCCATGAAGTATTCTCCTTCACGGACGGATCCTCAGGGTACAACCAAATCAAGATGAATCCTGAAGACCAAAAGCACACTGCTTTCCGGACTCCGCTGGGCATATTTTTCTACAAAGTGATGCCTTTCGGCCTGAAGAACGTTGGCGCCACCTACCAGAAGGCCATGACAAAGATTTTTGATGACCTCATACACGAGATTGTCGAATGTTATATTAACGACCTCATGGTGAAAAGCAAATCGTACGAGGAGCAATGGGAGCATCTTTAGATAGTGTTTCAGCGCCTTCGGAAGTACAACCTGAAGATGAACCTTTTGAAATGCGCGTTTGGAGTTTCCTTAGGCAAATTCCTAGGATTTATCGTACGACACCGGGGCATCGAAATAGACCCGTCAAAGATCAAGGCGATTATGGAAATGCCTTTGCCGAGAACTCTCAAGCAACTGCGGTCTCTCCAAGGAAAGCTTGCATATATCCGATGGTTCATAGCTAACCTCTCCGGCAAATGCCGTCCCTACAGTTATCTAATGAAGAAGGGGACCCTATTCGTTTAGGATCGTAAATGCCAAAGCACACTGGACGAAATCAAGCAATATATGCAGAACCCGCCGGTATTGACCGCTCCGGTCAGGGGAAAGCTCCTCATCCTGTACACAACAACCCTTGAAGGTTCTTTAGGCACGCTATGGGCACAAGAGAATGACCAGGGGAAGGAGAGAGCTCTCTACTATTTGAGTCGAGTTCTCTTGGGGGTGGAAAATAACTACTCCCCCATCAAAAAGCATTGCCTGGCACTAATCTTTACGGTAATGAAGCTTCGACATTATGCATTGGCACATGAGGTCCATCTCATATCAAAGGTAGATCTTCTCAAGTATTTGATATCAAGATACATGCTAATAGGAAGGCTTGCCAAATGCACCCTCCTCTTGATGGAGTTGTCGATAATATATCGACCAATCAAGGCAATAAAAGGCCAAGCCATCGCCGACTTTCTCGCTGAACATCCGATACCTGCCGACTCTCTCTTGAACTGCGAGTTGCCGAACGAACACGCGTTTGACGCAGTTGACAGGGAGAAAGAAGGGAATGATACCCGATGGGAACTCTACTTCGATAGAACGTCCTCCTTGAAGAAGCGAAAGCAAAACACCCCCATGATTAAAGCCAGGGTGGACCTTATCTTCGCGACTCCGCAAGGAGGGATGATGTGTTTCGTCCTTTCATTAACAGAGTCGAGAACAAACAATGAGGCTGAGTATGAAGTTTTGATAGTAGGTCTTGAGATTGCTGTCGACATGGGCATCGAAAGCCTCTTTATACACGGAGACTCCCAACTGGTCGTTAGCCAAGTAAGTGGCGACTACCAGACATGCAAACTGGAACTGATCAGGTATGGTGAAAGAGTGCAGCAACTGCTGACACAAATCCCCTCCTACACCCTGGAAAGCATACCGCGTGCGGAAAATAGCAAGACGGATGCGTTAGCCAAACTCGCTAAAGAACTGGCCGACGAAAACCTCGATGACGTAAGGATCGTTGTGCAAAGCCGTCGGATTCTCGTGCCAGCAGAAATATCTCCGAAGTCATCTGAAAGAAGGGGAGCGACTGAACAAGTGGTCTTCCAAATAGTGGATAAAGAAAAGGCGAAGGATTGGAGAGAAGTCTTCATAGAATACTTCAAATCCCATCGAACGTCCGAAAACGCATCGTCGAGACATTAGCTCATGAAGCGAGCTCTGTCTTTCGCCTTCGTCAATGATACTCTATATAAGAGATCGTTCGATTGTTTATGGCTGAGATGCCTGGGACCTGAAGAAGTAAAAAGGGTCATTCAAGAAACTCATGACGGACTCTGCGGTTCCTATCAAGCTGGGCCAAAGATGAAGCTAAAGATCAAAAGAATGGGTTACTATTGGCCCACGATGATTCAGGACTGCCTCGAATATGCGAAGAAGTGTCACTCATGCCAAATTCATGGGGACTTCATCCACCAGCATCCAAATCCGCTACACCCAACATTGGCTAGCTGGCCATTCGAAATGTGGGGAACCGATATAATCGGGCCCATCGAGCCAGCGTCATCCAATGGTCATCGGTTCATACTAGCAAAAACCGATTACTTCTCTAAGTGGGCAGAAGCAATACCGTTAAGAGAGGTGAAGACAGAGAACATTCTCCATTTCTTCAAAACACATGTCATCTACCGGTTCGGTACTCTGCGGCGGATCATCTCGTATAATGGGCCGGCCTACAGAAACAATAAGATTAGCCGCATCGCACAGCAGCATAAAATAGATTGGAGATACTCTTCGGTCTATAATCCTCGAGCTAACGGTCTAGCTGAGGCTTTCAACAAGACCTTGACAAAGATCATAAAGAAAACGATGTCCATAAATAAAAAGGACCGGCACGAGAGATTGCATGAAGCTCTCTGAGCCTATCGGACTACGTTCTGTTGGATATATGTATGCCCTAGAGGCCATTATATGATAGTGGATATATTTATACATGTATGTATGTATATATATATATATATATATTCAGTGTACATTCTTGCTTGACATGATAGTATGCTATCTGGTTCTTCTTTATCTGACATGTTGATTTGATCATGCTTTTATTCATTCACACATGTTGATAAAGCCCTGAGGATATAGGCTTGACTACTGTGATTATGATGGAGATCATACTAGTGGGACATCTGTAGTTTATAAGCATATCCTGAAATGTCCCTAGTCGTAGGTATATCGAGACGGGGCATCGATATACCAGAGTAGACTAGCGTATATGATACTAGACCCATATGATGGGCGATAGATGTTCCCACATTCATCGATGTTTGACATCGAGATCGTATACGGTTGCTCAGTGGTGACTGGGTACACTGGACGGACTCACCGAGAACTCCTATATGGAATTATATCTATCGTCGGATAGCAGTTCTCAGGTGACACTGGTGCAGGTTAGTCTGTAGACCTGAGATCGTCATAGAGTCTTGTGTGTTCTCCCACTGTACTTTGATTGCCACCCTACTACGGCTCTACTGAGTCGTGCAAACAGGTGGCCGTTGGGTACAGTCCCGATACACACGAAGGCGATGAGCGATAGGAGGGGTTTCGTCTCTCCCGGTATTGGGAGTTGATGCTGTGCTGTGCTCGACTGGCTATATCAGTAAGTCCCTGTCCAGGGCTGTTGAGATTTACTGATAAGTGTTATCAGTAGTTTCTCGATCTGTTATAGACCATTCATCGGCACGACTTATTGAGTTGTTAGGGTCGACGTTACCATCCCTAGACTTGATATGCAGCATATCTGACAAAGAGACCGGACTGTATGGTAGTGTTGCCGGTTGGCTCGACGGGAGTTGTAACAGGTTCGCTTGTTTTCTTCTAATCGCTCAATACCCGGGTGGCCGTTACGTTTAGCTGACCGCTTGCGGCTTGGGGGTGCTTGATATGATCATCACCCACTGCCGGCGTATTGACGAGTCTTAGAGTCCCACAATGGAGTTGCCTAGTCCAGGCGAAACGATGTGGTGCGGATATGAGCTATGCGCGTGGACCCGGTTAAAATGCGTGTATGAGATACCGTATATTAATCGGGCGGTTTGCTTTTGGTCGGGTCGTATGTGATATGACCGGGTTGCTAAATCAAGTCTTGATTTATCATTGACCATTAGTTTCTCACTTGAAATCCTTTCTTGTCTTTCTGTTGTATGCATGCATGTATGCATTCATTCTTATTCATGCACATATGGATGTGCATGCACACATACATGCATACATCATTCTATCATGGTTGTTGATATAGTGGATGGTGGCAATATAAGACTCACACCCTTTATAAAATATATGGATATTATTTTTGGAAAAAGAAAATGAAAATGGAAATTGTTTCATTGTTTAATATTATATTCTTACACTAACCCTTTGTTTTAACCATGATTCATTTTCCATGGTCATTCTTGTTCCAAACTAAAATATCTAGATATTTTATAACCATGGTTGAGAATGAGAGAGTGAAAATATATATATTTTCATTTTCTCATTTTATTTCACAAGCTTATCATTATCTTGAGTTTTGTAAGCCATCATCTTCTTCCTCCTTTCTCTCTTGCTCTCTAGTTTTCTCAAGTGAGCAAAAGAGTTACCAAATTAGGATTTTGAAGTGAGAAAACCAACCACAACACCATTCTACACTAGTCTTGCCCATTAGTGTAGAGTGTTAGCTTCCATTTCTTCTCTTGATCTTGTGAAGCTTCAAGCTTGGACAAAGAGGACTCCGGGTGGATCGTCGTGGACCTAGAGGATCTCAAGCGGGCCATTTTCCAACCCTCAAGTAGCCAAGGAGTCTAGCGTAGGGAGCTACAAAGGTTGTACTCTCAAAACCTTAGCTTTTTCTACTTGTGTTTGTGTTAAAGTTTAGTTGCCCTAAATTTTCTACCATGATCCTTTAGAATGTTTCTTTAGCACCATAAAAATTTAAATTTGGCATGTATGTTGCCTCCAAACCCTAGTAGTGGTGCTGTAGAAAACCCTTCATGGTATCAAAGCCAAACTAGAACCTTAGGCGAAGTTAAAACTCCGATCGAACCCCGAAATACGCATTTCAACCCTTCTCTGGACAATTTTTTAAAACTGTGTTTTTCCAGAATTAAAAATACTTAAAAAATTCAGCAGGAAAATCTAAGCATTTCTGTAAAAAACGATACCATATTCCGTACAAACCGCCGCAGAACCGCGGCCATACCCTTCTTGGGCCACGGATCCGCGGCCGTACTGAAGCAATATTTTATCATTTTTGAACAGTAATGTCCAGAACTGCATATTTTTGGGTATTTCTAATCAGACTCAAGTGTTGAGTGTTCTGGGGATTGTTTTGGATTCGTTGATTCGATCGGAATATTTAATTTCGTTCTGTTTTCGGGTAATTTAGAAAGTATTAAAAAGTTCGAACGGATATCATTAACTCACTTTTTCTCGGCACGAAAAACTTTCAAGTGTTGAATTTTTCCTCGAGTTTAAATCTTTCGGAAATACGTGCAAGTAACGTGGTGGACCCTCTAGAAGAACACAAACCTTAACTCGATTATGTGACCGTCTGAACTGCCTCTAAATCTTAGGGTTTGGGGCAGTATGGCGTGCCACATGTGAGGCGTTGGCTTGACCCTTCTACGGCTGGACCGCTGCTACTGTGACATGTTCCGGGATTTTTGAACTCCGCTCAAGTGTTGAGCTATTAAGGAAATCTTGGATATTTGATTATTCGATCGAAAAGTTTAATACTGTCTATTTATCTGGAATGTGATACAATATGTGGAATTCATATAGTTAGGCATGAAATGCGAAGTATGTGATATTTCGGATTTACGATGTCTAAAGTGATTATGGAATCCAAATGTTGTAGTTTTACACTTTCTTTTCTGTGACCGTAAGTGTACTATGTCGCATATCGTCGGTTTCATTGCTATACATCAACGACAATCGGGGTACGCATACTTACTTACGTTGATGATATATGATATTATGTGTTGCTGAGATATGATGTGCAGGATTGTCGCGATTGAATAGCCGGGTTTTTTTTATGTGAGATGAGAGTTTTCTTTTCATTCATGTAAAATTCAAATGTAATGTAATATTCTTTTATTTGGGGCACTTCCGGGTTGAGGTTGATACCACCAGTATTGTATATTATTTACTTTTCCGCATTAGGATAGACTCAAGGAGGGGAGCACAAGTGACCGGGTTTTGGGGTTCATTGGAAGGCCATCTCGAAGAGTCGAGACCGGGTCTCCTAGACTCCAGAATTGGTAGGGTCGCTTGCCGCTCTCGTAGGGTCTAGGGGTGTGGGCTTGGCTATTCATCGCGACTGTGGAATCTGTATTTTCTATTGTTGGCTAAATACTAAATACGGACGTCCTAGTATATCCCACATTATATCTGTGTTTCTGCTGCCTGTATACTGTGATGTGATATCTGAGACGAATGATATATTATATATGAGATATATAGTAGACGTTGATTATGTTTTACACCCGCGCTAGTCCTGTCCCGGTATGCCGTTAGTTAAGTAACCTAACGGTGCATAACGGAACATTGCGGCAAATGCGGATGGCATAAGCGTACGTTGTATTTTCGTTTCTTTTCTGTGATTGGCTTGAGGACTTTAATGATGGGGCTACATTAATATGATTAATGTAAAGAAAATAAACCTAAAAAGATATTGTAGAATCAGATTTGAAAACCACTCGGCTCTTTATGAAAAAGCTATATTTCAAAACTGCGGAGCTCAAGCCACTCCTTTTGAAAACTATTTGATTCTACGACGATATCAAGTTCAAAGCGTTAAAGATTTTTGTTTCACCAATCAGAGCAAGGCTCTGTTTGAATTTTGAAAATTCAAATTTTTGAAGCAACGCTTCAGATCCCGTGCGCTGCGCGCAACGCGCCACGTGTCAGAAGTTGACACGCCAGCACAACGACCAAGGTAGTGCGTCCAATTGTTAGTTGTATGTATGCCCTAGAGGCCAGTATTGTACAGATGATGTATATTATATTGGATGCTTGGACATATATAGAGATGACTTTCTTGCTCGATATGATAGTATGCTATCTGGTTACTCTTTATCTTAACATGTACACTAGTCTCTTTATACTGTCTTATAGTTACATGTTGGTAAAGCCCTTAGGATGTGTACTTGACTACCTGGACTATGATGCAGATCATACTAGTGGGGACATGGTAGTCCATAAGTACATCCTTCAAGGTCCCTAGTCGTGGGTGTATCGAGACGGGGCATCGATATACCATAGTAGACTAGCGTATACGCTTCTCGACCTATGTGATGGGCGATGGATGATCCCATATCCATTGGTGTTTGACATCAGAGATGGTATACGGGTGCTCAGTGGAGACTGGGTATACTGGACGGACTCGCCGAGAACTCCCAGATGGTATTATACCTCACGTCAGATGGCAGTTCTTAGGTGACACTTGTACAGGTTAGTCTGTAGACCCGAGATCGTCATAGAGTCTTGTGTGATTCCCACTGTGCTTTGATCTCCACCTTACCACGTCCATAAGGGCGTGCAAAACGGTGGTCTTTGGGCACAGTCCCGAGTCACATGGAGGCAATGAGCGATAGGAGGGGTTTCGTCTCTCCCGGTATTGGGGGTTGATGTTGCGCTGTGCTCGATTGGCCGTAACAGGGAAGTCCCTGGCCAGGGCTGATCAGAGATTTGCTGGTAAGTGTTACCAGTAGTTTCTCGACCCGTTATGAGCCTCACATCGGCACGACTTATCGGGTTATTGGGGTCTGACGTTTACCACCACTAGACTTGATATGCGACATATCAGATGAAGAGACCGGACTGTATGGTAAGTGTTACTGGTCGGATTCGCAGGAGTGTGAGCGGGCTAGCTCGTCGATCTTCTGATCGCTCAATGCCCGGGTGGCCGTTACGTTTAGCAGACCGCTTGCGGCTTGTGGGTGCTTGATATGATCATCATCTACTACCGGCGTATTGACGAGTCTTTAGAGTCCTACACAGAGGTTTCCTAGCTCAAGCGAAACGAAATAGGAGTGCATATGAGATATGTGCGGGACCGAGAATAATGCGTGTATGTGATACCGTATTTGATTCTTGCGATTAATGTTTCGATTGGTTGTATGAGATATGACCTAGTTATCGAATCATTGATTCGATAAATCGATGCATTGAATACTAGTCGGTTATGTGCGACATGACCGGATCATTGAATCATGTGTTGATTTAATGATTTAATGTATAATTATATATTTGATATATTACTTTGCATTAACTAGTATTGGTTCACTTTAAACGGGTTTTTCTCACTTGATGTGCACATTGTATATGTGATATGTTTTGTGTACACTTGAATGTATCATGTTTGATGATGCATGTTGTTTTGGCTTTGTGTATAGAATGCAACCATGGTTATGCAAGTGGTTAGGGTTTATATTTTATTCACTTATTATTTTATCCATTTATTATTTATTTAAATGGATTTATCAAAACAAAATGGTTTCATCTTATCATGAAGAGTGGTGAAGCTTCATGAAGCTTTTACTAATGATGCCATTTTGTCTCCTTGCTTAACCCTAACCACTCCCACTAACCATGGTCTATTCTCTACACTTGACCATGGTTAGAAGATGATAAGAATTGATTTATTATTCATTTTACATACAACTTATCATAAGAATTCTATCATCTTCTTCTTCTTCTTCAAGTGAGAAACCTAGATGCCATTAATGGCAACTTGAGATCTAGTGAGAGAAATCCAAATCTAAAGTGAACCCACCACTTATTTCTTCATCCTCTACCTCTTTCCAAGTGGTTTTGGGTGTTTTCTTCACAAGTTTCACTACTTGGTGAAGTCGAAGCTTGAACTAGTGCAACCTCGACATAGATCGTCTTTGACACGAAGCCGACGACCTAGCTCGCCCGTTTCTCCGATGAAGCCGACGATTGGGTTCGGGATTCATGAAGGACAGCGAGAGGACACCCATGTGGAGCTAAGGAAGTGGAAATCCGGATCTACAAAGGTTGTAGCTCTCTTCCTTTAGTTAAGTAGTTAACTAAGTTTTCATTTCGCCTAAAGATCTAGTCTAAGATCCGTAGTCTAGGGTTTCTCGGCACCATTTTTTTTAAATTGGCATGTTCGATGCCTTGTGAGACCTTACTAGAGTGCCTAGGAACCTTTCACCAATCAGAGCAAGGCTCTTTAAAAAACAAAAGCAAGCACAACTGCGCAAGCGCACCGCTGCGCGACACGTGTCTGCGCAGTTGCGCAAGCACAACTGCGCAAGCGCTGCGCTGCGCGACACGTGTCTGCGCAGTTGCGCAAGCGCTGTTGTGCAAGCGCTTCACTGCGCAACACGTGTCACTCACTGGGGAGTTGCGCAAAACAGAATAAATCTTGTTAAAACAAGAAGATTTTCTTGTATAAGGCAGGGGCCTTTGGATCAAAGATCCAACGGTGGGAAAAATTCCCCAAATCACTCAGAAAAAGATTTATGTAACAAATTTAACTAATTTATGAGCACTATAAAAAGGACCCCAGACCTCATTTCAAAGAGAGGAAGATCTTGCTAAAAAGAAAAAGGAGAGAAAGAGAACTCTTGAGAATTCTGGAAGAACAAAAAAAAAGGTAAAACCTTTAAAAGAGAAAATTCTCTTGGGAACAGATCATTGATCTAAGAACAAGATCATGGATCTTCAATAAATAAATAAATAAGTAAATAAAATAAAAAAGAAGTAGTGCCTTGCACTTGTTATGAACCCTTGGTTCTCTGAAATAAGGAAAAACAAGAAAAGAAGAAAAAACTTGTTTTTCTTTAGATCAAAGGATTAAAAAGTGCTCTGCACTTCTGTTTCTTGAAGATTCTCAATGCAATGCATTGCTTGAAGGGCCAGGCCCAAATTAAACTGCAGAGCAATAAAAGGGAGGGCCCAAATGAAATTGATGCTCTGCATCATTTTATAGAGGGCAGAGCCCAAACAAAATAGATGCTCTGCATCATTTATAAAAGGGCAGAGCCCAAACAAAACAAAAATAATGCAGTGCATTATTTAAAAAGGGGCAAAGCCCTAACTCAGGTCTAATAGGCCAAAGACGAGTAAAAATGTTGAACATCTAACTGGACTTAGCCCAGTCATGGCCATAAGTCCTCAAATTAAATTGACTGAGCACGGTTGCTCCCTAAATCAATTTATATTCGGTTCGAGGGTACATCTCCGAACTCCTTTGACACATGTCGTTGTAATCATTCAACGTCGTCAGAGAGGTGACGGGTCCCGACGACCACACGCATCAATATGGACTGCGGGGTCCTTAAACTCGTGGACCGAGACGTCCTTAAACTAATGTTGGACCGAAACGTCCCTAAAATAATATTGGACCGAAACGTCCCTAAACTAATATTTGGACCGAAACGTCCCTAAACTAATAACGGACCACCACGTCTTTAAACTGGAATACGGACCGAAACGTTCCTAAACTAATATTGGACCGAAACGTCCTTAAACTAATAACAGACCACCACGTCTTTAAACTGGAATATGGACCACCACGTCCCTAAACTAGAACATGGACCGCAACGTCCTTAAACTACCTATGGACCACTATGTCCCTAAACTGGAACAATAGAGCCTCCAAATGCTCTTTTGCCGGATCTAAACGGTCCCGTTTAAGTTGATCTTAGCCTCAAATACGGATAACGTATCCTTAGACATTTAAATGAATGATAAAACTCCAAATCAACTTTGGTTCAAGGGTACATCTCTGAACTCCTCTGACGCCTGTCGTTGTAATCCTTCAACGACGTCAGAGAGGTGACGAGTCCCGATGGCCAGATAATAAATGGATTACCACGTTAAGTTGATCTTAGTCCAAAACAGGACTAACGCATCCTTGACGAACGTTTAAGTCGATCTTAGTCTCAATACGACTAACGTATCCTTAAACTAAAAACACCAAACCCAAATCTAAGTAAATACGGATTTGGACTAATCCACGTCCTACGGGCGATGGCATTACCCAGTCTCCGTATACAATCCACGGGCAACCACAAACAAAACAAACACACATGACACGAAGTGAAATTCTGGAGAAGGAGAAAGTTGTTACCGCGATGCGGTAGCGTAATTAACTGCAGGGGCTTGCGCCTGCAGGGAAGAGCGTCCCCACAATCAAAAACCCCTCAAGCGAGAGGGAATCTGAAAAAGTCTGCTACATCGGCCGCATCCGTCTAAACCTCCGATACACGGTGCCATAAATCAACTTGGTATCTTCGGAGAGGTGGACGGATAAAACCAAATAGCATCTGCCACAAATCTCAGGCAAGACGTCCTAACGTCTAGGCCGCCATTCGGAGGGGTACAGAGTCTGGCACGCCCGGTGGGACCTTTTCCTCTTTCCACTCCACACTTCGTGTGTCGTCTTCGCGAACCAATCGCGGTTTGTTAACGGTTGCCTTTGGATTTCCAAGCTACTAAGATTTGGTCTTTTGTCTGGCGCAGAACTCAAGCATCCATGGCTTCTAACTGCACCAACTGCGCGAAGTGCCACTGCAACGGACGCTCCACCTCACCTAGAGGTGTAGTATATGGGCCCCAAGCGGCCTCTTTCCTCGCTCTGCCGGTAGAACAGGTGACCCAGGCCACCACTAGCCTGTTCTTCGGGACCATGATCCCACCTACAAGCTTTCCTACGCCAGTACCTGCACCGGAGGTGAACAAGAAGTCGGTCTTCGACCGACTCACTGCCACGACGACCCCTGTCAACGGGTCGCCAACTACCAAACCGACAGCCTCTGTTTTCACCAGGCTAGATCAGGACTCTAAACTGGCTGTACCAAATAGGGCAACGGCCGCTGTTCCGGAAGTCGTTAAGGCGGCTTCTCCCGCCAAAGAGTCAGTCTTTTCAAGACTGATGATTCCTGCTCCTGCCCCTGCACGAAGATCTGTCTTTAACAGATTGGGTATTACCCCGCAAGGAACAACCTCAGTCTTTAAGAGGTTAACACCGGCGGCGCCTCATTCAGGCGGGGGGCAAAAAGAAGTTACCTCTATCTCTGAGCCAATCCCAACGGTTCGTCGTCGCCATTGGCAACGAGTAAGAAAGGCAGGGGGCAACTCCCCCTCAGGGCTAACTCCACCGGCTCCAGCAGTGGAAGTCAACGCTACTGTTCCAACTGGGAACAGCTTTGAACTGCTGAGGAGGGTGCGGAAGAATTCTCCAACCACTACACTGAAAAGATCTCCTCCGCCTGCGGAAAGAGCTCCGGAAACAAAACAAGAACATCCCCCTCAACGGCTGTCTTCAAGGATTTATAAAGTTTGGCGAAGGGTTCAAGACTCTGTGATTGACCCAGGTCACTTTCGTCGCCAGAAAAAGGCGAAGGTGGAAAAAGACAAGGATTGTCCCATTAAACAGCAGGGGACAGCAGCTGCTAGGGTGCCCCCTTCAATGGTTCCTTCAACCTTAACGGCCCACAAAAGAAGGAGGCCAGAGAAAACCCCCGCGTCAGCGGCAAAAGTTAAAAATGGTGAACCTAAACACCCCAAGTCAGGGGGCATAACAGTTCATACGGTTTACATGGCATCGGGAAAAGAAGACAGCCGTACGTCCACGGGTCATAGACCGCTTACACGGTCAGTGACCAAGGCTCAGGAGCAGCAACATAAGCTCCAGGAGATGATGAACGCCATGGCTGCACTTACAGGGCCAAACGAAAGCCCTGGAACCTCTTCAGAAGAACGTCAAGAACAAGAAACGGACGCCGAATTCCTTCGGCGCGTGCTAGAAAAGAAAGATAAAGAAGCTGCGGAGCAGGCGGCCAACATAAAGAAAATGGCCCTCCTGTTCCAGGATATGGTGGGTATGATGATTCAACAAGATCCACCTGCTGGAGATCCCCCGATCATTCTTGAAGACGATAGGGAAGAGACATCGAATCCTCCACCAGCTTTATCCGCAGCTAAAGAGGATACCATATCAAAAGCTGATTTGGATGAATACATCGCCCAGCAAATACGGGTGCATTAGGCGACTGAAGCAGCCGGTCAGGTCGTAAAGACGGGGCGGCCATATCCGGGTTGGTACGATCAGATTAAGTACCCGCCAGGCTATACAATTCCTAAGTTCCATGTCTACAAGGGGACGGGCAATCCTCATCAGCATGTTGCCCAGTTCAGAGCGCTCTGCGGCAACACCGGCGGTGACGACAAGCTGTTGCTTCGCCAGTTTGTTGGAAGCTTATCAGATACGGCGTTCGAGTGGTATTCTGAGCTCCCCAATGACTCTATTAAGACCTTCGCGGAGATGGAGCTGCTGTTTACCCAACGTTTTGCAAGTGCCAGTGAACGTACCCCGATGACGGCACTGATTAACGCCAGGGTAAAACCCGGCGAGACATGGGTTCAGTACGCTATACGGTGGCGTAATCTATGGTCGAAGTGCGAGCAGCGCATAGAAGAAGCTCCTGCGGTGGGAATGTTTGTTGGAACCCTTGATCCACAAGCAACCATCTCACGGTTTATGATGTTCTTCAAGCCGACTACCTTCCAGGCTTTGATTGACAAACTAGCGTAGATGGACCAGATGGGCCATAAACCCCCTCTCCCAAAGCCGGACTCCCGAAATGATAAAGGAAAGGGAAAAGCGATCGTTGTCGCTAATGCTCAACAACAACCGAGCGACTCGAAATCAGTTGCTCGTCCAAACAATACGCGCCCGTACATACCCCTTGAGGATAGGATGGGACGTCCTTATTCCTTCCCCCGCGATAAAACGAGGAGGCTATTCGAGCTGGCGTTGCGCAACAGACTCATAAATCTGCCAGATCCAAAACGTCCGTTGCAACCGAATGACGTCAACGAGCCCAACTACTGCCCTTACCATCGAGTGCTAGGCCATCCGATCGAGGATTGCTACGTTTTCAAAAATTGGCTTGAGAACCAGTACCGTCAGGGCAAATTTGCGCTATCTGACAAATGGAAGGTAAATCCCCCACAACCCCACACCTCTAAGGGGACGAATACGCCGGGGGCAACATGCTCCGTAATTGAAGAAGCTCCTTGGGAGGTCGTATTATCAGCCAAGACAAAGAGAATGCTGAACGATCTTCAAACATGTCCAGCGATCAAGTGGAAGAACCCCTTGGAACCGCAGGTCATTGAGGGGATGTTGAAGCCACGTCCAACTCCAAAGACCGATGGTGGTGGCTCAAACACTCGCAACCAGCCGTCAAAATCTTCGAAAAAGAAGAGGAAGAAATCTGAGAAACCCGTGAAGCCTGGCGATAAGCGCACGGATTTACAAAAGCAAATTGACACGCTGGATGAATAAAACCAAAAGGCGCGGACTCCCATTACGCTCCAAGAGTTCCTTGATCACGTCTTTCAAAAAGAAGATGAGGGAGAAAGTTCATCAGATGAATCCGAGGAATATGTAGCGAGCTGTCATATGATCTCCCATTCGATCACGAACGATGAAGAGACTTTTGGCACTAAAACGCTGGGGGCAGATACCGAATTAAAAATTCCGGAGCTATCAGCCGAAATGATTGATGCGTTCCTTAACGAAGCTCGATTGAAAAGTAAGGCTGATCGAGAACGCGAGACGGCCATATTTGAAAGGGCCAAGCGCCAGCGACTTGATGAAAAAGCTGAGACGATCCCGCTGGACCAGAACACCTTCGCTACCGACAAAAGCCAATTCAAGATAAAGAAGAGGTTTGCTAAGGCCATATCAATGGGCATGAAGCTACCATCCTCTGAAGGAAAAATTACTGGTGAAATAGAAATGCACCCCTCCTTTTGCTTATATCATCAGAAGGTCTCGCACCCCACTCAAGAGTGCAAAGCTTTTGATAAATGGTGATAAGGATACGTCGCTAATCGACAACGCTTTAAGCGGGAAAAGCGCAAAACTCGTCGGGAGCAAAGAGACACGACAGAAGGGCTTGAAAGAACTACCGGCGATTGTCACATGGTTAATACTGGCAGGTCACAAGTGCCTACATTCGGGAGCGATTCTGATGAGGAGCTAGAACTTGCCCCTCTCTTTAAAGAGTCAACTTCGGGAAAAGAAGAAGAGCTAATGGTTTGCAAAAATATCCAGCTACGCAATCGGACGCTACCTGAAAAGAATCTCGGACCCTCAAACAGAAAAAATAAAGGGAAAGAAAAGGTCTCTGAAGATATCGTCTTAGATGACCAAGTTCTGGAGGAGTTGAGCGCCAACAACCCGCCGAAGAAGAATAAGGTGGATTACAACGTCCTAGCGCACCTGAGGAAACTACCCTCACAGCTCAGCATTCTCGACGCCCTTTTGCTATCAAAGGAGGCGAGAGATTCGTTGATCAAGGCACTACAAGATCCGGAACGATTCCAAGCTTGCCTAGCAGAGGAAAAGATGAAGGATGAATTGGAGGAAGTGCACACGGCCGATGTCACTTTCGGCGACGATGACCTTCTCCTTGGGACGTGTGAACACAACCGCCCCCTTTATGTCTCAGGATACTGCCACGATATTAAGATAGGCAAAATCCTGATCGACAATGGATCCTCCGTTAATCTTCTCAACATGCGAGTGTTAAAAGAAATCTGCATGAGCGTCCAGCACCTTGCTCGTGACAAGATCACCATCTCCGGGTTCGACTCCCAGTCATCAAGAACTCTTGGGTCTGTGATACTGACACTACGCTTCGGGCTACTCGTCACGGACATTAAGTTCCATGTCATAGACGCCAAGACATGCTACAACGCTTTGCTCGGCCGACCATAGTTACACGAGTACAACATCATCCCTTCTACACAACATCAGTGTATGAAGTATTTTAAGGATGGTTTCGAGTATACCGTGACGGGAGAACTGAACCCGTTCTCTGTGAACGAAGTCCGCAAATACGAAGATGCCAAATACTTCTTGCCAGATTTCGAAGATACGGAGAAGTGTCACAAACCAGAGAACAAAACTAACGCAACCATCCCTGTCTTCGGCAGTGATACCGAGGAAGAAGAGGATGTAATTTATTCGGGTCCGCCCCAATACACCAAGCCGGGACTATCCGCCCCTTCACTGATCTTTGGTAGTGATTCGGAGGACGAAGTCCATGCTGTATTCCCTGCTCGGCTTTCAATACGAGCTTCTGCTGATGAAGAGCGAAGTCTGCAGATAGCCATGGTGCCGCTTGAACATTATAAAGAACTAGATGCGCTCGCCAACGACAGCGTGGAAGAATTGCAGACATTTTATATCCCTCCCGGACGAAAAGGCGAGAGGGCAATCCTATTCTACCGTTCCGAAGAAAACAAGGTGGAAAAAGAACTTTGGCACGGTGCGGATCCAACGCTGGACAGACTTCAGCCCATCCGTCTACCCCGATATTATACGGAGGGCTTGAGGAGGCTGCTAAAACGCCAGGGGATACCCTTCGAACAGACCGTTAGGAAGGCCAAATTCTATGACAGGGTTTGGAACGTCCCCGGAACTCAGCACAAGCTACCTAATGGGAGGATAGAGATGATCGGGCTCGGATACATTCGCTCCAGGAAACGAGAGCTGCTCCGCGACTGTTACGTCGTGCATAATTTTGATGAAGAAGCAGATGCTCAAGGGGAAGACGCTAATCCTGAACCAATAAAAGTTCCTGATAAAAAATTGCCCAGTCCATCATTTGAAGACCAGATGGGCAAACTTATAAGGGAAGCGGGTCAAGAAGTCCGAGATGATCACAATCGTGAAATAGCAATCTATGAGAAAGCCAAAACGCAGCGTCTCCTCCAACAGGCAGTAAAAGACGAAGATGCTGCCCTGTGTCAACCTGATATAAAAAGGGCTCGACGCGGAGGCAGAAACAAGTCGAAAGGCCAAAGAGGCGCTCAACAGCGACAAAGCAGGGCTAAGAAGCCGCGCAAACGGGAATCGAGCGTTTTTTTTATCTATTCCTCATGAAGAAAATGGGTCGAGCCTACTCGTTTCCTCGGGAAAAAACGAAGAAGATACTCGATCTTGCCCTAAAGCACCAAATGCTTACATTGCCGGAGTTTAAACATCCCGAACAAGCGGGCGAAGCCTCACACCCGGACTATTGCTCTTACCATCAGGTGATGGGTCATTCTCTTGAAGATTGCTTCACCTTCAAGAATTGGGTCGAAAATCAGTACCAGCTTGGTAAATTCGCTCTGTCCGACAACTGGAGGGTAGCACCACCACAAAAGCACGAACCCAAGGCCACGAAAGAAAAAAAGTTCCACATTGGGACTGGAAGCGAATTCGTACCTGTCACATGATAACAATACTGAAAGGAGAACCCGAGAACATGGACAACCTTCCTTGGTGCCTCGAAAACAGCAATGATGAGGTAATCTCAGAATTTCCCCCAGCTCCGAAAGAACTGGAGGATGGAATACATACCACTACAGATAACCTCAAGAAAATCGAGTTGGGGACGGTAAACAATCCGCGACCGACATTCGTCAGCGAGCTACTGTCTGAAGAGAGGGTGGCTGCGTTAAAGGACGTCCTTGTGCAGCATAAAGATTGCTTCGCATGGAACTATTCCGAGATGCCAGGACTAGATCCAAAAGTTGCTGTACATAGACTAGCGATATCCCCGGGTGTCAAGCCAGTTAAACAAGCGCCGAGAAGAATGCGGCTCGAGCTCGAAATGAGCATCAACGCCGAGGTCAAGAAGCTTATCGATTCCATCTTCATCCAGGAAGTTCAATACCCTGAATGGATCGCTAACATCGTCCCGGTGATGAAGAAAAATGGAATAGTGCGCATATGCGTAGACTTCCGGGATCTTAATAAAGCTTGCCCGAAGGATGATTTTCCAGTGCCAGTCACCGAATTGATGATAGACAATACATCCACTCATGAGGTTTTCTCCTTCATGGACGGCTCATCGGGGTATAACCAGATAAAAATGCATCCAGAAGACCAGAAGCACACAGCCTTCAGGACCCCTTTAGGAATATTCTGTTATAAAGTGATGCCCTTCGGTTTAAAGAACGCCGGTGCTACTTATCAGAGGGCCATGACGAAGATCTTCGACGACCTTATATACGAAATCGTCGAATGCTATATCGACGATCTCGTGGTTAAAAGCAGATCATACGAAGAACATCTCGAGCATTTGAAGACCGTATTTCAACGCCTTCGGCAATACAATTTGAAGATGAATCCTCTTAAATGTGCGTTCGGGGTTTCCTCGGGCAAATTCCTGGGATTCATCGTCCGACACCGAGGTATTGAGATAGATCCGTCTAAAATCAAGGCGATCATGGAAATGCCTCCGCCAAGAACTCTTAAACAGCTGCGATCTCTCCAAGGAAAGCTTGCATACATTCGGCGGTTTATCGCTAATCTTTCAGGAAATTGCCGTCCTTACAGTCACCTGATGAAGAAGGGAACCCCATTCGTTTGGGATCACAAATGCCAAGGCGCACTGGACGAGATCAAGCAGTATCTGCAAAACCCTCCAGTGTTGGCTGCTCCAGTTAAGGGAAAGCCTCTCATTCTTTACACGGCCGCCCTTGAAGGTTCTTTAGGCGCATTATGGGCACAAGAGAATGACCAGGGGAAAGAAAGAGCACTCTACTACTTAAGTCGGGTTCTGCTGGGGGCAAAAAGCACTTACTCCCCCATTGAAAAACAATGCCTGGCGTTGATCTTCGCAATAACAAAGCTTAGACATTACGCATTAGCGCATGAAGTCCATCTCTTCTCAAAGGTGGACCCTCTCAAATATCTAATGTCAAAGGCCATATTGACGGGACGACTCGCTAAATGGGCTCTGCTCTTAATGGAGTTCTCGATAACGTATCGACCCCTTAAGGCAGTGAAGGGTCAGGCCATAGCTGACTTCCTTGCTGAGCACCCGATACCTGCCGATTCTCCCCTGAATTGCGATTTTCCAGACAAGCATGCGTTTGACGCAATCGACGGTGGTGATACCCGTTGGGAGCTTTACTTCGATGGAGCATCTTCCATGAAGAAGCACAAACAAAGTACGTCAATGATCAAATCGGGAGTAGTCCTTATCTTCGTGACCCCACAAGGAGGAGTAATGCGCTTCGCCTTCTCCTTAACAGAGCCGAGAACGAATAATGAAGCTGAATATGAAGCTTTGATAGCAGGCCTCGAGATCGCCATTGACATGGAAATTGAAAGCCTCCTCATATATGGGGACTCCCAGCTAGTCGTCAGTCAAGTGAACGGCGATTACCAAACATGCAAACCGGAATTGGTAAAATACGGTGAAAAGGTGCAACAACTGCTAACCCAAATTCCCTCCTATACTTTAGAGAGCATACCGCGCGCGGAAAACAGCAAAGCGGACGCACCGGCCAAACTTGCTAAAGAATTGGCTGACGAGAACCTCGATGACGTTAGAATCGTGGTACAAAGCCGTCGAGTGCTTGCCCCAGCAGAAATATCTCTGGAATCATCCGAAGAAAAAGGAGCGAACGAGCAGACAACCCTGCAAGTAAAAGATTGGCAAAATACCAAGGATTGGAGAGAAATCTTCATAGATTACTTCAAGACCCACCGAATGCCTGAAGAAGCGTCCACAAGACATCAGCTCGTGAAACGAGCCATGTCTTTCGCCTTCGTCAACGATACTCTGTACAAGAGGTCATTTGATTCTTTGTGGCTGAGATGCTTAGGACCTGACGAAGCGAAAAGAGTCATCCAGGAAGTTCACGATGGACTCTGCGGTTCTCATCAAGCAGGCCCTAAGATGAAGTTGAAGATAAAACGGATGGGCTACTCCTGGCCCACGATGATTCAGGACTGCATCGAATATGCGAAGCAATGCCACTCATGCCAAATTCATGGGGACTTCATCCACCAGCATCCAAATCCGCTACACCCGACAGTGGCTAGCTGGCCATTCGAAATGTGGGGAACTGATATAGTTGGCCTCATTGAACCAGCATCGTCTAGAGGACATCGTTTCATCCTGGCAACGACTGACTACTTCTCCAAATGGGCAGAGGCAGTACCGTTAAGAGAGGTGAAGACGGAAAATATCCTCCACTTTTTCAAGACGCATGTCATATATCGGTTTGGAACGCCAAGGCGAATCATCTCCGATAACGGGCCAGCCTACAGAAGCCACAAGATCAGTCGCTTTGCGCAACAGCATAATATAGACTGGGGATATTCCTCAGTTTATAATCCGCGAGCTAACGGTCTAGCTGAGGCCTTCAACAAAACCTTGACGAAGATCATGAAGAAAACAGTGTCACAAAATAAGAAAGACTGGCACGAAAGACTGCAAGAAGCTCTTTGGGCGTATCGAACTACATTTAAGACGGCCACAAACACAACGCCATACGCGTTGGTATTTGGGACGGAAGCAGTACTACCCCTCGAGATAGAGTTACCCTCTCTACGAGTGGTAGTCCACTACGAGCTGACGGACGAAGAAAATGCTCACCTTCGGCTTGAGGAGCTTGACGCCCTTGATGAAACCCGGCTCATAGCACAGCAAAATCTGGAAGCTTATAAAGCAAAGATGACACGCTCATATGAAAGATTGACCCGACCGAGGACATTCCGCCAAGGCGAACTTGTGCTAGTGGTCAAAAGGCCTATGATCCCCAATCGCGCCAAGCGGGGAAAATTCGAGCCAAACTATGAAGACCCGTACATCATAGATAAAGTTTACCAGGGTGGGGCCTATCTACTCATGGACATGCATGGTGAAAGGCCTTTTAGGCCAATAAACGGTCGCTTCCTAAAGAAATATTATGCTTAATGAGCCACAGCCTAGGTCAATGATAGATGAAGACGACTATGTCCGCTCGCCATCTTCCTAAGCTCAAGCTTTATAAAAAGTAGCCGGCCTTCTCCATGACGGACCGAAACGTCCTTAAACTAACGACGGACCGAAATGTCCTTAAACTAATAGCAGACCGAAACGTCTTTAAACTACTACCGCAGCATCTTTAGGCTGACAAGATAAAAAATATATATATAAAAATAAAATAAATAAATAAATGAAAACGGTATGTCCATAAGCAAAAAGGGCACGGATGAAAACCCGAAAGGGCTCCGTGAGTAAAAACAGCAGGGCTACCGACGAGTGTTCGTGAAAACCCGAAAGGGCACGACCTCGTAAAAAAAAAAAGAGAAAAAGAAAATAAAAAGAATAAAAAAAATGGTATGTCCATAAGCAAAATGGGCACGGATGAAAACCCGAAAGGGCTCCGTGAGTAAAAACAGCAGGACTACCGGCGAGTGTCTGTGAAAACCCGGGAGGGCGCAACCTCGTTAAAGGACACTTACAAGGGCCCCTCGACCTTGTAGGGAGAAACCACCCGCGTGAGATCCTTACGACTCACAAGGGAGCAACACACTTAGGGATCCTCACGATTCCTAGGGAGAAAATACACTCGCGAGATCCTCACGACTCGTGAGGAGAAATCTCTTATGGGACCCTCACGGCTCATAAGATTTGAAGTCTTAAGTTACAAAGGCCTAAACCTGTGCTTAAGAGACTCATACAACTTCCGATACTGCCCTACAAGTGGCTCAATATTGACCCTTGTATACAATCCACGAGCACGAATAAACATTTCCCTAACCAAGTCTCATTCGTGACTGGGGATATGTTCGCATGGTAAACAACCCTTGTAAATCCTCTCGATTTATGAGGAGAAAACCCTCATGTAGGATCCTTACGACTTACAGAGGAAACGAACACTTAGGAATCCTCACGAGTCCTAAGGAGAAAATACACCTACAAGATCCTCACGACTTGTAGGGAGAAAGACCTTTGTGAGACCCTTACGGCTCATGAAGTCAAAAGCCTTAGTCGACAGGACCTTAACCCTGGTCACTAAGCCTCCTTTGTTCGACAACGACAGAGGCAAATGATGATTAGTTCCTGGTAATATCACAGTTGCAGCGGTGCTGATGCCGAAATCGGTGTCCAATTTCAGGTTTACAGCGAAAAGCCAGTAGGCCGCTCATGCATACGAAATAGCCGAAATGATGGGGCAACTTGCAATAAAAAGCAGCTTGTAAAATGTATGAATGCAAAATAGCCAAAATGATTGGGCAACTCGTAATAAAAAGCAACGAGTAAAAATAAAATAAATAGCCGAAATGATTGGGCACCGTGAAAAATAGCCGAAATGATTGGGCAATTGCGACCTTCGCGATATAAAAGCTGAAATGATAGGGCATCGCGGAGATAAAACAAAAAAAAATTGATGATAAAACTTTGGCCCTACAGTTAAGATCACATCGATCCCTGTATACAATCCAAGGGCGCAAACAAAGAGGGAACAAATAATCCCCAGCAAACTCCTCGACTCACGGATACAAACACTCCTTGACGAGAGCCTCCTGATCCGCGTCGACCCGCAGAGCCACCAGTGCCCCGGTGGGAATCCTCGACTCGTTTCAAACCCCAAGGAAACAAATAATCCTTGGCGCTTGGGAAACAAATAATCCCCAGCAAACTCCTCGACTCACGGATACAAACACTCCTTGACGAGAGCCTCCTGATCCGCGTCGACCCGCAGAGCCACCAGTGCCCCCGTGGGAATCCTCGACTCGTTTCAAACCCCAAGGAAACAAATAATCCTTGGCGCTTGGGAAACAAATAATCCCCAGCAAACTCCTCGACTCACGGTTACAAACACTCCTTGACGAGAGCCTCCTGATCCGCGTTGACCCGCAGAGCCACCAGTGCCCCCGTGGGAATCCTCGACTCGTTTCAAACCCCAAGGAAACAAATAATCCTTGGCGCTCGGGAAATAAATAATCCCCAGCAAACTCCTCGACTCATGGATACAAACACTCCTTGACGAGAGTCTCCTGATCCGCGTCGACCCGCAGAGCCACCAGTGCCCCCGTGGGAATCCTCGAATCATTTCAAACCCCAAGGAAACAAATAATCCTTGGCGCTTGGGAAACAAATAATCCCCAGCAAACTCCTCGACTCACGGATACAAACACTCCTTGACGAGTGCCTCCTGATCCGCGTCGACCCACAGAGCCACCAGTGCCCCCGTGGGAATCCTCGACTCGTTTCAAACCCCAAGGAAACAAATAATCCTTGGCGCTTGGGAAACAAATAATCCCCAGCAAACTCCTCGACTCACGGATACAAACACTCCTGGACGAGAGCCTCCTGATCCGCGTCGACCCGCAGAGCCACCAGTGCCCCTGTGGGAATCCTCGACTCGTTTCAAACCCCAAGGAAACAAATAATCCTTGGCGCTTGGGAAACAAATAATCCCCAGCAAACTCCTCGACTCACGGATACAAACACTCCTTGACGAGAGCCTCCTGATCCGTGTCGACCCGCAGAGCCACCAGTGCCCCCGTGGGAATCCTCGACTCGTTTCAAACCCCAAGGAAACAAATAATCCTTGGCGCTCGGGAAACGAATAATCCCTAGCAAAATTCCTCGACTCACGGATACAAACACTCCTTGACGAGAGCCTCCTGATCCGCGTCGACCCGCAGAGCCACCAGTTCCCCCGTGGGAATCCTCGACTCGTTTCAAACCCCAAGGAAACAAATAATCCTTGGCGCTCAGGAAACAAATAATCCCTAGCAAAATTCCTTGACCCACGGATACAAACACTCCGTGACGAGAGCCTCCCGACCTACGTCAACTCGCAGAGCCACCACTGTCTCCGCGAGAGAATTCCCGGTTCGTCCGAACTTGCAAGATGAAGTCTCGGGCAGCAAGGATTAAAAAACTTGCTTCCTGAACAATGGGGCCCTGCAAGTCAATCCAAAATGGTCTCTTGCATACTATTCACGGGTCTCACTCTCCAAAGTCGAGTTTCGACAAGGAGGGAAACAACCGCTTACGAATCCTCTCGACTCGTAAGAGGGGAAAATTCTCTTATAGGATCCTTACGACTTATAAGAGAAAACCACACTTAGGAATCCTCACGATTCCTAAGGAGAAAATCCACCTATGGGATCCTCTCGACCCGTAGGGAGAAAAGCCTCTATGGGACCCTCACGGCTCATAGAGTTGAAAAGTCTTAGGCAGTAGACCTGAACCTGCGGCCTAAGCCATCACTATTTCTTAAGGAAGTCAGAATACTCGTTTTAGATATCCATCAATCATGGTTATTAAGACAGCCTGCTGACAATAAAAAGAAGATGACAGAAAGAATATCTGATCTACATTTGATCTGGCGTTCATGACGCATTCATTTATGCACAGGCAGAAGACTCAGGACGAGAAATAAGACAAGCTGAAATAAAAAGGGGGGAGAGTTTCCATTCATACCACTAGAAAATTCCTTTTTTTACAATCATAAGAACAATAAATAAGAAACATTATTCAAATTATTACAACGGTATAACCTCAGATCCGGGGCACGGATTGAGGAAATCGAAAGTAAGGCCATCCAGAGTTCTTCTGGCCTTTCTAATTATTCTTATGTGCAGTCTTTCGCGCTCCTCTGTGTCAAGATCATCGGCAAGCCCTCCTGGCCTTCGATAAGCAGCAACTATCGTCGTCTGCTGGAAGACTTGGTATAGGATGTCAATGAGGCTGTTCCGCCGTTTCTTTGAGATCGGCCCTGTCAGGTACACTGAATGCACCTTGTCTTCGGCATCATCCAGCGCGTTGAGCGGTAAGGCCTCATGAAGACCCGGAAGTGCTCTCCATATGGCTCCCAACACGACTTTCAAAAGGGCCGAACGACGAGGCAACAGCCAACCACCGCTTGCGTTCAGACGACCCATGACTTCTGCACATTCAGCGTCTGTAAACTCCTGGTTTTGTTGACGACCCTGAGCGCGGATATCGTCGTAGGTAATGAACTCGTGCAAACTGTATAGATACACCGCTGCCATCATGCCTGGAAGAAATATTACAGGAAGATCAGCAATAGAAAAGCAACAATATACATAGAGGACTAAATTCCTAGAGAGCAAAACTATGTTCAAGGATAAAATCCCCTGGACGAAAGCTCTGCTGGTTAAGATTAATTTAAGAATCGATTTTACCTAAAGTTTTTCTAAAAACTTTGAAAAAAGGAGCAAGGCACCGGAGTTCTTGAAGGCGAGAACAAAGCTCTGAAGTTTTTGAAAATAAAAATCTGAAAGATGATAAGTATCTGTGGGGGACCAAAGGTCCTATTTATAGGCATCAAGTGCCTCTTCGACTTCCAAAAGTTGTCACGGCAGTTTACCCTAATCAGAGCGAAGCTCTGTTCAAATTCCGAGGCGGGAGATGAAGCAACGCTTCGTTTTCCCCCAATCAGAGCAAAGCTCTGTCTTGAAAATTAATTTAATGAAGCGACGCTTCAGATTATTTGCGCTGCGCAACGTGCCACGTGTCTGACGCAGACGCATCAGCGCAGCGCCCAAAGCAGCGCACCCAATCAGAGCAAAGCTCTATTTCAAGCAAAATTAAAGGAAGCAACACTTCAACTGCGCTGCGCCGTGCGCTACACGACACGTGTCAGCGCAGATGCGGTAGCATAGTTGCGCTGCGCCGTGCGCTACACGACACGCGTCAGCGCAGATGCGCTCACACAATTGCGCTGCGCCGCACGACATGTATCATACTATGGAGCATTTGCGCCAAACAAAATTAAAGTTCTGAAGAAATCTTTTCCGTTCTTGTTAAAACAAGAAGATTTTCTTCTGTAAAACAGAAGCCCTTGGATCAAAAATCCGACGGTGGGGGAAGTTCCGCCAAATCATTCAGAAAAAGGATTTCTTCAACAAATTGAACTTGCTTATCAATTTGCAAGATGAAGCCTCAGGCAGCAGAGGTGGGAAAACTTGCTTCCTGAAAAATGGGGCCCTGCAAGTCAATCCGAAATGGTCTCTTGCATACTATTCACGGGTTTCACTCTCTGAAGTCGATTTTCGACAAAAAGGGAAACAACCACTTACGGGTCCTCTTGACTCATAAGAGGGAAAAATTCTCTTGTAGGATCCTTACGACCTACGAGAGAAAACCACACTTAGGAATCCTCACGATTCCTAAAGAGAAAACCCACCGACGAGATCTTCTCGATCCGTAGGGAGAAAAGCCTCTATGAGACCCTTATGGCTCATAGAGTTGAAAAGTCTTAGGCGGTAGACCTGAACCTGCGGCCTAAACCATAGCTATCTCTGGGAGAAATGAAGTTATCGGCCAATGAGGTTCATCAAAGATATCATGCAAAAAAAAGGGGGCGGAGAAATGACACAAGACATTACAAAAATGTGCATCTTTTATTCATAAATATTGATCGAGTACAGGATACATTGTACTAAAGAATAAAAAAATGTATATACATCCATTTTATAAGTACAAATGATACAAGGAGAATTACTGAGAAGGGAGTGTCTTGCATAGATTTAGCAATTGCTCGCATACTTCCTTCCACGCCTTCTCTTGATCAGCTGCCATCGCCAGTTCGGCCTCTGCTTGAGCCCGATGCTGCCTGAAGGATGCAAGCTGTTCCCCAACAGCCTGCTGAGCTGCTTCACGGCCTCGAGCATCACGCTCGGCGGCATCAAGCTTCCGCCTCAGTGCTAGCCCATTAGAGATACGCTCCAGAAGGCCTTCAAAGACGGCTTTCACTTCAGCAGCATTCATCCTAACTTCAGCGCGCAGGCGAGCGGTTGCGCTTGAAGATTCCCGATGCTCCTTCAACCGTAAAGCTGCTTCCTGCTCCAAATGGCGGAGATAAGAAGCGCTTTGATCGAGCCAGGCTGTCCGTTCGGTGCTCATGGCCAAAACTTCGGGAGAAGGGCGCGTCGTCTCCAACCGATGCAAGCAGGCCTCAATCTCTCTGCAGTGGTTAACCCAAGATTCGACGACGCCTTCATTGTGAAAGTTTACGAGCGCCGCCAACATCGGGTTAACCTCCATTGAGAAATCCACGACAGAAGGGAGGGCGTCCATGTTAAGCTCTTCGATATACCCGCTCAGCATGCCCAAACTCATCACGGCACCTTTTGAAGACGGACGTTTCAAGAAAGGGCCCGCTGGTGAGAGAACACAAGACTCAAAGGGGATCGGAGCTGGAACAATAGCTGCAAAACGAAACATGGTTCAACAATGATTCGAAAAGATGTTGAAGGATCATATAAAAAGGGGGGAGGAATATACTGTACCAGCTGCAACAGACGGCAAAGCCGGAAGGGCCAGTGGCGTGGCAGGTCTTGCGTCCCCTCCTTCGATTTGTGGCACTGCAATAAGGAAGAGGAAAAGTCAGAAATCATCCCATTGCTAAAAAAGGGAGTAAACAAAGACATCAAAATGAAAATATACTCACCGGCACCACTAGAGGGAGAAGCGAGTTCGGATGGGAAGGAGAAGTGTGGGAGCAACACTTGGTATAGATGATCAAAGAGCACTCCTGAAAGGACACAATGGTATGCCATTAGTCCATAAACTACACGTTTAAAAGATTAACTTGTGAGTCGCAAATCCATACCTTCCAACATCCGCGACGGCACGAGGGAAGGCGGGGAAGTGACCACCGCTAAAGCAGTAGTTGACGATGCTCCTTCAAGCAGTGGAGCATCGGCACTGGCCGCACCTGCATTAAAAACAGAAGCAAACTTGTTAGAAAAGATTGCAAGATAAAAAAAAAGAAGAAGAGAGAAAATGATAGTAACTCGAAATTTACCCGACGAACTGCCAGCCGAGACTGAGGCAATTCCTTCCTCCATTGACATCAGGCCACCGCCCGTGGCCTCGTCACCTGACTCAATGGGAACCGTTGTTGCACTCGCAAGCCCTGGAGAAGGCGGGGGAATTTAGGTGGGGAGGGCTATGATTGGAGCATTGCCCGATTCCTGAGAAAGAGCAGCTGGCTTGTCCTCAGGAATCGTGGCCACCTCACCCGCTACTCCTTCGGGTCCTACGGTCACGGTTGTCTCATCCGCCGTCACCGCGAGGTCTCCAGCCTCAAGCGCCTCACCTACCATTACCCTCGGCTCGCTTATGACGACATTTCATCTGCCGCCACTTCAGGGTCGGCATCCATGACCCTCTCGGCTGCAGATCCCCCAACCTCTGCTTCGGGTCCTGTGGCCCCAACGACGCGCCTCACCGTCGGCTCGGGTTCGGCAGGCACCGCTTCCGCCATTTCCCTGGGTTCAACGGTCTCCGCCTCCCCCTCAGTCGGACTTGGCCCTGCAATGTGGAATGCATATGAGCCAGCGGCTTTATAATTCTTACAATAAGGCTCTGAAAGAAATGCTACCTGAAGAGGATTTATCGTTTGCACTTCGGGCCACGCGCGCTACTTGCCTATGAGCAGTAGATAGGGCGGCAGGGGCCTCTTCAGAAGGAGTGCCGGCGTGAGGAATAGTGCTAGGGCCCGCACCCGTGGCCAAAGCAGCTCTGCGCGCCTTTACTTCGCGCCTCAACCGCTTCCGCTCCTCCCGAGCCGTTGAGACGGATGCCACTAGGGCTTCTTTAATTGAGGCGTCCTCGTCCGTGAATAGGGATGCCTCCAGATTTTTCAGGGCATGCCTTGTCGTTTTGTCAAGTCGAGGCTCCTGCAGCAGCCTCGATGAGATCGGGACTTCAGTAACGGCCTCGGGAAGGATCCCCGCATCAATTGATACAACCCCTGCGAAGAAACAAAAGAAGGTTAGGTTGACCATCAGAAAAGATGACAAACTTTCCTTATAAAAGAGAAAGGGGTGAGACATACCAACGCCTGCTAGAGCGCGCTTCTCCTCCTCCTCTTGGAAGGTTTTCAAAGAGGCAGCGATAGCCTCTTCAGTAGAGATACCTATTGAAAAGGGAGCAAATATTAGTTAAAGATAATAATAAAAAGTGCAATAAAATGACAAATAAAGCGTCTGATGATTACCTGACTCAGCGAGTTTGCTTAACATCGCTTCGAGCCTCGCCGATCGCTCCGAAGCTGCAATGGCGGCAGCCAAATTGGTGTCCGCAGGGTCTACCAAGAAGCCCTCGTTGCTGCCATATTCACATATGCCTTTGGTGGGAGGGGCCACAGGCTTTAAGCTGAGGATCGTATCGAGGGAAAGGGTGGACTTCTTCTTCTTCTTCTGTCTGCCAGCTTTAGATCCACCCGGAGTAGATTTGCGCTTGGCAGTCACTTTCGGGCGGCGGGGCCCGATATCTGCTCCTGCGCCGGACCCTGGCGATACCACATTAACCGTCTTTGTGGGAGCACAGGGCGCCGGTGGTGCATCCACCGTAGTAGGCAGTGGCAATCCACACGGGGGGCTCAACACGCATGGCCGGTCAACTCCAGCATCTTTTATCGGGAGGATGACCTGGATCCTTGGCTGCAAGGGAGCCTTACGATCATCGCCAGGAGGCACACCCCTACGGTCAACCAGCATACGCTTCTCCGTTAAGATGATTGGGCCCATAGCATGCGCATACCAGGCTACATATGGATGGAGTATCTTAGGGGCACATCTAGGTTCACTGATAAAGAAATAGGAACCTGTATTAAGCCGTATGAAATGATGCATCGCATTCCTTATCCCCTCTGGGCCGACCACGGGCGTTTCCAAGAAAGCTTCCAGCGGGATCCCTTGGTTGTAGCTTGACTGCCGGGCAAATCGGTGTGGGTTATATCTCATAAACAAGGATGTCTCATTCTGCCTAAACACTAGATAGCCCGGCCGAATGGAGTAGAGGTAGAGAATTTCCCGAGCCTTCAGTACAGAAGCCCCACCCTTAAAATCATCACGTAGTGGCACCACTGACTTAGTAGTCTCTGAGCCTATGGTAATGACCTTATCCACAAAAGAAATCTTCGCTCCGACCAGATGTGGACGCAAGAGCAGTCCCCTAGAATCCCGTGGGGATGCAACCACAATTGAAGCCCCGACCAACCGCATGACTCTCGGAAGTCTGCATTTCTCGAAAAACGGAGGAGTCTTATGGGCACCAAACACCCCTTGCACGTGCATCTCCATCCAAGAAGTAAAATAGTGCATCGGAAAGTTGGCAGGCTGTACCCCAGGCTCACTAGCGTCCGCCGCTACGCTAAGTCCATTATAAAGGTAAGCCAGCCCGGCGATCCCTATCGATAATTGCAAACCAGCCACCATTCGATGCGCCGGGTAAAAGACGGAGGGCCGCATGAGGCGCGGGTGCATGGGGAGCGCAAAGCTGCATAACCATAAACCCAAGAACCCTATAAAAAAGGTCTCCTCGTCCATGCCAGGAACGGCGATCTCCGAGAAAGGGACGCTGGCAGTGCCGGGGAGATAAAGATTCCGCTGGTCATTTTCCGATATAGGTCGGCGGTCCGAGCCGAAACCAAAAGGGTCGACAAGCTGAGCGAACTTCTCACTCTGCTCTGATAGGAACTCCGGGCGAATAAAGCGGGCAATAAAATCTGCGAAACTGACGCCCCGGTCGCCCGATTCCAAATGGAGTTCCTCATATATCTCCAACACCTTCACCAAGCCCGGATGCTGATGCTGAATGGCATTCTCCGGAGTCAAGTCAAACACCAGCTGCTTGGTGGCAAAGATGTACTCGTCAGGAGGAAGCAGCTCCTCGTAGTGCTCCCCCCTCATTGGTAAACCCGAGATCTCAGCAAATTCCTCCAAAGAGATGGAGACTTCCCTATCCGCTATCAGGAAGGTGTGGGTGGGGATATTCCATTGTTCAATAAAGGCCTTTATCCACCACGTTGGAGGAGAGGGATACTCGAAAAGCGAAACGTAGACGGCCGAATATAAACCAATCTTCATTAGATGAGTCCTTTTCGCCGATAAAATGTACCGGGCCCATTGCAAATATCCGGCGAGCGGTCGCGGGGTCAGTCCAATATTGTAAGCCTGTCCCCACGGGCGTGCTTCACCCTGACAGATTCGCCTCCCCAGAATGTCTATCGCCGGCGGCGGCTGCACAGGAATGGCATCGATTGCAGGCTGGAGGAGGTCATCAGAATTCCAATTTTTAACCTCCACGGCATACTTCACCGGGGGTTCGTCCGCATAAGGGATCGTAACTATGGGCTCAGAAGGCGAGGCGGAACTGAAGCTGCGACGGCCTTGGATGATCTGGCTGTACCACCTTCTCCACAGGTGGAGTTTTTTGCACTCAGGGTCATGATCTTTAATGAGAGCGAACGCCACCCGGTCCACTGGCGAATGGGGGAACCCTCCTTCCGAGCGAACGAAGGGGAAAGACAAGTCATCAGACATGTTTCCTGTGGGAAGACAAAAAAATAACCATTAGTGTTCTAACGCTTGGCATTTTAAATCTTATTCCACACTGTGATGTAATGGGTAGGGGACCCAAAAAATCTGGATGACGGCGCATCATTTGATAAGACAGTCCCATCATTGGATGAGACTGTCAGTTAATGAAAAAGACCCCCAAGAGAATATCCTCATTGGGGGGAAATCCCTAGAGACAAGGAGAAAATCTTCTATTTTAGAGCAAAGCTCTGTCACAGAGTGACATTTGTCAAACTCTGGTCTAAGGGGAATAAAACTTCCTAAAAAAAAAAGAGCCTAGCTCTGTAATAGTAATGAAAACTATAACTCCTAAGGATTAAAAAAAATTTGGGGTCTTAAAGATCCATGAAAACTTTTAGGAGTTCTCCATTTTTATATATAAGAAAAAAGGGAAGATCTACATTTGATCTATGAGCAAGGCTCTGTTCATGGGTTAAAACCTAGGAACAAGATCTCTGTAAATTTTTGAGAGCAAGGCTCTGTTGATGAAACCCCAAAGGGGTTCTCTTTAGATCAAAGATCTATAAGAGCAAGGCTCTGTTGAGGAAACCCCAAAAGGGTTTTAGATCAAAAATCTATGAGAGCAAGGCTCTATTAATCATCTTTAATTTAATTTAATTTAATTTTATTAAATACCTAAGATGGTTATGAACTTTGGAGTTCTTGGAAAAAAATCAAGAGCAAGGCTCTGAAAATTCTTAAGCAAGAGCAAGGCTCTGAGTCAAAATTCTTGAAGTAGTAAAGAATTTTCTAAGGACCAAGGGTCCTATTTATAGGCGCCTGCACCCCTTCAACTGGCCCCCTTGATCCAACGACTAGGATCTTGCCACCGCTACACTCACGTTCGCGCCACGTGAGCGCAACGGTGGGGGGGCATTTGTTTCTCCAATCAGAGCAAGGCTCTGTTTGAATTTTGAATATTCAAATTTTTGAAGCAACGCTTCAGATCCCGTGCGCTGCGCGCAACGCGCCACGTGTCAGAAGTTGACACGCCAGCACAACGCCCAAGGTAGTGCGTCCAATCAGAGCAAGGCTCTTTAAAAAACAAAAGCAATGCTCAGTTGCGCAAGCGCTTCTGCGCAGTTGCGCAAGCGCTTCTGCGCAGTTGCGCAAGCACAACTGTGCAAGCGCACCGCTGCGTGACACGTGTCTGCGCAGTTGCGCAAGCGCACCGCTGCGCGACACGTGTCTGCGCAGTTGCGCATACACTGTTGCGCAAGCGCTGCGCTGCGCGACACGTGTCTGCGCAGTTGCGCAAGCGCTTCACTGCGCGACACGTGTCTGTGCAGTTGCGCAAACACTGTTGCGCAAGCGCTGCGCTGCGCGACACGTGTCACTCACTGGGGGAGTTGCGCAAAACAGAATAAATCTTGTTAAAACAAGAAGATTTTCTTGTATAAGGCAGGGGCTTTTGGATCAAAGATCCAACGGTGGGGAAAATTCCCCAAATCACTCAGAAAAAGATTTATGTAACAAATTTAACTAATTTATGAGCACTATAAAAAGGACCCCAAACCTCATTTCAAAGAGAGGAAGATCTTGCTAAAAAGAAAAAGGAGAGAAAGAGAACTCTTGAGAATTCTGGAAGAACAAAAAAAAGGTAAAACCTTTAAAAGAGAAAATTCTCTTGGAAACAGATCATTGATCTAAGAACAAGATCATGGATCTTCAATAAATAAATAAATAAGTAAATAAAATAAAAAAGAAGTAGTGCCTTGCACTTGTTATGAACCCTTGGTTCTCTGAAATAAGGAAAAACAAGAAAAGAAGAAAAAACTTGTTTTTCTTTAGATCAAAGGATTAAAAAGTGCTCTGCACTTCTGTTTCTTGAAGATTCTCAATGCAATGCATTGCTTGAAGGGCCAGGCCTAAATTAAACTGCAGAGCAATAAAAGGGAGGGCCCAAATGAAATTGATGCTCTGCATCATTTTATAGAGGGCAGAGCCCAAACAAAATAGATGCTCTGCATCATTTATAAAAGGGCAGAGCCCAAACAAAACAAAAATAATGCAGTGCATTATTTAAAAAGGGGCAAAGCCCTAACTCAGGTCTAATAGGCCAAAGACGAGTAAAAATGTTGAACATCTAACTGGACTTAGCCCAGTCATGGCCATAAGTCCTCAAATTAAATTGACTGAGCACGGTTGCTCCCTAAATCAATTTATATTCGGTTCGAGGGTACATCTCCGAACTCCTCTGACACATGTCGTTGTAATCATTCAATGTCGTCAGAGAGGTGACGGGTCCCGACGACCACACGCATCAATATGGACTGCGGGGTCCTTAAACTCGTGGACCGAGACGTCCTTAAACTAATATTGGACCGAAACGTCCCTAAACTAATATTGGACCGAAACGTCCCTAAACTAATATTTGGACCGAAACGTCCCTAAACTAATAACGGACCACCACGTCTTTAAACTGGAATACGGACCGAAATGTCCTTAAACTAATATTGGACCGAAACGTCCTTAAACTAATAACGGACCACCACGTCTTTAAACTGGAATATGGACCACCACGTCCCTAAACTGGAACATGGACCGCAACGTCCTTAAACTACCTATGGACCACTATGTCCCTAAACTGGAACAATAGAGCCTCCAAATGCTCTTTTGCCGGATCTAAACGGTCCCGTTTAAGTTGATCTTAGCCTCAAATACGGCTAACGTATCCTTAGACATTTAAATGAATAATAAAACTCCAAATCAACTTTGGTTCAAGGGTACATCCCTGAACTCCTCTGACGCCTGTCGTTGTAATCCTTCAACGACGTCAGAGAGGTGACGAGTCCCGATGGCCAGATAATAAATGGATTACCACGTTAAGTTGATCTTAGTCCAAAACAGGACTAACGCATCCTTGACGAACGTTTAAGTCGATCTTAGTCTCAATACGACTAACGTATCCTTAAACTAAAAATACCAAACCCAAATCTAAGTAAATACGGATTTGGACTAATCCACGTCCTACGGGCGACGGCATTACTCAGTCTCAATCCACGGGCAACCACAAACAAAACAAACACACATGACACGAAGTGAAATTCTGGAGAAGGAGAAAGTTGTTACCGCGATGCGGTAGCGTAATTAACTGCAGGGGCTTGCGCCTGCAGGGAAGAGCGTCCCCACAATCAAAAACCCCTCAAGCGAGGGGGAATCTAACGAAGTCTGCTACATCGACCGCATCCGTCTAAACCTCTGATACACGGTGCCATAAATCAACTTGGTATCTTCGGAGAGGTGGACGGATAAAACCAAAAAGCATCTGCCCCGAATCTCAGGCAAGACGTCCTAACGTCTAGGCCGCCATTCGGAGGGGTACAATTTTCTTAAAAATCATCCGCAACCCTCCGTCATTTTAGGAAGTAGAGTACTTAGTATTCGTGCTACGTTTGTTGACCTTAGCCAAGGCGCAGTGTACGGTAGCTAAGTGATGTCTTCCTATAATGCATATGATGCAGATTAATTGGGACGGGCATGCGACTTTGTTGACCTTAGCCAAGGGTCATGTGAACGGGTCTAATTAATCAAGAAATGACGGGTTGAACTTGACTAGTGCTTGTGATTTGTTGACCATAGCCAAGGTCATGAGTGCTAGGGGTAAAAACCACATCAGGAATTTCAATAGTTGAAATTTGCAATGAGATTGCATACCTTCCATATGATGGTTGGATCCCGATCCCACTGTGGGCAATAGTTGCTCCCAGGAGAGTTTTGCAGTTTACAATTAGCTAACCCATTAGGTGTCTAGAAAGGTATTAACGGGGCTACGCCTCTGGGAAGACGAGGTTTAATTTAATTAGGTCCGTGCGAAAGCACGGGGATTCTCCCTCAAGTACCGACACTGGCCTAGCTGAACGGTTAGCGAAGTTGTATACTGTAATTAATCCTGGCTAGTTTTCTTTTTAAGGTTTGAAAGAAAAACTTGATTAAAACAGTGGGAGACATCGATTAGAAAAGATAATAACCAATCTGATCTTTGCAAGAGCTTTCGCTGATTGTATTCCTTTTTTTCTCTTAATGGCAGATACCAATGACAGGACTCAAGCTTCTACTAGATAAAAATAAACTGAATGAGACTAATTATAAAGACTGGCTGAGGAATCTGAACATTGCCTTGACTTATGATAAAGTATCATATGTCCTCTCGGCTCCAGCCCCGCCCATCCCAGATCCAAAATCCTCAGTTGCGGATATTGAAGTCCGCAAGACATGGGACGCTGACTGTGCCACGGCCAAATGCCTCGCGCTTGCATCGATGGATAACACACATCAAAAGCAGCACGAGAGTATGAACATTCACGCCATATTCCTCCATACAAAGGAGTTGTATGGAGAGCAATCCCGCGTATTACGATACGAAGCATCAAAGAAATTATTTCAGATGCGAATGGCCCCTGGCACACCAGTAGGAGACCATGTTCTGAAGATGATAGCTCTCATAGAAGAGCTTGAGGACCTTGGATGGACGATGGACAATGAACAATATACGGATATTATTCTGCAGTCCCTCCCCTCCACCTTTGCTCAATTTATAGTTAACTTCAACATGCACAACATGGAGAAGGACTACCTGAACTCCTTAATATGTTAAGGAGTGCAGAGAGCACACTGAAATCAGTGAAAACTCCCGTTTTGAGTGTTGGGCAATCTTCCTCTTCTCGCCCAAAGGCTAAGGCCAAGGGAAAGATGAAGAAGAAGCCCACCAAGCCTAGGGGTGGAGTTAAAAAGGTTAAGGGGAAGGAAAAGTCCAAAGCTGGAGAATCGGGGAAAGGGGAATGTTATTACTGCCACAAAACAGGACATTGGAAGCGCAACTGCACAGAGTACTTAAATCTCAAGAAGAAGTATGGGGATGCTTCCGCTTCAGGTGTGTTTGTGACAGAAAACTGTTTTTCAATAAACTCTGCTTCATGGGTATTAGATACCGGTTCAGGTTCTCACATTTGCAATTCTATGCAGGGGCTGAGAAATAACAAGGTTTTGAAGACAGGTGACCATACTCTCCGCGTTGGAAATGGTTCCAATGTACATACAGTCGCAGTGGGAGAGTATCATTTGGAGTTGCCGTCTGGGTGTATATTGGTTTTGAACCCATGTTATTTTGTACCTAATATGCTTTGTAATATAATATCCGTTTCTTTGTTAGACAATGAAGGATATAATTTTGTATTGCAGAACAATGTTATGAATATTCACCTGAATCAAATGTTGGTAGGGTATGGTACGCTTAATAACGGGATACGTCCTAAATCAACACACAGTTTTCAGCATACAACACACTAATAAAAGAAAACTTTCAAAAATAAATGAAGCTTTTCTTTGACACTGTAGACTTGGTCATATTAACGAAACAAGACTAAACAAGTTACATAAAGATGGATATTTAAACCCTTTTGAATATAAATCTTATGCGACTTGCCAGTCTTGTATCAAGGGTAAAATGACCAAAACTCCGTTTACCGGACACGGAGAAAGAGCTACCGAGCTCCTAGGACTCATACATAGTGATGTATGTGGGCCAATGTCTACACAGGTTAGAGGCGGTTTTTCTTACTTCATTACTTTCACTGACGATTTCTCAAGATTCGGTCATGTATATTTATTAAAGCACAAATCCGAAGCTTTCGAGAAATTCACTGAATATAAACTCGAAGTAGAAAAACAAACCGGCTTGAGTATCAAAATGCTTCGATCAGATCGAGGTGGGGAGTACCTCAGTACAGAATTTGCAAACTTCCTAAAAGAGAATGGGATTCTCTCTCAACTCACTCCTCCTTACACGCCACAGCACAGCGGTGTGTCAGAACGACGGAATCGGACCCTATTAGATATGGTCCGTTCCATGATGAGTGATGCTGAGTTACCCGTCTCATTTTGGGGGTATGCATTGGAGACTGCAGCGTTTCTACTGAACAGGGTTCCAACCAAAACCGTGTCTACCACGCCATATGAGATATGGCATGGGAAGATACCATCTCTTAAGAGAATTAAGATTTGGGGTTTCCCGGCCTATGTTAAAAAGCAGAATCCGGACAAACTCGAGACACGGTCGGTCATGTGTAACTTTGTGGGATATCCAAGGAATTCTTATGGATATCTTTTCTACCACAAGGAGGAACAAAAAGTGTTTGTTTCTCAGCATGCCACATTCATAGAAAAAGAGTTTTTTACAAATGAAACTGATGGCAATGTAGTAGATCTAGAAGAGGTTCTAGAGACACAAACTACAAATGACGACTTGGTTGAACCGGCTGTTGCAACAGAAACAGAGGAACCTCGGCCACTCCGAAGGTCTGGTAGGACTTCTCGCCCACCGGAGAGGTACTACGGTTTCCTCATTGATGGTGACAGAGAAGACTGCATCATGGAGGATGATGATCCTACCAGTTTTCAGCAAGCTATCACTAGTGGAGACTCTGTGAAGTGGCCGGATGCCATGAGATCCGAAATGGAGTCTATGTACTGTTAGTGTATCTGCCCTAAGGGCCATTATTGTATCATACTAGCTTGTATATTACTTAATTGGAGCTTAGGATATTCACAGTTATATAACAGTCTTGCTAAACATGGTAGTATGCTACTTGGTTTTATCTATCTTAATATGTGAGTATACGTATTGATAGAGCTCTTAGGATCTTGTTTGACTACCAGCGTTGTGATGGCAGTCACACTAGTGGGGGCTGGGTAGTCTACAAGCACATCCTTTTCAGGTCCCTAGTCGTAGGATTATCGAGACAGGGCATCGATACTCCGGAGTAGACTAGTGTGTAAGCTTCTTATCCCAGTTGGGGAGATGGTCTGTCCCACAGCCGTCAGTACGTCGTACTGGAGATAGTATACAGGTGCTCATTGGGTTACGGGTACACCGGACAAGACTCACGGGGAACTTTTGATTGGTATTATACCCGTCGTCAGTTAACAGTTCCCAGGTGACATGAGTACAGCATAGTCCGCAGACTTGACACTGCTACTTCGCCTCGAGTGTGTCCCACTGTTCTTAGATTGCTACCCTACCACGGCTCAAAGGAGTCGTGCAAACAGGTAGCAGTTGGGTGCAGTCCCGAGCACTTGGAGGCAGTGGCGGTTAGACAGGATTCGTCTCTCCCGGTATTGGGAGTTGATATCGCGCCGTGTCAGAGAGCCATTACGCAAAGTCCCTGGCCAGGGCAATCGAGATTTTCTGGTAGGTTCCAGTTGTTTCTCAGGGTGTAATGAGCTACGCTCCGACACGACTTATACCGCTATTAGGGGACTGACGCTTGCCGCCCCCAAGGCCTGATATGCGATAGTCTTAGACGAACAGACCGGACTGTATGGAGATTGTCACATCAGGCGAAGTAGGAGTTCGGATGGGTTTCCTCATCGGCCTTCTTATCGACATCTACCTTGGGACCGTTACGTACAGCTAGTGCCGCTTGCGGTCTGTGGTTAAACCCACTGCCAGCGTAGTAGTCGAGTCTTTAGAGTCCCACACAGAGAGTTTCCCTACTCCAGGTGAAACGATATAGATGTCGTATGGTTTTACGACAAGGGTTCGGACGCATACGTGTGTTTACGCACGTACGACATTCGGACAGTTTTTACTAGCCGGCTTTGGTTTAAGCCAGATTCTAGTATCGGGTTATTGGATTTGTACAGTCTAAAGTTTTTCCGTGTTTTCACGGATAGGAGGGGCGTTCTCGTAATTTCGAGAGAAGCTTCTAGAAGGATGGTGACTTGAGGGTTTAGGTGGCATTTGCATTTATTGTGTTAATGACTCATTTGTGTGATTCATCCATGGAGTTAATGCATCATTTATTGATCTAATGACTCATCAGATGAATCACTCATATGAATGAATGAAGCATGGTTGTTAAATGATTTAATTTATTTATTTCATAAAACATTATGCTTCATATATTCAAATGAGTTCATTATCTCTTCTCATTCTCTTGCTCACCTTCTCTCTCCTCAAGCTCTCTCTCTTCAAACCCTAATCCTCCCCTCTCATGTGTTGAGACCAAGAATTAGAATAGACTATTTAATCCATAACCCTTCTCTATATCATCTAGGTACTTTGATTAGCAACTAAAGAAACCTAGTTACCTCAAGTTTAGAGGTGAAGCTTGGAGTAAAGCTCTCGGGTGGATCATCTACTACATAGAGAAGGCCGGAGAGGAGGTGGAGAACGAAAAGACGAAGGACACGGTTCATTAGGTATAATCACTTCTCATAGTAGTTAACAACTTCTATGTTTCTTGTTAGTTATAGTTTAGCAAAGATTCTCGGTTAGTCGATGTTTACGCAAAGAACAAGATCGTTTTTTATTTTTCCGCCTCCCCGCAAGTTGTGGGGTGTTGTACATCGACTTAAAGTGGTATCAGAGCCTCGCTAAACAATAATTAACTTATTAGCAAAGTCGTATGAATTTCGAAAGCAAAACGAACCCGAAAAAAACATCAATATCACTAATTTTATGTCGTTTTTAAAACAGGCCCTAAAATTTTTTCAGGGACCTCTAAAATAACAAGAAAGGAATTATAAGGTTTGTTTCCCCCAATCAGAGCAAAGCTCTGTTGAAATTCAAAATTCAAAATTTTGAAGCAACGCTTCATATCCCGGACGCAACGCGGCACGTGTCTGGCGCAGGCGCATCAGCGCAGCACCCAAGGCAGCGCACCCAATCAGAGCAAAGCTCTGTTTTAAACAAAATTAAATGAAGCAACGCTTCAGCTGCGCAAGCACTGCGCTGCGCGACACGTGTCAGCGCTGATGCGCTAGCGCAGTTGTGCTGTGCTGTGCGCGACACGTGTCAGCGCAGTTGCGCTGCGCGACACGTGTCAGCGCAGATGCGCTAGCGCAGTTGCGCTCCGCTATACGCTGCGCGACACGTGTCAGCGTAGAGGCGCTAGCGCAGGTGCGCTACTCTGTGCGCTGCGCGACACGAGTCACGCGCTGGGGCATCTATGCCAAACAGAATTAAAATTCTAAAGAAATCTTTTCTATTCTTGTTAAAACAAGAAGATTTTCTTCTGTAAAACAGAAGCCCTTGGATCAAAGATCCAACGGTGGGGAAAATTCCCCAAATTACTCAGAGAAAGATCTCTTTAACAAATTTAACTAATTTATGGGCACTATAAAAAAGACCCTAGGCCTCAATTCAAAGGCATCAACATTTTTCTGAGAAAAAAAAGAGAACTCTGAAGAATTCCTCAAGAACAAAAAAGGTAAAAACCGTCAGAAAAAGAGAAAATTCTCTTAAAAACAGATCATTGATCTAAGAACAAGATCAATGATCTTCAATAAGAAAGAAAACTAACTAATAATAGTGCTTTGCACTTGCTTATGAACCATTGGTTCCTTGAAAACAAGAAAAACTTGTTTTCTTTGATTTAAAATCGATCAAAAGATAAAACAGTGCTCTGCACTTGCAAAAACAACGCTGTTGCGCTCCTGTGTTGGCGCAAGCCACCAGGAAGCGCCACGTGTCAGCAGCGCAGCAGCGCAGTGCAATGACACAGCGCACTGCGCTGTTGCGCTTGCGCTCCCCAGAGCGTGACACGTGTCACCACCATATGAGTTTGCGCTCATTACTTGGCGCAAAGCGCCTGGCAAGCCACGTGGGGGCACTGTCAGAGTATTTAATGCTCTACATTATTAAAGAAAAGGGACAGAGCCCAATTAAAAGGCCTAACAGGCCTAATAAAAAAATGCCATGCGTTTTAAAAAGGGCAGAGCCCAAACAAAATAGATGCCCTGCATCATTTATAAAAGGGCAGAGCCCAACCAAAACAAGAATAATGCAGTGCATTACTAAAAAGGGGCAAAGCCCTAGCACAGGCCAAAGACAAAAGATGTTGAAACTGGACTTAGCCCAATCATGGCCGTAAGTCCTCAAACTAAATTGACTGAGCACAGCTGCTCTCCTAAATCAATTTACATCCGGTTCGAGGGTACATCTCCGAACTCCTTTGACACCTATCGTTATAATTCCTCAACGACGTCAGAGAGGTGAAGGGTCCCAACGACCACACATGAATATGGACCGAAACGTCCTTAAACTAATATTGGACCGAAACGTCTTTAAACTAATATTGGACCGAAACGTCCCTAAACTAATGTTAGACCACCACGTTCCTAAACTGGAACATGGACCGAAACGTCCTTAAACTAATAGTGGACCATCATGTCCCTAAACTGGAACATGGACCACCACGTCCTTAAACTGGAACAATAGAGCCTCCAAATGCTCTTTTGCTGGATCTAAACGGTCCAGTTTAAGTTGATCTTAGCCCCAAATACGGCTAAATTATCCTTAAACACTCAAATGGACTATAAAATTCCAAATCAACTCTGGTTCGAGGGTACATCTTCGAGCTCCTCTGACACCTGTCGTTGTAATCCTTCAACGACGTCAGAGAGGCGACAAGTCCTGACGGCCATATATTAAACGAATCACTACGTTAAGTTGATCTTAGTCTCAAAAAAGCCTAACGTATCCTTAACGAACGTTTAAGTTGATCTTAGCCTAAATACGGCTAACGCATCCTTAAACCAAAACACCAAACCCAAATCTAAGTAAATACGGATTTGGACTAATCCACGTCCTACGGGTGACGGCATTACTCAGTCTCCGTATACAATCCACGGGCAACCACAAACAAAACAAACACCCACGACACGAAGTGAAATTCTGGAGAAGGAGAAAGTGGCTACCGCGATGCGGTAGCGTAATTAACTGCAGGGGCTTGCGCCTGCAGGGAAGAGCGTCCCCACAATCAAAAACCCCTCAAGCGAGGGGGAATTTGACGAAGTCTGCTACATCGGCCGCATCCATCTAAACCTCCGATACACGGTGCCATAAATGAACTTGGCATCTTCGGAGAGGTGGACGGATAAAACCAAATAGCATCTGCCCCAAATCTCAGGCAAGACGTCCCTACGTCGCGCCGTCTTTCGGAGGGGAACAGATTCTGGCACGCCCGGTGGGACCTTTTCCTCTTTTCGCTCCACACTTCGTGTGTCGTCTTCGCGAACCAATCGCGGTTTGTTAATGGTTGCCTTCGGATTTCAAGTTACTAAGATTTGGTCTTTTGCCGGCGCAGAACTCAAGATTCAATGACCTTTAACTGCACCAACTGCTCGAAATGCCACTGCAATGGACGCTCCACCTCACCGGGAGGTGTAGTATATGGGCCCCAAGCAGCTTCCTTCCTCGCTCTGTCGGTAGACCAGGTGACCCAAGCCACCACTGGCCTGTTCTTCGGGACCATGATCCCACCTACAAGCTTCCCTACACCAATACCTGCACCGGAAGTGAACAAAAAGTCGGTCTTCGACCGGCTCACTGCTACGACGGCCCCTGTCAATGGATCGCCCACTACCAAACCAACAGCCTATGTTTTCGCCAGGCTAAATCAGAACTCTAAATTGGCTATCCCAAGGAAGGCAATAACTGCTGCTCCAGAAACTGTCAAGGCGGCTTCCCTTGTCAAAGAGTCAGTCTTTTCAAGACTGACGATTCCTGCTCCTGTCCCTGCTCGAAGATATGTCTTCGACAGGTTGAATATCATCCCTCAAAAGACAACTTCATTCTTTAAGAGGTTAACACCAGCGGCACCTCATTCAGACAGGGGGAAAAAAGAAGATGTTTCAATCTCCGAGCCAGTCCCAACGGCTCGTCATGCTCGACGTCGCCATTGGCAACGAGTGAGGAAGGTAGGGGGTAACTCTCCCTCATAGCTAACTCCACCGGCTCCAGTGGTAGAAGTCAACGCTGCTGTTCCAACTGGGAACAGCTTTGAACTGCTGAGGAGGGTACGTAAGAATTCTCCAACCGCTACATTGAAAAGATCTCCTCCGCCCACGGAGAGAGTTCCGGAAACAAAACAAGAACAGCCCTCTCAACGGCTGTCCTAAAAAATATACAAGGTTTGGCGAAGGGTTCAGGACTCCGTGATCGACCCAGATCACTCTCGTCAACAAAAGAAGAGGAAGGTGCAAAAAGAAAAAGACCGTCCTATTAAACAGCAGGGGACAACGATCGCTAGGGTACCCACTGCAACGGCCCCTTTAACTTCAACGGCCCCTTCAACTTCAACGGCCCACAAAAGAAGGAGGCCGGAGAAAACCCCCGCGTCGGCGACAAATGTCAGAGGTGGTGCACCCAAACGCCCTAAGTCAGGGGGCATCGTAGTGCATACCGTCTATGTGGCGTCTGGTAAAGAGGACAGTCGCATATCTACGGGTCATCGACCACTTACGCGATCAGTGACCAAGGCGCAGGAGCAGCAGCAGAAGCTCCAAGAAATGATGAACTCTATGGCCGCACTTACCGGGCCAAAAGAAAACCCTGTAGCGTCCTCAGATGAACGCCAAAAGGAAGAAACCGACGCTGAATTCCTTCGTCGGATATTGGAGAAAAAGGACAAAGAGGCTGCTGAACAAGCAACCAACATACAGCGTATGGGCCTCCTCTTCCAAGACATGATAAGAATGATGATACAACAAGATCTTCCGACCGAAGAGCCCCCGATCATCCTTGGAGACGATAGGGGAGAGACATTAAATCCTCCACCAGCTTTGTCGACGGCTAAAGAGGATACAATCTCCAAAGCTGATTTGGATGAGTACATCGCCCAACAAATACGGGTTCATCATGCAACCGAAGCAGCCGGCCAGGTCGTAAAAACGGGGGGGCCATATCCAAGTTGGTACGATCAAATCAAGTACCCACCCGGTTACACAATTCCCAAGTTCCATGTCTACAAAGGGACGGGCAATCCTCACTAGCATGTTGCCCAGTTCAGGGCACTCCGCGGCAACTCCGGCGGTGATGACAAGCTTTTAGTTCGCCAGTTTATTGGAAGTTTATCGGATACGGCGTTCGAGTGGTACTCTGAGCTCCCGAACGACTCTATCAAAACCTTCGCGGAGATGGAGCTACTGTTTACTCAACGTTTTGCAAGCGCCAGTGAACGTACCCCGATGACGGCACTGATTAACGCCAGGGTAAAGCCAGGCGAGACGTGGGTTCAGTACGCTATACGATGGCGGAACTTATGGTCGAAGTGCGAGCAGCGCATTGAAGAAGCTCCTGCGATGGGTATGTTTGTGGGAACCCTTGATCCGCAAGCAACCATCTCGCAATTTATGATGTTTTTCAAGCCGACTACCTTCCAGGCTTCGATTGACAAGCTAGCGCAGATGGATCAGATGGGCCATAAACCTCCTCTTCCAAAGCCGGACTCCTGAAATGACAAAGGGAAGGGAAAAGCGATCATCGTCGCTAATGCTCAACAACAACCGAGCAATTCGAAGCCGGTTGTGCGTCAAAATAATATGCGCCCATACGTAGACCTTGAGGAGAGACTAGGGCGTCCTTACTCGTTTCCCCGTGATAAAACGAGAAGGTTATTCGAGTTGGCATTGCGCAACCGACTCATAAATCTGCTGGATCCAAAACGTCCAATGCAACCAAGTGACGTCAACGAGCCCAACTACTGTCCTTATCATCGAGTACTAGGCCATCCGATCGAAGACTGCTACGTTTTCAAAAATTGGCTTGAAAACCAGTACCGACAGGGCAAATTCGCGTTATCTGACAAATGGAAGGTGAATCCCCCGCAGCCCCACACATCTAAGGGGACGAATACGCCGGGGGCAACATGCTCCGTCGTTGAAGAAGCTCCTTGGGAAGTTGCATTATCAACCAAGAAAAAGAGGATGCTGAACGACCTTCAGACATGCCCAGCGATCAAGTAGAAGAACCCGTTGGAACCACAGGTCATTGAAGGGATGTTGAAGCCACGTCCAACTCCAAAGACCGATGGTGGTGGCTCAAGCACTCGCAACCAGCCGTCAAAATATTTGAAGAAGAAGAAAAAGAAATCAAAGAAGTCCTTGAAGCCTGGCGACAAGCGCTCGGACTTGCAAAAACAAATTGACGCGCTGGAGGAATACAACCAGAAAGGACGGACTCCCATTACACTCCAAGAGTTCCTCAATCACGTCTTTCAAGAGGAAGATGAGGGAGAAAGCTCATCTGATGAATCTGAAGAATGCGTGGCGAGCTGTCATGTAATTTCCCATTCGTTCATGAACGATGAAGAAACTCCTTGTACTGGAACGCTGGGGGCAAATCCTGAATCAAAAATTCTGGGGCCATCGGATGAAGTAATTGACGCATTCCTTAATGAAGCTCAGTTGAAAAGTAAAGCTGATCGAGAACGCGAGACGATCATATTTGAAAGGGCCAAGTGCCAGCGACTTGATGAAAGAGCTGAGATGATCCCGCTGGAGCAAAACACCCCCGCTGCCGACAAAAGCCAATTCAAGATGAGGAAAAGGTCTGCTAAGGCCATATCAATGGGCATGAAGCTACCATCCTCTGAAGGAAACATCACCGGTGAAGTGGAAACGCACCCCTCCTATTGCTTATATCATCAGAAGGTTTCGCACCCCACTCAAGAGTGCAAAGCTTTCGATAGATGGTGGCAAGGGTATGTAGCTCATCGACAACACTTTAAACGGGAAAAGCGTAAAACTCGTCGGGAGCAAAGAAATACGACCGGAGAGCTTAAAAGAACTACCGGCGATTGTCGCGTGGTTAACACCGGCGGGTCACAAGTGCCTACATTCGGGAGCGATTCTGATGAAGAGCTGGAACTTGCCCCTCTCTTTAAAGAATCCACTTCGGGAAAAGAAGAAAAGCTGAAGGTCTGCGAAAATATCCGGCTGCGGAATCGGACGCTGCCTGAAAAGAACCTCGGACCCTTAAACAGAAAAGATAAAGGGAAAGAAAAGGTCTCTGAAGATATCGTCTTAGATGATCAAGTGGGGGAAGAGCTAGCCGCCAAGGACCTGCCAAAGAAGAATAAGGTGGATTACAACGTCTTAGCGCATCTGAGAAAGCTGCCCTCACAGCTCAGCATTCTTGACGCCCTTTTGCTATCAAAAGAGGCGAGAGATTCGTTGATTAAGGCACTACAAGATCTGGAACAATTCCAAGCTTGCCTAGCCGAGGAAAAGATGAAGGATGAATTGAAGGAAGTGCACACGGCCGATGTCACTTTCGGCGACGAGGACCTTCTCCTTGGGACGTGCGAGCACAATCGCCCCCTCTATGTCTCAGGATACTGTCACGATATAAAGATAGGCAAAATCCTGATCGGCAATGGATCCTCCTTTAATCTCCTCAATGTACGGGTCTTAAAAGAAATCTGCATGAGCGCCCAGCACCTTGCTCGTGACAAGATCACCATCTCCGGGTTCGACTCCCAGTCATCAAGAACTCTTGGGTCTGTGATACTGACGCTACGCTTCGGACTACTCGTCACGGATGTTAAGTTCCACGTCATAGACGCCAAGACATGCTACAACACTTTGCTCGGTCGACTATGGTTACACGAGTACAACATCATCCCTTCTACACAACATCAGTGTATGAAGTATTTTAAGGATGGTTTCGAGTATACCGTGACGGGAGAACTGAACCCGTTCTTTGTGAACGAGGTCCGCAAATATGAAGATGCCAAATACTTCTTACCGGATTTCGAAGACACGGAGAGGTGTCACAAGCCGGAGAACAAAGCTAACGCCACCATCCCTGTCTTCGGCAGTGATACTGAAGAGGAAGAGGAGATAATTTGTTCGGGTCCGCCCCAACACAACAAGTCAGGACCGTTCACTCCTACGTTGGTCTTTGGTAGCGACTCGGAAGATGAGATCCATGCGGTATTCTCTGCTCGACCTTCAATACGAATGTCTGCTGACGAAGAACAAAGTCTACAAGTCGCCATAGTGCCGCTTAAACACCATAAAGAACTGGATGCGCTTAATATTTACAATGTAGAAGAGCTGCAAACGTTCTATATCCCTCCCAGGCGAGAAAGCGAGAAAGCAGAAGAAACCAAGGTGGAAAAAGAAATCTGGCATGGCGCGGATCCTACGCTCGACAGGATTCAGCCTATCCGTCTTCCCAGATATTATACAGAGGGTTTGAAAAAGCTGCTGAAACGTCAGGGGATATCCTTCAAGCAGACCGTTCGAAAATCCAAGTTCTATGACAAAATCTGGAACGTTCCCGGGACTCAACGCAAACTGCCTAATGGGAGAATGGAGACAAAAGGACTTGGATACATCCTGTCAAAGAAACGAGAGCTACTAAACAGCTGCTATGTCATGTATGACTTCGATGAAGAAGCGGATGCTCAATGGGAGGACGCTAATCCTGAGACAGTGAAAGTTCCAAATGCAAAAGAGCCCAGTCCGTCGTTCGAAGAACAAATGGACAAGCTCATAAGGAAAGCGGATCAAAAAGTTCGAGACGACCATAACCGCGAAATGGTCATCTATGAGAAAGCCAAGACGCAACGCCTTCTCCAACAGGCCGTGAAGGATGAAAATGCCGCTCCTTGTCAACCTGTTATAAAGAAGGCTCCGCGCAAAAGCAGAAATAAGTCGAAAGGCCAAAAAAGTGCTCAACAGCAACAAAGCAGGGCTAAGAAGCCACGCAAACGGGAGTCGAGCGTCATCGATCTATCCCTTATGAAGAAAATGGGTCGAGCATACTCGTTTCCGCGGGACAAGACGAAGAAAATACATGACCTTGCTCTAAAACATCAGATGCTTACACTGCCGGAGTCTAAACACCCCGAACAAGCGGGCGAGGTCTTACACCCGGACTATTGCTTTTATCACCGAGTGATAGGGCACCCTCTCGAGAACTGCTTCACCTTCAAGAATTGGGTCGAAGATCGGTATCAGCTTGGCAAGTTTGCTCTGTCTGACAACTGGAGGGTAGCGCCGCCACAGAAGCACGAGCCCAAGGCCACGAAAGAAGAACCAGTTCCACATTGGGATTGGAAGTGAATTCGTACTTGTCACGTGATAACGATATTAAAAGAAATGCCCGAGAACATGGATGACCTTCCCTGGTGCTTCGAAAACAACAACGACGAGATAATCTCAGAATTTCCACCAGCGCCAAAAGAGCTAGAAGATGGAATCCATACCACTGCAGATAACCTTAAGAAAATTGAGTTGGGTACGGCAAATGACCCGCGACCGACATTCATCAGCGAGCTGCTATCTGAACAAAGGGTAGCTGCGTTAAAGGACGTGCTTCTACAGCATAGAGATTGCTTCGCGTGGAACTATTCCGAAATGCCGGGACTAGATCCAGAAATTGTTGTGCACAGATTGGCGATATCCCCGGACATCAAGCCAGTCAAACAAGCTCCGAGGAGAATGCGGCTTGAGCTTGAGATGAGCATCAACGCCGAGGTCAAAAAGTTAATCGACTCTGGCTTCATCCAGGAAGTTCAATACCCTGAATGGATCGCCAACATCGTCCCGGTGATGAAGAAAAATGGGACAGTGCGCATATGCGTGGACTTCCGGGATCTCAATAAAGCCTGCCCGAAAGACGATTTCCCAGTGCCAGTCACCGAACTGATGATAGACAACACGTCCACTCATGAGGTTTTCTCCTTTATGGACGGCTCGTCAGGGTATAATCAGATAAAGATGGATCCCGAAGACCAGAAGCACACTGCCTTCAGGACTTCTCTGGGAATATTCTGTTACAAGGTAATGCCATTAGGTCTAGAGAACGCCAGTGCCACCTACCAAAGGGCCATGACGAAAATCTTTGATGACCTTATACACGAAATCGTCGAATGCTATATCGACGATCTCATGGTTAAAAGCAAATCATACGAAGAACATCTCGAGCATTTGAAGACCGTGTTTCAATGCCTTTGGCAATACAACTTGAAAATGAACCCTCTTAAGTGTGCATTCGGAGTTTTCTCGGGAAAATTCTTAGGATTCATCGTCCGACACCGGGGTATCGAAGTAGATCCGTCAAAGATCAAGGCGATCATGGAAATGCCTCCGCCAAGGACTCTCAAACAGCTGCGGTCTCTCCAAGGGAAGCTCGCGTATATACGGCGATTTATAGCCAAACTTTCAGGAAAGTGCCGTCCTTACAGTCACCTGATGAAGAAGGGAACCCCGTTCGTCTGGGATCAAAAATGCCAAAACGCGCTAAACGAGATCAAGAAATACCTGCAGAACCCGCCGGTGTTGGCTGCTCCGGTCAAGGGAAAACCCCTCATTCTTTATACAACCGCCCTCGAAGGTTCCTTAGGCGCATTATGGGCACAGGAGAACGACCAAGGGAAAGAAAGAGCACTCTACTACTTAAGTCGAGTTCTGCTGGGGGCAGAAAGCAACTACTCCCCCATTGAAAAACATTGCCTGGCGTTGATCTTCACGATAACAAAGCTCAGACACTATGCGTTGGCGCACGAGGTCCGTCTCATTTCAAAGGTGGACCCCCTTAAATACTTGATGTCGAAGGCCATGTTGACGGGACGACTCGCTAAATGGGCCCTGCTCTTAATGGAGTTTTCAATAACCTATCAGCCGCTTAAGGCGGTGAAAGGCCAAACCATTGCCAACTTCCTTGCTGAGCATCCAGTACCTGCCGGTTCTCCTCTGAACTGCGATCTTCCAGACGAACATGCGTTTGATGCGATTGATGGTGATAATACCCGATGGGAGCTTTATTTCGACGGAGCATCTTCCGTGAAGAAGCGCAACCAAAGTACCCCTATAATCAAATCGGGGGTAGGACTCATCTTTGTAACTCCACAAGGAGGGATAATGCGCTTTGCTTTCTCCCTGACGGAGCCGAGGATAAACAATGAAGCCGAATATGAAGCTTTAACAGCAGGCCTCGAGATCGCCATCGACATGGGAATTGAAAACCTCCTCATATACGGAGACTCCCAGCTGGTCGTTAGTCAAGTAAACGGCGACTACCAAACGTGCAAACCGGAGTTGGTGAAGTACGGTGGAAAGGTGCAACAATTGTTGACCCAAATTCCCTCTTATACTTTGGAGAACATACCGTGCGCGGAAAACAGCAAAGCAGACGCGTTGGCCAAACTTGCTAAAGAACTGGCTGACGAGAACCTCGATGACGTTAGAATCGTGGTACAAAGCCGTTGAGTGCTTGCCCCAGCAGAAATATCTCCGGAATTATCCGAAGAAAAGGGAGCGAGCGAGCAGACAACCCTGCAAGTAAAAGAGTGGGAAAATACCGAGGATTGGAGAGAAGTCTTCATAGATTACTTCAAGTCGCACCGAATGCCTGAAGAAGCGTCCACAAGACAACAGCTCATGAAACGAGCTCTGTCTTTCGCCTTCATCAATGATACTCTGTACAAGAGGTCATTTGATTCTCTGTGGCTGAGATGCTTAGGACCTGACGAAGAGAAAAGGGTCGTCCAGGAAGTTCATGATGGACTCTGCGGTTCTCACCAAGCGGGCCCAAAGATGAAGTTGAAGATAAAACGGATGTGCTACTACTGGCCCACGATGATTCAGGACTGCCTCGAATATGCGAAGCAGTGTCACTCATGTCAAATTCATGGGGATTTCATCCATCAGCATCCAAATCCATTACATCCAACGGTGGCTAGCTGGCCGTTCGAGATGTGGGGAACTGACATAGTCGGCCCTATCGAACCAGCATCGTCTAGGGGACATCGTTTCATCCTGGCGGCGACTGACTACTTCTCTAAATGGGCAGAAGCAGTGCCGTTAAGAGAAGTGAAGACGGAAAATATCCTCTACTTCTTCAAGACGCACGTCATATATCGGTTTGGAACGCCAAGACGGATCATCTTCGATAACGGGCCAGCCTACAGAAGCCACAAGATCAGTCGCTTTGCACAGCAGCACAATATAGACTGGAGATATTCCTCGGTTTATAATCCGTGAGCTAACGGTCTAGCTGAGGCCTTCAACAAGACCTTGACGAAGATCATGAAGAAAACGGTGTCACGAAATAAGAAAGACTGGCACGAAAGACTGCAAGAAGCTCTCTGGGCGTATCGAACTACGTTTAAAACGGCCACGAACGCAACACCATATGCGTTGGTATTCAGTACAGAAGCAGTACTCCCTCTCGAGATAGAATTACCCTCTCTACGAGTGGCAGTCCACTACGAGCTGACGGACGAAGAAAATGCTCACCTTCGGCTTGAGGAGCTTGACACCCTTGATGAAACCCGGCTCATAGCACAGCAAAATCTGGAAGCTTATAAAGCAAAGATGACGCGCTCATATGAAAGATTGACCCGACCGAGGACATTCCGCCAAGGCGAACTCGTGCTAGTGGTCAAAAGGCCTATGATCCCCAATCGCGCCAAGCGGGAAAAATTCAAGCCAAACTATGAAGGCCCGTACATCATAGACAAGGTCTACCAAGGTGGGGCCTATCTACTCATGGATATGCACGGTGAAAGGCCTTTCAGGCCGATAAACGGTCGCTTCCTAAAGAGATACTACGCTTAATGAGCCACAACCTAGGTCAATGATAGATGACGACGACTATGTCCGCTCGCTATCTTCCTAAGCTCAAACTCTATCAGCAGTAACCAGCCTTCTCAAAGTCGGACCGAAATGTCCTTAAACTAATAGCAGACCGAAACGTCTTTAAACTACTACCGCAGCATCTTCAGGCTGACGAGATGAATAAAAGAAAAAGGGAAAAAAAATATATAAAAACGGTATGTCCATAAGCAAAAAGGGCACGGATGAAAACCCGAAAGGGCTCCGTGAGTAAAAACAGCAGGGCTACCGGCGAGTGTTCGTGAAAACCCAAAAGGGCGCGACCTCGTAAAAAAAAGAAGATAAAATAAAAAGAAAAAAAAACGGTATGTCCATAAGCAAAATGGGCACGGATGAAAACCCAAAAGGGCTCCGTGAGTAAAAACAGCAGGACTACCGGCGAGTGTTTGTGAAAACCCGAGAGGGCGCAACCTCGTTAAAGGACACTTACAAGATCCTCTCGACCTTGTAAGGAGAAACCACCCGCGTGAGATCCTTACGACTCACAAGGGAGCAACACACTTAGGGATCCCCATGATTCCTAAGGAGAAAATATACTTGCGAGATCCTCACGACTTGTAAGGAAAACTTTCTTATGGGACCCTCACGGCTCATAAGATTTGAAAGTCTTAAGTTACAGAGACCTAAACCTGTGCTTAAGCAACCCCCACAACCTTCGATATTGCCCTACAAGTGGCTCAATACTGACCCTTGTATACAATCCACGGGTGCGAATAAACATTTCCCTAACCAAGTCTCATCCGTGACTGGGGATATGTTCGCATGGTAAACAACCCTTGTAAATCCTCTCGATTTATGAGGAGAAAACCCTCCTGTAGGATCCTTACGACTTATAGAGGAAACGAACACTTAGGAATCCTCATGAGTCCTAAGGAGAAAATACACCTACAAGATCCTCACGACTTGTGGGGAGAAATAACTTCATGAAACCCTTACGGCTCATGAAGTCAAAAGACTTAGCCGACAGGACCCTAACCCTGGTCGCTAAGCCACCTTTGTTCGACATCGACAGAGGCAGATGATGATTTGCTCTTGGTAATATCCCAGTTGTAGCGGTGCTGATGCCGAAATCGGTTTACAGCGAAAAGCCGATAGGCCGCACATGCATACGAAATAGCCGAAATGATAGGGCAACTTGCAATAAAAAGCAGCAAGTAAAAATGTATGCATGCAAAATAGCCGAAATGATTGGGCAACTCGCAATAAAAAGCAGCGAGTAAAAATAAAATAAATAGCCGAAATGATTCGGCACCGCGAAAAATAGCCGAAATGATTGGGCAATCGCGACCTTCGCGATATAAAAGCTGAAATGATAGAGCTGTTAGTTATGTATATGCCCTAGAGGCCATTGTTGTACATATGATGTATATTATAATGGATGCTTGGTTATATATAGAGATGACTTTCTTGCTCGTCATGATAGTATGCTATTTGGTTTCACTTTATCTTAACATGTTGACTTGTATTGGTTTACTGTTTTACTCTCACATGTTGATAAAGCCCTTAGGATCTGTACTCGACTACTGGGACTATGATGAGATCATACTAGTGGGGCCGCGGTAGTCGATGAGTACATCCTATAACTGTTCCTAGTCGAGGGTATATCGAGACAGGGCATCGATACACCAGAGTAGACTAGCGTATACGCATCTTGACCCATATGATGGGCGATGGATGATCCCATATCCATCGGTGTTAGACATCAGAGATGGTGTACGAGTGCTCAGTGGAGACTGGGTACACTGGACGGACTCGCCGAGAACTCCCAGATGGTGATATACCACACGTCAGATGGCAGTTCTCCGGTGACACTGGTACAGGGTAGTCTGTAGACCCGAGATCGTCATAGAGTCTTGTGTGATTCCCACTGTGCTTTGATTTCCACCTTACCACGTCCAAGAGGGTGTGCAAAACGGTGGCTTTTGGGTACAGTCCCGAATCACATGGAGGCAATGAGCGATAGGAGGGGATTCGTCTCTCCCGGTATAGGGAGTTGATGTTGTGCTGTGTTCGATTGGCTATAACTGGAAGTCCCTGGCCAGGGCTGATATAGAGATTTACTGGTAAGTGTTACTAGTAGTTTCTCGACCCGTTATGAGCCACACATCGACACGACTTATCGGTTACTGGGGTCTGACGTATACCACCCCTAGACTTGATATGCGACATATCAGACGAACAGATCGGACTGTACGGGAGTGTTACTGGTTGGATTCACAGGAGAACGCACAGGCTAGCTTGTTGATCTTCTGATCACTCAATACCTGGGTGGCTGTTACGTTTAGCTGACCGCTTGCAGCTTGTGGGTGTTTGATATGATCATCACCTGCTACCGGCGTATTGACGATTCTTTAGAGTCCTACACAGAGGTTTCTTGGCTCAGGCGAAACGGAGTAGTGGCACATATGTGATATGCGCAGGAATGAGAATAATGCGATATGGGATACCGTATTATATTCTCAGGATATTTAGAAATGAACCGGGTCATCGGATCAAGTGTTGATTCGATGAATCGGTACATGATATATTAGTCGGTAATATTCGATATAGCCGGATCATCGATTCAAGTGTTGATTCGATGATTTAATGTATAATAATATATATATGATATATTGTATTATATTATCTAATATTGGCTCGCTTTATTATTTCATTTTCTCAGTGGATGATACATTGATATATATGCGATATATGTTAATTGTATTATTTTCTTTTGTTGCAAATATATAATATATATGTGATATATATTATTGTGACATGATATGATTAATTGTTAAACATGTTTAAGGATGATTAATTGAGTTTAGGGTTTGATTAGGGTTAGTAGCTTCATGCACCTTCTAGAAGCTTTCTTCTTTTGTCATTCTTAAGATATTTAGGATGACACATTATTTAACCCAACCAAACCCTAACTCTAGTTAACTCTCTACAAAATCTAGACCACTCATCCTTGACCATGGTTTACAATTCAATCATATGGTTTATATTCTATTCATCACAAAAGGATTAATCTATTATTTCATTTTCCATCTTCATCTTCTTGCTTCTTGAAAAGCTTGCTAGATTTTCTTAAGTGATGAAATAATATGAGAAAATGATATAAAAAGAAAGCAAAATTACTACTCTCTCATCCTCATCTCATCTAGCCCATGGGATTAGTGTGTTCTTCTCTTTTGAGTGAGAAAGCTTGAGTCGTAGCAACTTCAAGGTAGATCATCGGAGATTTGGAATACTTCGAGCTAGTATGGATTGTTCGAGTCGTGGAGCCTCTCATGAGTCCGGGAGATCGTGGATCGCGGCAAAGGGACTTCTACTCGGAGCTTGTGAAGTGAAGGAGCGGACTACAAAGGTTGTAATCCCTCACACTTAGATAAAAGTTATCTTCTTGCATGTTAAACCCTAATAATCTAGCAAAGATCCCGGTTTTGGGTTGTTCGGCACGTCTAAATTTTAATCCGGGCATGTTTGATGCCTTTTGAACCTTCACAAGAGTGCCTAGGAACCCTACAGTGGTATCAGAGCCTAGCTAGAGCATTAGGCGATGTGTTTACGAAGTTAAAACTCCGATCGAACCCGAAACGACGCAAAAAGACCCCTCTCTGGAAATTTTTTAAATTTTGGGATTTTTCTGAATTAAAAATATGTAAAAAAATCAGCAGGGAATTCTAAGAATTACCAAGAAGCCCGAGCCCCCAATTCGATCAAACGGCCGCGGAAGCGCGGCGCAAGCTTGCTTGCGCGGCGTTTCCGCGGCGGATTGATCAATTGGTGACACGTGGCTTCCTGGTAATAACCGTAGGTACTTGTTGACTTTTCTGGGTATTTTTAATCTGTTTCAGGTGTTTAAAATTCTGGGGTTTGTTTTGTAATCGTAGATTCGATCGGAATATTTAAATTCGTATTTCTTTCCGGATATTTAGAAATTGTTAAACTATTTGAACGGATATCATTAACTCACTGTTTCCCGGTACGGCAAACTTTCAAGTGTTGAAATTTATTCGGGTTTAAATCTTTCGGAAAAATTGTACAAGTTAAGCGGTGGACCCTCTAGAAGACAACAAACCTTAACTCGATTATGTGACCGTCTTGAACTGCCTTTTGAACCTTCGGGTTTAGGGCAGTACGGCGTGCCACATGTGAGGCGTTGGCTTGACCCTTCTACGGCTGGATCACCGGTACTGTGACATATTCTGGGATTATTTGAACTCCACTCAAGTGTTGAGCAGTTTGGGAAATTTTGGGTGTTTGATTATCTGTTCGAAAAGTTTAATACTGTCTATTTATCTGGAATGTGATACAATATGTGGAATTCATAGAGTTAGGAATGAAATGCGAAGTATGTGATATTTCGGATTTACGATGTCTAAAGTGATTGTGGATTCCAAATATTGTAGTTTTACACTTTCTTTTCTGTGACCGTAAGTGTAATATGTGATATCGCCGGTTTCGTTGCTATATGTCAACGACAATTGGGATGCGCATATTTACTTACGTTGATGATATGAGATATTATGTGTTGCTGTGATATGTTATATTGGATCGTCGCGTTCCGAATAGCCGGGGGTTTTATGTGAGATGAGGGTTTTTATTTTCATTCATGTAAAATTCATTTGTAATGTAATATTCTTTTATTTGGGGCACTTCCAGGTTGCGGTTGCTGTCACCAGTGTATATTATTTACTTTTCCGCATTAGGTAGACCCAAGGTGGGGAGCACAAGTAACCGGGTTCTAGGGTCCAGTGGGAGCCCATCTCGAGGAGTCGAGATCGGGTCTCCTAACCCTAGAATTGGCAGTGTTACTTGCCGCTCTCGTAGGGGTCTTGGGATGTGGGTTTGGCTATTCGTCGCGAACGTGGAATCCGTGTTTTATACAGGCTCGTATTGAAAACACGGACGTCCTAGTATATCCAATATTTCATATATGTTCTTCTGCTGCAATGTTCTGTGATGAGATCATATTACTGCCTGAGACGAATGCTTATACTATATATATATATATGTTGATATATAAATATTACTGCTTTCGTTTCTTCTGTGATGCTTAGGAAGCATAAGCTGATGGGATTTTTATTAATGAGATTAATAAAAGAAAAGAAACCTAAAGATGTTGAAGAATCAAAACTTTATAAAAAGGGTAGCTACAGTTTTGCTTTGCACAGTGATATATATGATATATCCTGCACCTTATTCGATGAGGAAAGGACCGAGATCCCTTCACCGGGAGTGACTCCTTTAACAAAACTGGCAGATGCTACAAAACGCGGTATGTCTTTTGATTGCTTTTAGTGTTTTGCTTTGCACAGCGGTATATATGATATATCCTGCACCTTATTCGATGAGGAAAGGGCCGACGATCCCTTCACCGGGAGTGACCCCTTTAGCGAAACTAAGAAAAGCCTCAAAAACACTCCTTTTGAAAAACTTCACTCGATTCTACGACGATATCAAGTTCATTACGCTCAGGGTTTTCAGAAAAACCTGCGTAGCCCTCCGTCATTTCAGATAAGTAATCTTTAGTATTCGTGCTACGGTAGTTTGGCATGCGTCAAGGCGTAGTGTACGGTAGCTGATTATTACTTATCTGTAGCAAGAGATGCGATTGGATTAGGGTATTCGTACGGCGTTGTTTGGCATGCGTCAAGGGTCGTACGGGTGGGTTTAATTCAATCACGAAATGTACGGGTTGAACTTGACTAGTGGACTATGGGTTGTTTGGCATGCGTCAAGGTCATAGCACACTAGGGGTAAAAGCTTTATCGGGAATTTCAAGCGTTGAAATTTGCAATGAGATTGCATACCTTCTATGAGATAGTTGGATCCCGATACCCACTGCGAGTAAGAGTTACTCCTGGGAGAGTTTTACACAGGACAATTAGTCATTCAAGTAGGTGTCTAGAAAAGTGTTAACGAGGTTACGCCTCTGGGAAAACGAGGTTTACTTTAATTAGGTCCGTACGGGAGCACGGGGAACCTCCCTCAAAGTACCGACACTGATCTGGCTGAAAGATTGACGAAATTGTAAGGTGTAATTAATCCCGGCTAATCTTACCTTTTAGGGTTTTAAAGGTAGATTTGATAAAAATAGTGGGAGACATCCTGATTAGATAAGATAATAACCAATCTAATCTTGCAAGAGCATACGCTAAAGTGTTTTCTTCTCTCTCTCTCCAGGTAGCGACCATGTCATGCCATAATCAAGATAATAATATGGATGTATTGACTGAACCCTATTATTGTACTGAGCTAGGGAATGTTGGACCCGTTCTTTCTTATAAAAGTTATAAGACTGAACAGGAAACAGGAGAATATCTGGATTCTCGCGCCGCCCAAAAGAACATACATGTTGATGCATCTTCTTCGGGTGTGTTAGTTATTGAGAACTGTTTCTCAGTTCACCCTACGTCCTGGGTATTAGATACCGGATCAGGATCCCACATATGTAAACAGTTACATGGGCTACGTAAAGGTAGAGAACTGGGAAAAGGTGATCATTTCGTTCAAGTAGGGAACGGTGCAAGTATTGTAGCCAAAGCAGTTGGCGAATATCACCTTGTATTACCAAGTCGTAATACACTGATTCTAAATGAGTGCTATTATATACCGAACATGATGTGCAACATTATATCAGTTTCTTTATTGAGTAAAGAGGGATATAATTTTGTAGTACAGGATAATGTTACGAACATATTCCTAGATCAAAAGTTGATTGCATCAGGCTCGTTACATAATGGCATATTCATTCTAAATCAGAATACAGTCCTGAATATACAAAACACACACAAGAGGAAAAGTTCAGATATGAACGAATCCTACTTGTGGCATTGTAGACTTGGTCATATCAATGCGACACGACTGGCTAAGTTGCATAAAGATGGTTATTTGAATCCGTTTGAATTATCATCTTATGATACTTGCCATTCATGTCTCAAAGGAAAAATGACCAAAGCTCCGTTTAGTGGACACGGAGAAAGAGTTACCGAACTCTTTGGACTGGTACATAGTGATGTATGCGGTCCCATGTCTACGCATGCCAGGAACGGTTCTTCCTACTTCATTACATTCACTGACGATCTCTCAAGATTCGGATATGTGTTCCTAATGAAACACAAGTCTGAAGCTTTTGAGAAATTCAGAGAATATAAGCAAGAAGTAGAGAATCAAACGGGCAAAAGTATTAAGATTCTTCGATCTGATCGAGGAGGTGAATACTTAAGCAATGAGTTCCTAGATTATCTAAAAGAGAATGGGATTCTCTCTCAGCTTACTCCTCCTTATACACCACAGCATAACGGTGTATCTGAGCGAAGAAATCGCACCCTATTAGATATGGTGCGCTCGATGATGAGTACAGCTGAGTTACCTATTTCTTTTTGGGGGTATGCGCTTGAGACAGCCATAGACCTATTGAATAGAGTTCCTACCAAATCTGTGCCTACCACTCCATATGAGATATGGAAAGGGAAGAGACCACATCTTAATTACATTAAGATATGGGGTTGTCCGGCCTATGTCAAAAGACAAAATCCGGACAAACTCGAGGCAAGATCTGTCTTATGTAAGTTTGTAGGATATCCCAAGAACTCACAAGGGTATATCTTCTACCACCCCGAGGAACAAAAGGTGTTTGTTTCTCGACATGCCACTTTCTTAGAAAAAGGTTTTCTTATGAAACAGAACAGTAGCATTGAGGTAGAACTGGAAGAGGTTCCAGCAGAACAAACTACAATAGATGATTTAGTGGAACCAGAGGATTCAGCAGTACCCGACGAACCCCAGCCTCTCCGTCGATCTAGTAGGGTTTCTCGTCCACCTGAGAGATACTACGGTTTTCTCATTGATGGTGGATGCGAAGATTGCATCATGGATGATGATGACCCAACTAGTTTCGAGCAGGCCATCACGAGTGGTGACTCTGTGAAATGGCTGGATGCAATGCGATCTGAGATGGAATCCATGTACACCAATAAAGTATGGATTTTAGAAAATGCTCCTGAAGGGGTAAAACCCATAGGGAGCAAGTGGATTTTTAAAAGGAAATTTGGTGTAGATGGAAAAGTTGAGACTTTCAAAGCTAGACTTGTAGCAAAGGGTTTTCGTCAACGACCAGGTGTGGATTATGACGAAACCTTTTCTCCAGTGGCTATGCTTAAGTCCATCCGGATCTTACTTGCCATTGCTGCATACCATGACTATGAAATCTGGCAAATGGATGTTAAGACCGCCTTTCTAAACGGTGATTTAGAAGAGTGCGTGTACATGACTCAGCCAGAGGGCTTCGTAGATAGTGGGAGCAGCGGAAAGGTGTGCAAGCTGCTTAAATCCATTTATGGGTTAAAGCAAGCATCGCGGAGTTGGAACATCTGTTTTGATGTTGTAGTCAAAGAGTTTGACTTCATCAAAAATATAGATGAACCTTGTATCTATAAGAAGGTAGCAGAGGGTAAGGTTGTCTTCCTCGTATTGTACGTCGATGACATACTCTTGATAGGAAATGATATTCCTATGCTGCAATCAGTCAAGCTCTTCTTATCACAGAGATTCTCAATGAAAGATCTAGGTGATGCCTCCTGCATATTGGGAATCATGATCTATAGAGATAGATCTAAAAGGATACTGGGATTGTCCCAATCCAGGTATATTGACACCATACTAAAGAGGTTTAGTATGGAAGAATCCAAGCGTGGGAACCAACCCACGATCTCTGGACTCACTCTCTCCAAAGAGATGTCTCCCAAGACTGATTTGGAGAGAGCTCGCATGCAAGGGATACCCTATGCTTCGGCAGTAGGCTCTATCATGTATGCGATGCTATGTACCAGACCCAATGCAGCATACTCACTAAGTGTAGTGAGTCGGTATCAAGCAGATCCTGGAGAGAGTCACTGGACAGCTGTGAAGAACATTCTCAAGTACTTACGAAGGACTAAGGAGATGTTCTTGGTGTATGGTAACGGAGAACTCCAGGTGGAGTCCTTTACCGATTCCAGCTTCCAAAGTGATAAGGACGACTCTAAGTCGCATTCGGGTTTTGTCTTTACCCTTAATGGAGGGGCGGTATGTTGGAAGAGTTCCAAACAGGATACCGTTGCAGACTCGACGATGGAGGCTGAATACATCGCTGCCAACGATGCTGCCAAGGAGGCTGTCTGGATAAAGAAGTTCATTTGTGAACTTGGTGTGGTTCCATCCATTGAGCATCCAATACCTCTGTATTGCGATAACAATGGAGCTGTGGCTTTAGCCAAGGAACCCAGGTCCCATCAAAAGTCCAGACATATTCTGAGGCGGTATCACCTGATCAGGGAGATAGTTGATCGCCGGGAGATCGAGGTCAGGAGAGTAGATACGAAGGACAACACTGCGGATCCATTCACGAAGGCTATTCCCCAGATACAGTTTGAGAGATTATTCGGGATGCTAGGTATGAGATACTACAGCAGCTGGCCTTAGTGCAAGTGGGAGATTGTTAGTTATGTATATGCCCTAGAGGCCATTGTTGTACATATGATGTATATTATAATGGATGCTTGGTTATATATAGAGATGACTTTCTTGCTCGTCATGATAGTATGCTATTTGGTTTCACTTTATCTTAACATGTTGACTTGTATTGGTTTACTGTTTTACTCTCACATGTTGATAAAGCCCTTAGGATCTGTACTCGACTACTGGGACTATGATGAGATCATACTAGTGGGGCCGCGGTAGTCGATGAGTACATCCTATAACTGTTCCTAGTCGAGGGTATATCGAGACAGGGCATCGATACACCAGAGTAGACTAGCGTATACGCATCTTGACCCATATGATGGGCGATGGATGATCCCATATCCATCGGTGTTAGACATAAGAGATGGTGTACGGGTGCTCAGTGGAGACTGGGTACACTGGACGGACTCGCCGAGAACTCCCAGATGGTGATATACCACACGTCAGATGGCAGTTCTCCGGTGACACTGGTACAGGGTAGTCTGTAGACCCAAGATCGTCATAGAGTCTTGTGTGATTCCCACTGTGCTTTGATTTCCACCTTACCACGTCCAAGAGGGCGTGCAAAACGGTGGCTTTTGGGTACAGTCCCGAATCACATGGAGGCAATGAGCGATAGGAGGGGATTCGTCTCTCCCGGTATAGGGAGTTGATGTTGTGCTGTGTTCGATTGGCTATAACTGGAAGTCCCTGGCCAGGGCTGATATAGAGATTTACTGGTAAGTGTTACTAGTAGTTTCTCGACCCGTTATGAGCCACACATCGACACGACTTATCGGTTACTGGGGTCTGACGTATACCACCCCTAGACTTGATATGCGACATATCAGACGAACAGACCGGACTGTACGGGAGTGTTACTGGTTGGATTCACAGGAGAACGCACAGGCTAGCTTGTTGATCTTCTGATCGCTCAATACCTGGGTGGCTGTTACGTTTAGCTGACCGCTTGCAGCTTGTGGGTGTTTGATATGATCATCACCTGCTACCGGCGTATTGACGATTCTTTAGAGTCCTACACAGAGGTTTCTTGGCTCAGGCGAAACGGAGTAGTGGCACATATGTGATATGCGCAGGAACGAGAATAATGCGATATGGGATACCGTATTATATTCTCAGGATATTTAGAAATGAACCGGGTCATCGGATCAAGTGTTGATTCGATGAATCGGTACATGATATATTAGTCGGTAATATTCGATATAGCCGGATCATCGATTCAAGTGTTGATTCGATGATTTAATGTATAATAATATATATATGATATATTGTATTACATTATCTAATATTGGCTCGCTTTATTATTTCATTTTCTCAGTGGATGATACATTGATATATATGCGATATATGTTAATTGTATTATTTTCTTTTGTTGCAAATATATAATATATATGTGATATATATTATTGTGACATGATATGATTATTTGTTAAACATGTTTAAGGATGATTAATTGAGTTTAGGGTTTGATTAGGGTTAGTAGCTTCATGCACCTTCTAGAAGCTTTCTTCTTTTGTCATTCTTAAGATATTTAGGATGACACATTATTTAACCCAACCAAACCCTAACTCTAGTTAACTCTCTACAAAATCTAGACCACTCATCCTTGACCATGGTTTACAATTCAATCATATGGTTTATATTCTATTCATCACAAAAGGATTAATCTATTATTTCATTTTCCATCTTCATCTTCTTGCTTCTTGAAAAGCTTGCTAGATTTTCTTAAGTGATGAAATAATATGAGAAAATGATATAAAAAGAAAGCAAAATTACTACTCTCTCATCCTCATCTCATCTAGCCCATGGGATTAGTGTGTTCTTCTCTTTTGAGTGAGAAAGCTTGAGTCGTAGCAACTTCAAGGTAGATCATCGGAGATTTGGAATACTTCGAGCTAGCATGGATCGTTCGAGTCGTGGAGCCTCTCATGAGTCCGGGAGATCGTGGATCGCGGCAAAGGGACTTCTACTCGGAGCTTGTGAAGTGAAGGAGCGGACTACAAAGGTTGTAATCCCTCACACTTAGATAAAAGTTATCTTCTTGCATGTTAAACCCTAATAATCTAGCAAAGATCCCGGCTTTGGGTTGTTCGGCACGTCTAAATTTTAATCCGGGCATGTTTGATGCCTTTTGAACCTTCACAAGAGTGCCTAGGAACCCTACAGGAGCATCGCGGAGATAAAACAAAAAAAATGATGATAAAACTTTGGCCCTACAGTTAAGATCACATCGATCCCTGTATACAATCCAAGGGCGTAAACAAAGAGGGAACCATACTTTCCCAACAAGCTCCGCCAGAAGACGAAGCCAAATCTTGACGGTTCAGTCCAACTCCGAAGAAACCAGTGTCTTCAGTAAATTCCTCGACTCACGGATACAAACACTTGAAAGGTTCCTAGGCACTCTTGTGAAGGTTCATAAGGCATCAAACATGCCCGGATAAAAATTTAGACGTGCCGAACAACCCAAAGTCGGGATCTTTGCTAGATTATTAGGGTTTAACATGCAAGATGATAACTTTTATCGAAGTGTGAGGGATTACAACCTTTGTAGTCCGCTCCTTCGCTTCACAAGCTCCGAGTAGAAGTCCCTTTGCCGCGATCCACAATCTCCCGGACTCATGAGAGGCTCCACGACTCGAACGATCCATGCTAGCTTGAAGTGTTCCAATTCTCCGATGATCTACGTCGAAGTTGCAAAGACTCAAGCTTTCTCATTCTAAAGAGATGAACACACTAATCTCATGGGCTAGATGAGATGAGGATGAGAGAGTAGTATTTTTGCTTTCTTTTTAAATCATTTTCTCATATTTATTCATCACATAAAGAAAATCAAGTAAGCTTTTTCAAGAGAGAAGAAGATGATAATGGAAAATGATAATAAGATTAATCCTTTTGTGATGAATAGAAAGAAATGTATATGATTGATATATAAACCATGGTCAAGGATGAGTGGCTAAGATTGTGTAGAGAATAAACTAGAGTTAGGGTTTGGTTGGGTTAAAAATGTGTCATCCAAAAATATCTTAACAATGACAAAAGAAAATGCTTCTAGAAGGTGCATGAAGCATCTAACCCTAATAAAACCCTAACCTCAATTAATCATCCTTAAACATGTTTAACAATTAATCATATCATGTCACAATAATATATATCACATATATATTATATATTTGCAACAAAAGAAAATAATACAATTAACATATATCGCATATATATCAATGTATCATCCAGTGAGAAAATGAAATAATAAAGAGAGCGAATATTAGATAATGTAATACAATATATCATATATATTATTATACATTAAATCATCGAATCAACACTTGATTTGATGATCCGGCTATATCGAATATTACCGACTAATATTTCATGTACCGATTCATCGAATCAACACTTGATCCGATGTCTCAGTTCATATCTAAATATCGCGAGAATATAATACGGTATCTCATATCGCATTATTCTCGGTCCTGCATATATCATATATGTGCCTCTACTCCATTTCGCCTGAGCCAAGAAACCTCTGTGTAGGACTCTAAAGAATCGTCAATACGCCGGGTAGCAGGTGATGATCATATCAAACACCCACAAGCTGCAAGCGGTCAGCTAAACGTAACAGCCACCCAGGTATTGAGCGATCAGAAGATCAACAAGCTAGCCTGTGCGTTCTCCTGTGAATCCAATCAGTAACACTCTCGTACAGTCCGGTCTGTTCGTCTGATATGTCGCATATCAAGTCTAGGGGTGGTAAACGTCAGACCCCAGTAACCAATAAGTCGTGTCGATGTGTGGCTTATAACGGGTCGAGAAACTACTAGTAACACTTACCAGTAAATCTCTATATCAGCCCTGGCCAGGGACTTCCAGTTATAGCCAATCGAACACAGCACAACATCAACTCCCTATACCGGGAGAGACGAATCCCCTCCTATCGCTCATTGTCTCCATGTGATTCGGGACTGTACCCAAATGCCACCGTTTTGCACGCCCTCTTAGACGTGGTAAGGTGGAAATCAAAGCACAGTGGGAATCACACAAGACTCTATGACGATCTCGGGTCTACAGACTACCCTGTACCAGTGTCACCGGAGAACTGCCATCTGACGTGTGGTATATCACCATCTGGGAGTTCTCGGCGAGTCCGTCCAGTGTACCCAGTCTCAACTGAGCACCCGTATACCATCTCTGATGTCAAACACCGATGGATATGGGATCATCCATCACCCATCATATGGGTCAAGATGCGTATACGCTAGTCTACTCTGGTGTATCGATGCCCTGTCTCGATATACCCTCGACTAGGAACAGTTATAGGATGTACTCATCGACTACCGCGGCCCCACTAGTATGATCTCATCATAGTCCCAATAGTCGAGTACAGATCCTAAGGGCTTTATCAACATGTGAGAGTAAAACAGTAAACCAATACAAGTCAACATGTTAAGATAAAGTGAAACCAAATAGCATACTATCATGACGAGCAAGAAAGTCATCTCTATATATATCCAAGCATCCATTATAATATACATCATATGTACAACAATGGCCTCTAGGGCATATACATAACTAACAATCTCCCACTTGCACTAAGGCCAGCTGCTGTAGTATCTCATACCTAGCATCCCGAATAAACTCTCAAACTGTATCTGGGGAATAGCCTTCGTGAATTGATCCGCAGTGTTGTCCTTCGTATCTACTCTCCTGACCTCGATCTCCCGGCGATCAACTATCTCCCTGATCAGGTGATACCGCCTCAGAATATGTCTGGACTTCTGATGGGACCTGGGTTCCTTGGCCAAAGCCATAGCTCCATTGTTATCGCAATACAGAGGTATTGGATGCTCAATGGATGGAACCACACCAAGTTCACTAATGAACTTCTTGATCCAGACAGCCTCTTTGGCAGCATCGTTGGCAGCGATGTATTCAGCCTCCATCGTCGAGTCTGCAACGGTATCCTGTTTGGAACTCTTCCAACATACCGCCCCTCCATTGAGGGTAAAGACAAAACCCGAATGCGACTTAGAGTCATCCTTATCACTTTGGAAGCTGGAATCGGTAAAGGACTCCACCTGGAGTTCTCCGTTACCATACACCAAGAACATCTCCTTAGTCCTTCGTAAGTACTTGAGAATGTTCTTCACAGCTGTCCAGTGACTCTCTCCAGGATCTGCTTGATACCAACTCACTACACTTAGTGAGTATGCTACATCGGGTCTGGTACATAGCATTGCATACATGATAGAGCCTACTGCCGAAGCATAGGGTATCCCTTGCATGCGAGCTCTCTCCAAATCAGTCTTGGGAGACATCTCTTTGGAGAGAGTGAGTCCAGAGATCGTGGGTTGGTTCCCACGCTTGGATTCTTCCATACTAAACCTCTTTAGTATGGTGTCAATGTACCTGGATTGGGACAATCCTAGTATCCGTTTAGATCTATCTCTATAGATCATGATTCCCAATACGCAGGAGGCATCACCTAGATCTTTCATTGAGAATCTCTGTGATAAGAAGAGCTTGACTGATTGCAGCATAGGAATATCATTTCCTATCAAGAGTATGTCATCCACGTACAATACGAGGAAGACAACCTTACCCTCTGCTACCTTCTTATAGATACAAGGTTCATCTATATTTTTGATGAAGTCAAACTCTTTGACTACAACATCAAAACAGATGTTCCAACTCCGCGATACTTGCTTTAACCCATAAATGGATTTAAGCAGCTTGCACACCTTTCCGCTGCTCCCACTATCTACGAAGCCCTCTGGCTGAGTCATGTACACGCTCTCTTCTAAATCACCGTTTAGAAAGGCGGTCTTAACATCCATTTGCCAGATTTCATAGTCATGGTATGCAGCAATGGCAAGTAAGATCCGGATGGACTTAAGAATAGCCACTGGAGAAAAGGTTTCGTCATAGTCCACACCTGGTCGTTGACGAAAACCCTTTGCTACAAGTCTAGCTTTGAAAGTCTCAACTTTTCCATCTACACCAAATTTCCTTTTAAAAATCCACTTGCTCCCAATGGGTTTTACCCCCTCAGGAGCATTTTCCAAAATCCATACTTTATTGGTGTACATGGATTCCATCTCAGATCGCATTGCATCCAGCCATTTCACAGAGTCACCACTCGTGATGGCCTGCTCGAAATAAGTCGGGTCATCATCATCCATGATGCAATCCTCGCTTCCACCATCAATGAGAAAACCGTAGTATCTTTCAGGTGGACGAGAAACCCTACTAGATCGGCGGAGAGGCTGGGGTTCGTCGGGTACTACTGAATCCTCTGGTTCCACTAAATCTTCAGTTGCAGTTTGTGTTGCTGGAACTTCTTCCAGTTCTACCTCAGAGCCACTAATCTCTTTTGCAAGAAATTCCTTTTCTAAAAAGATGGCATGTTGAGCAACAAACACTTTTTGCTCCTTACCGTGATAGAAAAAATATCCATAAGAATTTTTCGGATATCCTACAAACTTGCAAAGAACTGACCGTGCCTCGAGTTTGTCCGGATTCTGCCTTTTTACATAGGCCAGACAACCCCATATCTTAACTCGTTTAAGATACAGTCTCTTCCCACTCCATATCTCATATGGTGTGGTAGGTACAGATTTAGTTGGAACTTGATTCAATAGGTATGCTGCTGTCTCAAGCGCATACCCCCAGAAGGAAATAGGTAACTCAGCTGTACTCATCATAGAGCGTACCATATCTAATAGGGTGCGATTCCTCCACTCCGATACACCGTTGTGCTGTGGTGTATAAGGAGGAGTAAGCTGAGAGAGAATCCCATTCTCTTTTAGATAATCTAGGAACTCATTGCTTAAGTATTCACCTCCTCGATCAGATCGAAGAATCTTAATACTTTTGCCCGTTTGATTCTCTACTTCGTGCTTATATTCTCTGAATTTCTCAAAAGCTTCAGACTTGTGTTTCATTAGGAACACATATCCGAATTTTGAGAGATCGTCAGTGAATGTAATGAAGTAGGAAGAACCGTTCCTGGCATGCGTAGACATGGGACCGCATACATCACTATGTACCAGTCCTAAGAGTTCGGTAACTCTTTCTCCGTGTCCACTAAACGGAGCTTTGGTCATTTTTCCTTTTAGACATGAATGGCAAGTATCATAAGATGATAATTCGAACGGATTCAAATAACCATCCTTATGTAACTTAGCCAGTCGTGTCGCATTGATATGACCAAGTCTACAATGCCACAAGTAGGATTCGTTCATATCTGAACTTTTCCTCTTGTGTGTGTTTTGTATATTTAGGACTGTATTCTGATTTAGAATGAATATGCCATTATGTAACGAGCCTGATGCAATCAACTTTTGATCTAGGAATATGTTCATAACATTATCCTTTACTACAAAATTATATCCTTCTTTACTTAATAAAAAAACAGATATAATGTTGCACATCATGTTCGGTATATAATAGCACTCATTTAGAATCAGTGTATTACGACTTGGTAATACTAGATGATATTCGCCAACTGCTTTGGCTGCAACATTTGCACCGTTCCCTACTTGAACGGAATGATCACCTTTTCCCAGTTCTCTACCTTTACGTAGCCCATGTAACTGTTTACATATATGGGATCCTGATCCGGTATCTAACACCCAGGACGTAGGGTGAACTGAGAAACAGTTCTCAATAACTAACACACCCGAAGAAGATGCATCAACATGCATGTTCTTTTGGGCGGCGTGAGAATCCAGATATTCTCCTGTTTCCTGTTCAGTCTTATAACTCTTATAAGAAAGAACGGGTCCAACATTCCCTAGCTCAGTACAATAATTGGGTTCAGTCAATACATCCATATTATTATCTTGATTATAGCCTGACATGGTCGCTACCTGGAGAGAGAGAGAAGAAAACACTTTAGCGTATGCTCTTGCAAGATTAGATTGGTTATTATCTTATCTAATCAGGATGTCTCCCACTGTTTTTATCAAATCTACCTTAAAACCCTAAAAGGTAAGATTAGCCGGGATTAATTACACCCTACAATTTCGTCAATCTTTCAGCCAGATCAGTGTCGGTACTTTGAGGGAGGTTCCCCGTGCTTTCACACGAACCTAATTAAAGTAAACCTCGTTTTTCCAGAGGCGTAACCCCGTTAACACTTTTCTAGACACCTACTTGATCGGCTAATTGTCCTGTGTAAAACCCTTCCAGGAGTAACACTTACTCGAAGTGGGTATCGGGATCCAACTATCTTATAGGAGGTATGCAATCTCATTGCAAATTTCAACACTTGAAATTCCCAATAATATTTTGCCCCTAGCGATCTATGACCTTGACAAGGTCAACAAACCATAAATCGCAAGTCAAGTTTAACCCGTCATTTCCTGATTGAATTAAACCCACCCGCATGACCCTTGACAAGGTCAACAAGGCCGTACGAATACCCTAATCCAATCACATCTCATGTTTTAGCAGATAAACACTAATTAGCTACCGTACACTGTGCCTTGACAAGGTCAACAAACACAGCACGAATACTAAGTAGGATTTATCTGAAATGACGGAGGGCTACGACAGGTTTTTCAGAAAACCTATTGCGTAATAAACTTGATATCGTCGTAGAATCGAGTGAAGTTTTGAAAAGGAGTGTTTTTGAGGCTTTTCTTAGTTTCGCTAAAGGGGCCACTCCCGGTGAAGGGATCGTCGGCCCTTTCCTCATCGAATAAGGTGCAGGATATATCATATATACCGCTGTGCAAAGCAAAACACTAAAAGCATTCAAAAGACACACCACGTTTTGTAGCATCTGCCAGTTTCGCTAAAGAGGTCACTCCCAGTGAAGGGATCGTCGGCTCTTTCCCCATCGAATAAGGTGCAGGATATATCATATATATCACTGTGCAAAGCAAAACTGTAGCTACCCTTTTTATAAAGTTTTGATTCTACAACATCTTTAGGTTTCTTTTCTTTTTATTAATCTCATTAATAAATATCCCATCAGCTTATACTTCCTAAGCATCACAGAAGAAACGAAAGCAGTAATATTTATATATCAGCATATATATATAGTATAAGCATTCGTCTCAGGCAGTAATATGATCTCATCACAGAACATTTCAGCAGAAGAACATATATGAAATATTGGATATACTAGGATGTCCGTGTTTTCAATACGAGCCTGTATAAAACACGGATTCCACGGTCGCGACGAATAGCCAAACCCACATCCCAAGACCCCTACGAGAGTGGCAAGTAACACTGCCAATTCTAGGGTTAGAAAACCCGGTCTCGACTCCTCGAGATAGCCTCCCACTGGACCCTAGAACCCGGTTACTTGTGCTCCCCTCCTTGGGTCTACCTAATGCGGAAAAGTAAATAATATACACTGGTGACAGCAACCTCAACCTGGAAGTGCCCCAAATAAAAGAATATTACATTACAAATGAATTTTACATGAATGAAAATAAAAACCCTCATCTCACATAAAAACCCCGGCCATTCAGAACGCGACGATCCAATATAACATATCACAGCAACACATAATATCTCATATCATCAACGTAAGTAAATATGCGCATCCCAATTGTCGTTGACATATAGCAACGAAACCGGCGATAGTACATATTACACTTACGGTCACAGAAAAGAAAGTGTAAAACTACAATATTTGGAATTCACAATCATTTTAGACATCATAAATTCGAAATATCACATACTCCGCATTTCATGCCTAACTCTGTGAATTCCACATATTGTATCACATTCCAGATAAATAGACAGTATTAAACTTTCCGAACAGATAATCAAATACCCAAAATTTCCTAAATTGCTCAACACTTGAGCGGAGTTCAAATAATCCCAGAATATGTCACAGTACCGGTGATCCAGCCGTAGAAGGGTGAAGCCAACGCCTCACATGTGGCACGCCGTACTGCCCCAAAACCCGAAGGTTCAAAAGGCAGTTCAAGACGGTCACATAATCGAGTTAAGGTTTCTTGTCTTCTAGAGGGTCCACCGCTTAACTTGTACAATTTTTCCGAAAGATTTAAACCCGATAAAAATTCAACACTTGAAAGTTTGCCGTACCGGGAAACAGTGAGTTAATGATATCCGTTCAAATAGTTTAACAGTTTCTAAATATCCGGAAAGAAATACGAATTTAAAATTTCCGATCGAGTCTACTATTACAAAACAAACCCCAGATTACTCAACTTTTGAGTCAATATAAAAATACCAGAAACTATAAAAGCACAAATAATGAATTACTGTAAAACAAAAAATGTCAAATCGAACAGTACGGCCGCGGAAACGCGGCAGAAGAAGGTAATTGCCGCGCTTCCGCGGTAGTTTGTACGGATCAGTGGCTCGAAATTCACAGTAATTCTTATTTTTATCTGCTGTATTTTTCAGGTATTTTTAATTCAGAAAAACACCAGATTTTAAAAAATTTCCAGAGAGGGGGTTAACTTTGTCGGTTCGGGTTCGATCGGAGTTTTAACTTCGTAAACACGTCGCCTAATGCTCTAGCTAGGCTCTGATACTACTGAAAGGTTCCTATGCACTCTTGTGAAGGTTCATAAGGCATCAAACATGCCCGGATAAAAATTTAGACGTGCCGAATAACCCAAAGCCGGAATCTTTGCTAGATTATTAGGGTTTAACATGCAAGATGATAACTTTTATCGAAGTGTGAGGGATTACAACCTTTGTAGTCCGCTCCTTCGCTTCACAAGCTCCGAGTAGAAGTCCCTTTGCCGCGATCCACGATCTCCCGGACTCATGAGAGGCTCCACGACTCGAACGATCCATGCTAGCTTGAAGTGTTCCAATTCTCCGATGATCTACGTCGAAGTTGCAAAGACTTAAGCTTTCTCACTCTAAAGAGATGAACACACTAATCTCATGGGCTAGATGAGATGAGGATGAGAGAGTAGTATTTTTGCTTTCTTTTTAAATCATTTTCTCATATTTATTCATCACATAAAGAAAATCAAGTAAGCTTTTTCAAGAGAGAAGAAGATGATAATGGAAAATGATAATAAGATTAATCCTTTTGTGATGAATAGAAAGAAATGTATATGATTGATATATAAACCATGGTCAAGGATGAGTGGCTAAGATTGTGTAGAGAATAAACTAGAGTTAGGGTTTGGTTGGGTTAAAAATGTGTCATCCAAAAATATCTTAACAATGACAAAAGAAAATGCTTCTAGAAGGTGCATGAAGCATCTAACCCTAATCAAATCCTAACCTCAATTAATCATCCTTAAACATGTTTAACAATTAATCATATCATGTCACAATAATATATATCACATATATATTATATATTTGCAACAAAAGAAAATAATACAATTAACATATATCGCATATATATCAATGTATCATCCAGTGAGAAAATGAAATAATAAAGCGAGCGAATATTAGATAATGTAATACAATATATCATATATATTATTATACATTAAATCATCGAATCAACACTTTATTTGATGATCCGGCTATATCGAATATTACCAACTAATATTTCATGTACCGATTCATCGAATCAACACTTGATCCGATGTCTCAGTTCATATCTAAATATCGCGAGAATATAATACGGTATCTCATATCGCATTATTCTCGGTCCTGCATATATCATATATGTGCCTCTACTCCGTTTCGCCTGAGCCAAGAAACCTCTGTGTAGAACTCTAAAGAATCGTCAATACGCCGGTAGCAGGTGATGATCATATCAAACACCCACAAGCTGCAAGCGGTCAGATAAATGTAACAGCCACCCAGGTATTGAGCGATCAGAAGATCAACAAGCTAGCCTGTGCGTTCTCCTGTGAATCCAATCAGTAACACTCTCGTACAGTCCGGTCTGTTCGTCTGATATGTCGCATATCAAGTCTAGGGGTGGTAAACGTCAGACCCCAGTAACCGATAAGTCGTGTCGATGTGTGGCTCATAACGGGTCGAGAAACTACTAGTAACACTTACCAGTAAATCTCTATATCAGCCCTGGCCAGGGACTTCCAGTTATAACCAATCGAACACAGCACAACATCAACTCCCTATACCGGGAGAGACGAATCCCCTCCTATCGCTCATTGCCTCCATGTAATTCGGGACTGTACCCAAAAGCCACCGTTTTGCATGCCCTCTTGGACGTGGTAAGGTGGAAATCAAAGCACAGTGGGAATCACACAAGACTCTATGACGATCTCGGGTCTACAGACTACCCTGTACCAGTGTCACCGGAGAACTGCCATCTGACGTGTGGTATATCACCATCTGGGAGTTCTCGACGAGTCCGTCCAGTGTACCCAGTCTCCACTGAGCACCCGTATACCATCTCTGATGTCAAACACCGATGGATATGGGATCATCCATCACCCATCATATGGGTCAAGATGCGTATATGCTAGTCTACTCTGGTGTATCGATGCCCTGTCTCGATATACCCTCGACTAGGAACAGTTATAGGATGTACTCATCGACTACCGCGGCCCCACTAGTATGATCTCATCATAGTCCCAGTAGTCGAGTACAGATCCTAAGGGCTTTATCAACATGTGAGAGTAAAACAGTAAACCAATACAAGTCAACATGTTAAGATAAAGTGAAACCAAATAGCATACTATCATGACGAGCAAGAAAGTCATCTCTATATATATCCAAGCATCCATTATAATATACATCATATGTACAACAATGGCCTCTAGGGCATATACATAACTAACAACACTCCTTGACGAGAGCCTTCTGATCCGCGTCGACTCGCAGAGCAACCAGTGCCTCCGTGGGAAATTCTCGACTCGTTTCAAACCCCAAGGAAACAAATAATCCTTAGCGCTAGAGAAACAAATAATCCTTAGCAAATTCCTCGACTCACGGATATAAACACTCCTTGACGAGAGCCTCCTGATCCGCATCGACTCGCAGAGCCACCAGTGCCTCCGTGGGAAATTCTCGACTCGTTTCAAACCCCCAAGGAAATAAATAATCCTTGGCGCTAGGGAAACAAATAATCCCTAGCAAATTCCTCGACTCATGGATACAAACACTCCTTGACGAGAACCCCCTGATCCGCGTCGACTCGCAGAGCAACCAGTGCCTCCGTGGGAAATTCTCGACTCGTTCCAACCCCAAGGAAACAAATAATCCTTGGCGCTAGGGAAACAAATAATCCTTAGCAAATTCCTCGACTCACGGATACAAACACTCCTTGACGAGAGCCTCCTGATCTGCGTCGACTCGCAGAGCAACCAGTGCCTCCGTGGGAAATTCTCGACTCGTTTCAAACCCTAAGGAAACAAATAATCCTTAGCGCTAGGGAAACAAATAATCCCTAGCAAATTCCTCGACTCACGGATACAAACACTCCTTGACGAGAGCCCCCTGATCCGCGTCGACTCGCAGAGCAACCAGTGCCTCCGTAGGAAATTCTCGACTCGTTTCAAACCCCAAGGAAACAAATAATCCTTGGTGCTAGAGAAACAAATAATCCCTAGCAAATTCCTCGACTCACGGATACAAACACTCCTTGATGAGAGTCTCCTGATCCGCGTCGACTCGCAGAGCAACCAGTGCCTCCGTGGGAAATTCTCGACTCGTTTCAAACCCCAAGGAAATAAATAATCCTTGGCGCTAGGGAAACAAATAATCCCTAACAAATTCCTCGACTCACGGATACAAACACTCCTTGACGAGAGCCCCCTGATCCGCGTCGACTCGCAGAGCAACCAGTGCCTCCGTGGGAAATTCTCGACTCGTTTCAACCCCAAGGAAACAAATAATCCTTGGCGCTAGGGAAACAAATAATCCCTAGCAAATTTCTCGACTCACGGATACAAACATTCCTTGACGAGAGCCTCCTGATTCGCGTCGGCTCGCAGAGAAACCAGTGTCTCCGCGGGAAATTCCCGATTCGTCTCAACTTGCAAGATAAAGCCTCAGGCAGTAGGGACTAAAAAACTTGCTTCCTGAACAATGGGACCCTGCAAGTCGATCCAAAAAGATCTCTTGCATACTATTCACGGGTCTCACTCTCCAAAGTCGAATCTCGACAAGGAAGGAAACAACCGCTTACGGGCCTTCTCGACTCGTAAGAGGGAAAAATTCTCTTATAGGATCCTTACGACTTATAAGAGAAAACCACACTTAGGAGTCCTCACGACTCCTAAGGAGAAAAACCCACTTATGAGATCCTCTCGATCCGTAGGGAGAAAAGTCTTAGGCAGCAGATCTGAAACCTGCGGCCTAAGCCATCACTATTTCTTAAGAAAGTCAAGATGCGTGCTCTATGATCTGTTGACCATGTTTACTAAGGTGGCATGCTAATAATAAAAGAAAGAAAAGGCGGAGAAGTGACACAAGACATTACAGAAAATGTATATCTTTTATTCATAAACTTGGTTGAGTACAGGATACATTGTGCTAAAGAATAAAAAATATATATACATTTTTTTTATTTACGAGTACAAACGATACAAGGAGAATTACTGAGAAGGAAACATCTTGCATAGATCTAGCAATTGTTCGCGCAATTCCTTCCCCACTTTCTCCTGATCTGCTGCCACCGCCAGCTCCGCCTCCACTTGGGCCCGTTGCTGCAAGACAGACGCGAGCCGCTCCCTGGCGGCCTGATAAGCAGCTTCCCGATCCGGAGTATCGCGCTCAGCTACATCAAGCTTTCGCTTCAAGTTTAGCCCATGGGAGATGCGCTCCAGAAGACCCTCAAAGATAGTCTTCACTTGGGCAGCATTCGCTTCAACCTCAGCACGCAGACGGGCCATCTCGCTCAAGGTCTCTTGGCATTTCTTTAGCTTTAAAGCTGCTTCTTGCTCCAAGTGGTGGATGTAAGAAGCGCTTCCCTCGATCCATGCTGCTCTTTCATTGCTCGCGGCTAAAGTCTCGAGGGCGGGACGCATCGACTCTAGCTTATGCAGGCGAGCCTCGATCTCCATACAATGATTAACCCAAGATGCGATGATACCCTCGTCATGGAAATTCACGAGTATCACCAACATCGGGTTAACCACTATAGCGAAATCCGCAGCAGAAGTAGGGGTCTCGACGTCGAGCTCCTCAATGTAGTCGCTCAACATGCGTAAGCTGTTCGCGGCGCCTTTCGAAGATGGACATCTCAGGAAAGGACCTGCCGGCATTATGATGCGAGACTCGAAGGATGCCGAGACTGGAACGACCGCTAAAAATAAACAGAATGTGATTAGATAACAGTTCAGGGAATAAAAAAGGGGGAAGTCATCAATGTGATAGTCGCCATACCAGCTGAGACAGGTGGCAAGGCCGGAAGGGCCAGTGGCGCAACCGATCTTTCTTCTCCCCCTTCGATTTGTAACACTGCAGTCAGGACAAGAGAGAGTTATAAATAATTCTACCACTGAAAAACAAAGATATCAATCGGGAACGGTACTCACCAGCGCCACCAGAGGGAGAGGCGAATTCAGATGGGAAGGAGAAGTGTGGGAGCAACACTTGATAGAGATGGTCAAAAAGCACTCCTGAAAGACACAACAGTGTGACTTTAGTACACAAATTATGCATCTGGAAGATAAGATTAATAAATTGCAAACCCATACCTTCCAACATCTTCGAGGGTATGAGAGAGGGTCGAGAGGTTACCACCGCCAAGGCAGTCGTTGAAGGCGCTCCCTCGAGCAGTGGGGCATCGGCACTGGCTGCACCTGCGTTACGAATAGGTGAACTTGTCAGAAAGGATTGTAAGATAAAGAGGACAGTAACTTGGGATTTACCTGGTGAGCTGCCAGCCGAAACGGAGGCGGCTCTCTCCTCCATCGACATGAGGCCACCGCCCGTGGCCTCATCACCCGACTCGATGGGAACCGTTGTTGTGCTCGCGAGACCTGGAGACGGCGGAGGACCATAGACGGGGAAGGCTATAACTGGAGCATTCCCAGATTCCAGAGAAGGAGCGATTGGCTCGTCCTCGGGAATCATGGCCACCTCACCCGCTACTCCCTCGGGTTCAGTGGTCGCGGTTGTCTTGTCCACCGTCACCATGAGGTCGCCAGCCTCAAGCGCCTCGTTCGCCAACACCCGGGGCTCAGTTATAATGATCATTTCATCTGCCTCCACTTCAGGTTCGGCATCAACGACCTTCTCGGCTGTAGCCCCCTCAACCTCCACCTCAGACTCCAAAGCCTCACCAACGTTGCCCACCGTCGGCTCGAGTTCGGCAGGTACCGCTTCCTCTGCTTCCTTGGGTTCAACGGTCTCCGCCTCCCCCTCGGTCGGACTTGGCCCTATAAAATAAAATATATAAGAACTGATGGCATTATAACTCTTACAACAAAATCTTGGGAGAAATATTACCTGAAGTGGATTTATCATTTGCGCTCCGAGCTACGCGCGCCACTTGTCTTCGAGCAGTGGATAGGAGGGCGACAGGGGCCTCTTGGGAAGGAGTATCAGCACGGGGAACGGTGCTGGGGCCCGCTCCCATAGCCAAGGCAACCCTGCGTGCCTTTGCTTCGCGCCTCGATCGCTTCCGTTCCTCCCGGTCTGTCGCGATGGACCTCCTTGCTGCTTCCTTCATCAAAGCGTCGTCGTCCTCATTTAAAGATGCCTCCAGTGCCTTTAAGGCATCTCTCATCGGCTCTTCAAGACGAACCTCCCGCGGTAGCCCAGAGTAAGTGGGAACATCGGCAGCTGGCAGAACATTTGCGTCGCTTGGCAGGAATGGCATTGAGGTTTTTGTAATAAAAAGGGAGAGATTAGATTGACCATGACACAAGGAGAATAAAAACTTGATGAATTGAAACTTACTGAGGCCTAAAGACGCTCTAAGGCGCTCCTCCTCTTGGAAGGTCTTGAGTGAAGCGGCAATGGCTTCTTCAGTGGTGATGCCTGTTGGAAGAAAAGAAGGAAAAATATTAGTCAAAGGCAAAGATATGATGCAATGGAAAATGCGACTAGTGATTACCTGAATCCGCAAGCTTAGCTAGCCATGCGTCACGCCTTGCCAACCACGCTGAAGTTTCGAGAGCGGCCTCCAAGTCTGTATCATCCGGGGGTGGCATGACTAATCCCTCGTTAGTCCCGTATTCACTCAGGCCCTCGGCATAGGGAGCATAGGGTGCCTGACCAAACACGACGTCCGCAGCAAAGAGCGACTTCTTTTTCTTTTGCCCGCCAACCCTAGGTGCACGCGGGATCAATTTACGTTTAGCAGCCACCTAGGGACGGCGGGTCCCGATGTCCGCACCCACGTCAGACTCCGGCGAGGATACAACCACTATCTCCACTGGAGCACAGGGCGCTGCAGGTGCATCTGTGATATCAGGGAGCGACAATCCACGTGGAAGACTTTGCGCATGCGGTGGCCCGGTTCTAACTTCTTTTAGAGGAGCGACTACTAGAGTCCTAGGAACCAAAGGAGCGTTGCGATCGGTACCTGGAGGAACACCCTTACGATCGACCAGCAGTCGCCTTTCCTCCATTATAACTGCTCATGTTGCATGATTGTACCAGTCTTTGTACACATTGAGGAGTCGCGGAGCGTAAGCCGGCGCATTGATAAAAAAATGAGAGCTCGTATTCAGGCGCATGAAATGGTGCAGCGCGTTCTCCATCCCTTCTTCAGTGGCAGCCGGTTCCAGCAAGAAGGCTTCCAAGGGGACCCCTTGATCGTAGCCCAGTTGTTGAGCAAAACGATGCAGGTTGTACCTCATAAAAATTGCCACACCATTTTGCCTAAAAATTAGGAAACCCGGTCTAATGGAATATAAGTGAAGGGTCTCCCGAGCCGTCAAAACTAAGGCTCCATCCTTAAAGACATCTTGTAATGGCCGCGTCGCAGTGGTAGACACCTTTCCAATGGTCAATACCTTATCGACAAAGGACATCCCGGCTCCAACGGTATGAGGGCGAAGGAGTAAGCCCCTGGCGTTCCGCGGTGATGGGGTTACAATTGATGCGCCGATCAGCTGTATAATGCGAGGAAAACCGCACTTGTCAAAGAACGAGGGCCTTTTATGCATGCCGAAGACACCCGCCGTGTGTAGCTCGAGCCACGATGCAAAGTAGTGCATCGGGAAGACCACGTGCAGTACCCCGGGCTCATTAGCATCCGCTGCTCGACTGAGGCCATGGTATAAGTGCGCCAAGCCGGCGATCCTCACAGCCACCTTTACCCCGATGGCCATCCGGTGGGCTGGGTAAAAGACAGAGGGCCGCATACGATGAGAGTGCATTGGGATCGCAAACCAACTCAGCCACAATCCGAGAAATCCTAGGAAAAAGGCCTCCTCGTCCATCCCGGGGGCCGCAATTTCTGCAAAAGATATAGTAGGGAAGTCCGGAAGAAAAAAACCCTTTTGGTCTATCTCCTTCACCGGCAGGTTATCCAAACCTAGACCGAAAGGGTCATCCAAGGTGGCAAACTTAGCAGCTTCTGATGAGATGACGCTTGGGCGAAGGAAACGAGCGATGAAATCCTCAAAATTAACTCATCGACTCCCATGTTCGATAAAAAGGGACTCGTAGATGTTCAACACCTTGATCAGGCTTGGGAAATGGTGTTGAACAGCGTTTTCCGGCATGATCCCCCTTACCACCGGCTTAGCACCGAAGACATACTCATCTGTCGGGAGCAGCTCTTCATAGTGTTCCCCCATGACTGATAGACCGGATACCTCCGTGAACTCTTCCAAAGAGATAGACACTTCTCGATCCATGGCAAGGAAAGTGTGGGTAGGAATATTCCACTACTCCAGGAAAGCCTTGAACCACCAGGTGGGGAGCGTGGGATACTGGAAGAGAGAGACGTAGACCGCGGTGTACAGTCCTAATCTTATCAACTGCGACTTCTTCGTCGACAGGATGTACCGGGCCCACGGCAGATAGCCGATCGGGTGGCAGGGGATCAGACCAAGGTTATATGATTGCCCCCAGGGTCGTGATTCACCTTGACAGATACGGCGTCCTAGGATGTCCAAAACCATGTGACGCTGAACCGGTATCGCATCTATAGCGGGATGTAGAAAACCCTTCGATGTCCAATCCACCAACTCCACGGCATACTGCACCGAGGGTGGGGTAGCATAGTGAATCGCCGTGATGGGGTCGGACGGCACTGCGCATGTGAAGCTGCGTTGACCCATAATGATCTGGTTGTACCACGACCCCCAAAGGTGGAGACTCTTGTACTCCGGGTCGTATTCTTTAATCATGGCCAGGACTTCACGATCCAGGGGCGCTTCGGGAAATCCCACCTCTGAACGAACAAATGGGAACGAGGTGTCGAGAGACATAATCGCTGCAAATGAACAGAAATTGGTCGTTAGTGCTATAATTCCAACGTTTAGCTTTTAAATTAACTAAATTTAAAAAAAATTAATCACACTACATTGCAGTGCAGTGAGTAGGGGACCAAATGGGGACCTACGAAATCCAGTTGAAAATGCCCTATTTAATAAGACAGCCTCATCATTGAATATTCTCATCAGTTGGAAATCCCTAGAGACAAGGAGAAAATCTCCTCTTTCAGAGCAAAGCTCTGCCACAGAATGACACTTGTCAAATTCTGGTCTCAAGGGAATAAAATTCCTTAAAATAGCATAGCTCTATGGTAATAATGGAAAAGTCTATCAGAAAATGTTTACACCTAAATGAATTAAAAAAAATTTGGAATCTTAAAAAAAAAATCCATGAAAAACTTATGAAAATTTCTTCATTTTTCAGATCTAAAATATCTACAGATGATTCAAATAGCAAAGCTCTGTCCATGGGTTAGAACCCATGAACAAGATCTTTGCAGATCTATAAGTTTTGAGAGCAAAGCTCTGTTTATGAAACCCCAATGGGGATCTCTTTAGATCAAAAGATCTGTAAGAGCAAAGCTCTTTGGTTAAGGTTAATTTAAGTTAATTTGATTTAAATTAATCTTACCTAAAGTTTCTAACTTTGGAAATGAGCAAAGCTCTAAAATTCTCAAGCAAGAGCAAAACTCTGGTAATTAAAATCTTGAAGATGGTGAAGATTTTTGTTAAAGGCCAAGAGTCCTGTTTATAAGGCTCCTGCGCCTCTTCAGCTCACCCCTTGATCTAACGATCAGGAGTTTGCTACCGCTGCACTCACGTGCGCGCCACGTTAGCGCAACGGTGGGGGGGCATTTGTTTCCCCCAATCAGAGCAAAGCTCTGTTGAAATTCAAGATTCAAAATTTTGAAACAACGCTTCAAATCCCGGGCGCAACGCGCCACGTGTCTGGCGCAGACACATCAGCACAATGCCCAAGGCAGCGCACCCAATCAGAGCAAAGCTCTGTTTTAAACAAAATTAAATGAAGCAACGCTTCAGCTGCGCAAGCACTGCGCTGTGCGACACGTGCCAGCGCTGATGCGCTAGCGCAGTTGCACTGCGCGACACGTGTCAGCGCAGATGCGTGCGCGACACGTGTCAGCGCAGATGCGCTAGCGCAGTTGCGCTGCGCGACACGTGTCAGCGCAGTTGCGCTCCGCTGTGCGCTGCGCGACACGTGTCAGCGCAGAGGCGCTAGCGCAGTTGCGCTACTCTGTGCGCTGCGCGACACGTGTCACGCGCTGGGGCATCTGCGCCAAACAGAATTAAAATTCTAAAGAAATCTTTTCTGTTCTTGTTAAAATAAGAAGATTTTCTTCTGTAAAACAGAAGCCCTTGGATCAAAGATCCAACGGTGTGGAAAATTCCCCAAATCACTCAGAGAAAGATCTCTTTAACAAATTTAACTAATTTATGGGCACTAGAAAAAGGACTCTAGGCCTCAATTCAAAGGCATCAACATTTTTCTGAGGAAAAAAAAAAAGAGAACTCTGAAGAATTCCTCAAGAACAAAAAAGGTAAAAACCTTCAGAAAAAGAGAAAATTCTCTTAAAAATAGATCATTGATCTAAGAACAAGATCAATGATCTTCAATAAGAAAGAAAACTAACTAATAATAGTGGTTTGCACTTGCTTATGAACCATTGGTTCCTTGAAAACAAGAAAAACTTGTTTTCTTTGATTTAAAATCGATCAAAAGATAAAACAGTGCTCTGCACTTGCAAAAACAGTGCTGTTGCGCTCCTGTGTTGGCGCAAGCCACCAGGAAGCGCCACGTGTCAGTAGTGCAGCAGCGCAGTGCACTGACACAGCGCACTGCACTGTTGCGCTTGCGCTCACCAGAGCGTGGCACGTGTCACCACCATATGAGTTTGCGCTCATTACTTGGCGCAAAGCGCCTGACAAGCCACGTGGGGCACTGTCAGAGTATTTAATGCTCTACATTATTAAAGAAAAGGGACAGAGCCCAATTAAAAGGCCTAACGGGCCTAATAAAAAAAATGCTATGCATTTTAAAAAGGGCAGAGCCCAAACAAAATAGATGCCCTGCATCATTTATAAAAGGGCAGAGCCCAACCAAAATAAGAATAATGCAGTGCATTACTAAAAAGGGGCAAAGCCCTAGCACAGGCCAAAAACAAAAGATGTTGAAACTAGACTTAGCCCAATCATGGCCGTAAGTCCTCAAACTGAATTGACTGAGCACAGCTGCTCTCCTAAATCAATTTACATCCGGTTCGAGGGTACATCTCCGAACTCCTTTGACACCTATCGTTGTAATTCCTCAACGACGTTAGAGAGGTGACGGGTCCCAACGACCACACATGAATATGGACCGAAACGTCCTTAAACTAATATTGGACCGAAAAGTCCTTAAACTAATGTTGGACCGAAAAGTCCCTAAACTAATGTTGGACCACCGCGTCCCTAAACTGGAACATGGACTGAAACGTCCTTAAACTAATAGTGGACCATCATGTCCCTAAACTGGAACATGGACCACCACGTCCCTAAACTGGAACAATAGAGCCTCCAAATGCTCTTTTGCTGGATCTAAACGGTCCCGTTTAAGTTGATCTTAGCCCCAAATACGGCTAACGTATCCTTAAACACTCAAATAGACTATAAAATTCTAAATCAACTCTGGTTCGAGGGTACATCTCCAAGCTCGTCTGACACCTGTCGTTGTAATCCTTCAACGACGTCAGAGAGGTGACGAGTCCTGACGGCCATATATTAAACGAACCACTACGTTAAGTTGATCTTAGTCTCAAACAAGACTAACGTATCCTTAACGAATGTTTAAGTTGATCTTAGCCTAAATATGGCTAACGCATCCTTAAACCAAAACACCAAACCCAAATCTAAGTAAATACGGATTTGGACTAATCCACGTCCTACGGGCGACGACATTACTCAGTCTCCGTATACAATCCACGGGCAACCATAAACAAAACAAACACCCACGACACGAAGTGAAATTCTGGAGAAGGAGAAAGTGGCTACCGCGATGCGGTAGCGTAATTAACTACAGGGGCTTGCGCCTGCAGGGAAGAGCGTCCCCACAATCAAAAACCCCTCAAGCGAGGGGGAATCTGACGAAGTCTGCTACATCGGCCGCATCCGTCTAAACCTCCGATACACGGTGCCATAAATCAACTTAGCATCTTCGGAGAGATGGACGGATAAAACCAAATAGCATCTGCCCTGAATCTCAGGCAAGACGTCCCTACGCCGCGCCGTCTTTCGGAGGGGAACAAGATTACTGGAGGAAAATGGGTTCATGAATCGGCCAAACAGCCGCGGAACTGCGGCCGATCCCACCGATCCGCCGCTGATCCGCGGCCGAGTTGAAGCCGATTCAACCCAGTTTGCTCCAGTATCTCTTCTGTGATATTTTTGTGTTTTCTGGAATAATTATTTTTCTGCTCAAGTCTCAGGTGCACAGAGAAGTTTTGGTGTAGAATCTAAAGTGTTTGCTCGATCGAAATCTTACGATGTTTGCTAATTTGATTATATCTGTGATTGTATAATGTGTTCGTAAACCTCCCCTAATTGCTAGTATGTCGGTTGGCAGGGGGTTGCATATTTCTGTAATGGATTTTACTGTTTGTGGTTATGAACTGTATTGGATTGTTGTGATGATTAACCGGGGTTTGTAATGGGTTGTTATATTCATTCAAAGTAATTGTAATATGTTGTAATATTATTTTGCGGGGCACATCCAGGTTGCGGTTGTAGCCACCGTTGTATTATTTCATTTTACTGTTTTTGCTCCCAGGATAGACCCAAGGTGGGGTGCACAAACTACCGGGTACTTTGAAGTGTTTAGTGGCCTACTCACGTTGTTGAGGGAGACCGCTTCACTTCGGGTACTTGGCGGGTAGTTTGCCGTACCCGTAGGGGTCTAGGGTGGGGTAATGGCTATTCATCACAACTGTGTAATCCGTCTTTTGTTGCAGGCTCAAAACAAACGCAGATTGCTTGCATATCCAATAATGTTCATCTGTGATCTGGAATGCCTATTATTGCGTCTAACGAATGTACAATATCTATATAAGATAGCTATTTAGACGTCACTTATGTTTTACACCCGTGCTAGCCCAGCCCCCGCTCTACCGTTAGTTAAGTAACCTAACGGGTGATGACGGGACCCAGTGGCGAATGCGGATGGTATAAGAGGACGTTGTATTTTCGTTGTTTTCTGCAATGATAGGTTAATGGTGGGACACATTATTAATAATGCAAAGAAAATAAACCAAAAGTTGAATCGTTGGAACAATTTAAAAGAAACCACTCGGTTATTTTAAAACAGAAGATATTTTTTAATTGCGGAGCTTTAACCACTCCTTTTAAAAGCTATCAGGTTCCTTCGGTCATATCAAGTTCACTACGTTCACGGTTTCGCCAAAACCATTCGTAGCCCTCCGTCATTTCATTTGGGTATTCATTAGTATTCAAGCTATGTATTTTGACCAACGCCAAGGCATAGTATTTGGTAGCTGCTGAGTATTCATTTGTTGCATAGATAGATGAGTTAGTTTGGGACAGTCGTATTATCATTTTGGCCAACGTCAAGGATATGTACGGATGGGTTCAAATTAACAAGATAATGATGGGTAGAACTTGACATGTGACTTATGACATTTTGACCAACGCCAAGGTCATAAGAGCATGGGGCAAAAATATATATCGGGAATTTCTAAAGAAACTGAAATTTGCAAAGAGATGCATACCATTTGGAGTTTGATGAATGTTGGTAGGATTCCTTCAACATTATCATACGATGATATTTGGATCCCGATCCTACTGTGAGTATATGCTACTCATCAGGAGATTCGTCACTTAACGATCAATGCTATAAACCAAGTAGGTGTCGAGAAAGGTGTCAGCGGGGCTACGCCCCTAGAGAAAAGAGGTTATTTAATTAAGAAACTTCGCGAAAGCGTTGGAAAACCTCCCTCGAAGTACCGACACCAGCCTGGCTGAACGGTTAAGAAAGTATTGTACGGTGAGAATAGTCCTGGCTAATTCTTCTTTTATGGTTTGAGGAAGGATTCGAGAAACAGTGGGAGCCATCCAGTTTAGATAAATTAAAAACCACTCTAAACTTGCAAGAGCATCATGCTAAAGTATTTCTTCTCTCTCTCCTACTTGCAGCGACCCTGAAAATGACTGGACTTAAGTTACTTTTAGAGAAAAATATACTGACAGGGCCAAACTATAAAGATTGGCTGCGGAATGTCAAAATGGCTTTAACCTATGACAAATTGGGGTACGTCCTCACCGCTAAGGTACCTGCAGTCCCAGGTCCCAAATCCAGTAATGCGGATAAGGAAATCCGCAAAACCTGGGAGTATGATTGCGCGAAGGCCAAGTGCATCGTGCTTGCCTCGATGAATAATGAACATCAGAGGAGGCACGAGGATATGGATCTTGATGCCATATTTCTCCATACAAAGGAACTTTATGGAGAGCAATCTCGTATAGCAAGATACGAGGCCTCTAAGAACTTGTTTCGAGTGAAGTTGGCCGTCGGATCATCGGTAGGAGAACATGTCCTAAAGATGATTGGCTATATAGAAGAGCTCGCAGACCTTGGGACGACTTTGGATAATGAGCTCTATACAGACCTGATTCTCCAGTCCCTTCGTTCCACCTACGCCCAGTTTATTCTGAATTTCAACATTCAAAAAAAAGAAGTTGAACTTCCAAAACTCCTTAACATGTTGAGGAGTGCAGAGGGCACCTTGCAGAAGGCAAGGGAAACACCCGCTATGTTTGTTAGCGGTGCTTCTTCTTCCGGGTCCAAGGCTAGGGCCAAAGGAAGGAAAAAGAAGGCCGCCACCAAACCTAGAGGAGGTGTTAGTAAGGTAGGAACGAAGGGAAAGAAAAAATTTGCGGTTCCAGTAGTGGCCCAGGATGAGTGCTTCCATTGTCATAGGAAAGGGCACTGGAAGAAAGATTGCAAGGCGTGGAACGCCAAGAACTAGGAACCGAAGCAAGCTGTGGCTTCGACTTCAGGTGTGTTTGTAATTGAGAATTGTCTGTCAATCAACTCTACTTCCTGGGTATTGGATACTGGATGAGGATCTCATATATGCAATTTATTGCAGGCACTGAGAAACCGTAGGGTGCTGAAGGATTGTGATATGACCCTGATGGTTGCTAACGGAGCTAGCGTGGGAGCTGTGTCCGTAGAGGATTATCATCTGGGATTGACAAGTGGACACATTTTGGTTTTACATAACTGTTTTTGTGTACCTAGCTTAACGTGTAATATCATATCAGTTTCCTTGTTATCAAATAAAGGTTATGATTTCACGTTTGTAAGTGATGTTGTTAACATCCACCTTATTCATAGTTTGATTGGGTCCGGTACACTGGATAACGGTATATATGTCTTAAACCAACTCCAAAGTTTCAATGCCCAGAACACACTAAAAAGAAAGTCTCCAGATTTAAATAAGGCTTTCTTATGGCATTGTAGACTATGTCACATCAATGAGACAAGGTTGACTAAGTTACATAGAGAAGGATATTTGGACTCGTTCGAATATCAAACTTATGCCACTTGTCAATCATGTCTCAAAGGAAAGATAACAAAGACTCCATTCACTGGACATGGAGTAAGAGCGAGCGAGCTCTTAGGACTCATACACAGCGATGTATGTGGTCCAATGTCTACACATTCAAGAGGTGGTTTTTCCTATTTCATTATTTTTACGGATGATTACTCAAGGTACGGATTCATTTATCTGATGAAACATAAATCCGAAGCTATTGAGAAATTCTAAGAGTATAAGAATGAAGTAGAAAACCAAACCGGCAAAAGTATCAAGACACTAAGATCTGATCGAGGTGGTGAATACTTAAGTGCCGAGTTCCTAGGTTACCTAAAAGAGAAAGGAATTCTCTCTCAGCTTACTCCTCCATACACTCCATAGCATAACGGTGTATCGAAGAGACGGAATCGAACCCTATTGGATATGGTACGTTCCATGATGAGAAATGCTGAGTTACCGCGATCTTTCTGGGGTTATGCGCTAGAATCAGCGGCATATCTTTTGAACACGGTTCCTACCAAGACTGTGCCTACCACGCCATATCAGATGTGGAGTGGGAAGAAACCCTATCTTCAGTATCTGAAGATATGGGGATGTCCAGCTTTTGTTAAAAAGAAGCATGTGGACAAGCTCGAGGCACGATCGGTACAGTGTAAGTTTGTGGGATATCCAAAGAACTCCAAGGGGTATCTATTCTATTACGCATAGGAACAAAAGGTTTTTGTTTCTCGTAATGCCCATTTTCTAGAATATCAGTTTTTAGAAAAGGAAATAAGTGGGAGTGAAATAGAACTGGAAGAAATTCCAGAACCACAAACTACTATTGAAAGTTTGATAGAACCAGTAGTTCAAGAAGAACAGGACATTCCCACACCCCTCCGCAGGAGTAGTAGGCCGTCTCATCCACCTAAGAGATACTACGGTTTTCTCATAGATGGGGATAGAGAGGATTGCGTCATAGATGATGATGAACCTACTAGCTTCCAGCAGGCCATCCAGAGCGGCGACTCGGTACGATGGCTAGATGCAATGCGGACCGAAATGGAGTCCATGTGCACCAACAAAGTATGGACTTTGGACTTTGCTCCAGATGGGGTAAAACCCATAGGATGCAAATGGATCTTCAAGAAAAATATTGGTGTAGATGGACAGGTGGAAACCTATAAGGCTAGACTTGTTGCAAAGGGTTTTCGTCAAAAACCTGGTTTGGACTATGACGAAACTTTTTCTCCAGTGGCTATGCTCAAATCCATTCGGGTCCTTCTTGCTATTGCTGCCTTCCATGATTATGAAATCTGGCAGATGGACGTAAAGACGGCTTTTCTGAATGGAAATTTAGAAGAGTGCGTCTATATGGATCAGCCAGAAGGTTTCAATCAGAGTGGGAGCAGCGGGAAAGTATGCAAGTTGCTTAAGTCCATTTATGGACTGAAGCAAGCATCGCGGAGTTGGAACATCTGTTTTGATGAAACGGTCAAAGAATATGACTTTATCAAAAATCCAGATGAACCATGTATATATAGTAAAGTTGTAGCACGAACTATGGTATTCCTCGTCTTGTACGTGGATGACATTCTATTAATAGGAAATGACATTCCTATGCTACAATCTGTCAAAGGATTCTTGTCACACAGGTTCTCCATGAAAGACCTGGGAGATGCCTCTTACATTCTGGGGATCTGGATCTATCGTGATAGATCCAAGAGGATGTTGGGACTTTCGCAGTCCAGGTATATCAACACTATACTGAAAAGATTCAGTATGGAAGATTCTAAGCGCGGTAATCTACCGGCTTGTCACGGAATCACCCTATCCAAAGAGATGTCTTCCAAGACTGATTTGGAAAGGGAACGCATGTCTATTATACCCTACGCTTCTGCGGTAGGCTCTATAATGTATGCGATGTTGTGCACCAGACCATATGTAGCTTACGCACTGAGCGTGGTAAGCCGGTATCAGTCAGACCCAGGGGAGAAGTACTGGATAGCAGTAAAGAACATTCTCAAGTACCTGAGGAGGACTAAGGAGATGTTCTTGGTTTACGGCGGAAAAGACCTCAAGATGGAGGCTTTTGCTGATTCCAGCTTCCAGAGTGATAAGGACGATTCCAAGTCCATGTCAGGTTATGTATTTACCCTTAATGGAGGGGCGGTGTGCTGGAAGAGTTCCAAACAGGACACCGTTGCTGACTCGACGATGGAAGCAGAGTATATTGCTGCTTGCGATGCCGCAAAAGAAGCGGTCTGGATGAAGAAGTTCCTAACAGAACTTCAGGTGGTTCCTACCATTGTTGATCCAATACCTCTGTATTGCAACAACAATGGAGCTATAGCTTTAGCGAAGGAACCAAGGTCCCATCAGAAGTCCAGACACAGCTTAAGGCGGTATCACCTGATCAGGGAGATCATTGATCGTCGGGAGATCGAGGTCCGGAGAGTTGCTTCTGAAGAGAACATTGTTGATCCATTCACGAAGGCTCTACCTCAGATTCAGTTCGAGAGGCTACCCGAGATCATCGGTCTTCGATATGCCAGTACATGGCCCTAGTGCAAGTGGGAGATTGTAAGTGTATATGCTCTAGAGGCCATTATTGTATCATACTAGCTTGTATATTACTTAATAGAAGCTTGGGATATTCATAATTATATAACAGTCTTGGTAAATGTTCCCCTCCGAACGGCGGCCTGGACTTCGCGTTCGTGCCTGAGGTTCGGGGCAGATGCTATTTGGTTTTATCCGTTTATCTCTCCGAAGATGCCAAGTTGATTTATGGCACCGTGTATCGGAGGTTTAGACGGATGCGGCCGATGTAGCAGACTTCGTCAGATTCCCCCTCAGGATGAGGGGGTTTTGATTGTGGGGACGCTCTTCCCTGCAGGAGCAAGCCCCTGCAGTTAATTACGCTACCGCGTCGCGGTAACAACTTTCTCCTTCTCCAAAATTTCACTTCGTGTCGTGTGTGTTTGTCTTGTTTGTGGTTGCCCGTGGATTGTATACGGAGACTGAGTAATGCCGTCGCCCGTAGGACGTGGATTAGTCCAAATCCGTATTTATTTAGATTTGGGTTTGGTGTTTTCAGTTTAAGGATGCATTAGTCGCGTTGCGGCTAAGATCAACTTAAACGTTCGTTAAGGATACGTTAGTCTTGTTTTAGACTAAGATCAACTTAACGTAGTGATTAATTTAATGTATGGCCATCGGGACTCGTCACCTCTCTGACGTCGTTGAAGGATTACAGCGACATGTATCAGAGGAGCTCGGAGATGTACCCTCAAACCAGAGTTGATTGGGAGTTTTATAATCCGTTTGAATGTTTAAGGATACGTTAGCCATATTTGGGGCTAAAATCAACTTAAACGGGACCGTTTAGATCCGGCAAAAGAGCGTTTGGAGGCTCTATCGTTCCAGTTTAGGGACGTGGTGGTCCATTATTAGTTTAGGGACGTCTCGGTCCATTGTTAGTTTAGGGACGTCTCGGTCCACGAGTTTAAGGACCCCGTAGTCCATATGGATGTGTGGTCGTTAGGACCCGTCACTTCTTTGACGTCGTTGAAGAATTACAACGATAGATGTTAAAGGAGTTCGGAGATGTACCCTCAAACCGGACGTAAATTGATTTAGAAGAGCCATTTTGCTCAGTCAATTTAATTTAAGGACTTACGGCCAAAATTGGGCTAAGTCCAGTTGAAAATGTTCAACACCATCATTTATTTATTTTTTTATTAGGCCTGTGCTAGGGCTTTGCCCATACTTAAATAATGCATTGCATTATTTCAGGCCATTTATGCCCATTTTGATTGGGATCTGCCCTTTTTATTATAATGCAGATCATTTATTTTGGTCCATTGGACCTTTCAATTGGGCTCTGCCCTTCCAAATAATGCACAGCATTTTATTTATTAGGCTTGTTAAGCCTTTTAATTGGGCTTGACCCTTCAGGAAGTGAAATGCATTGCATTTGTTAGGCGCTTTGCGCCAATCACTGAGCGCAAGCTCATATGGTGATGACACGTGTCATGCTCTGGGGAGCGCAAGCGCAATAGTGCAGCTCGCTGCGCTATTGCGCTGCGCTGTTGCGCTGGAGACATGTGGCGTGCTCTCAGCTAGTTGCGCCAATTCCAGGGAGCGAAGCTCTATCTTAAGGGCACTTAGTGCACGTGGTTTTATAGCCGACACGTGGCGCTCTCTCAAGAGCGCAACGGCGCAGTTTGGAAGTGCAAAGCACTAAGAATCTTTTAGATTCAAGAAGGGAAGTGCAAAGCACTGTTTAATTTCTTGATCTGAAATAGATCAAAGAAAAATAAATTTTTCTTTATTTGAAGAACCAGAGGTTCATAAAAGTGCAAAGCACTACTATTATATTTTTTTATTTTTTTTTTATTTTTTTTTTTAAAGAACCAGGGGTTCACAAGAAGTGCAAAGCACTGTTTATTATATAAAGATCATTGGTCTTGTTTTTAGACCAATGATCTATTAGAAGGAATTTCTTCTAATCCATGAAGGTCCTTTACCTTTTTCTTGAAATCTTTTCAGAGTTCTCTCTGTTTAAAGTTCTCGAGTTCTCAAAAAAAATGTTTTTTTTGAATTGAGGCTTAGGGTCCTTTTTATAGTGCTCACAAATTAGTTAAATTTGTTAAAGAGATCATTCTCTGAGTGATTTGGGGAATTTTCCCCACCGTTGGATCTTTGATCCAAGAGCTTCTGCTTTGCAGAAGAAAATCTTCTTGTTTTAACAAGAACAGAAAAGATTTCTTAAAATCTTAATTCAGTTTGGCGCAGATGCCCCAGCGCGTGACATGTGTCGCGCAGCGCGCAGCGCAACTGCGCTGGCGCATCTGCGCTGACACGTGTCGCGCAGCGCACAACACAGCGCAACTGCGCTAGCGCACCTGAGCTGACACGTGTCGTGCAGCGCACGGCGCAGCGTGACTGCGCTAGCGCATCTGCGCTGACATGTGTCGCGCAGCGCAGTGCCTGTGCAACTGAAGCGTTGCTTCCTTTAAACAGAGCTTTGCTCTGATAGGGCGCGCCCTCTTGGGCGCAGCGCTGATACATCTGCGCAGAGGATCTGAAGCGTTGCTTCATTTATTAAAGTTTAAATTTTGGGAGAATCAGAAGTGCCGCTTCTCCTGAGATATCTTTTCATCTCCTCTTTTCAAGTCAAACTTGTATTCCCGAAATTCTAATTCCCGGGCCTTGGAAATGATTTTATTACGCACAGAATCTTCTGTGCCTGGGTCTATATATATAATTCGAGGCTGAGCCTTTTCGTCTCTCATTTTTAGAGAACTTCTTCAATCATGGCTTGCAATCGCCCTCATTCCCGCCGACAACCATGGGAGGTGCCGATTCGGGACATTGTTCCCCGCTTCGCTGCGCGCTTGGTAGACTCCTCTCTTTCAGATGAACAATGTGATGCCGCCATGTACGAGCTTTCGACTCATGTGGGGTCTCCTTTGCCTCCGAATTCTATTTGGCTTCGGATGATCCTTGCCTCGGTGCTCGCCGACATTCCCCCTCTTCCGGCGGAGATGTCCTCGGCAGTACTTGATGTGGCCCAGGATAAGATCGAGAGCTTTTTCGAAGCGCTTTTGATCACCAAAGCCCTGAGGGACTTCTCCTTCTACTTACTGAGCCAGATACGGGCTCGTCGAGTCGTCATCGCCACTTTTTCCCAGGAGTGCGGCGTCGACCGTTGGATAGCTACCCCTCGGGAAGATCGCCGCTTCGACGTGATGGAGAAGGCGGAGAGGGAGCTGAATAATTTTCTTTTCCTTTTTGTGAACCCTTGTCTTTCTGATCCCGTATTCGGTGATCTTTTTTAAATGTAATAACAATAAGAATAAATAAGAGTTCTTTCATTTTAGCTCTCTGTTGTGCTTGTGCATCGTATGATTTCAATTCGTTATTATCAAGTACACGTAACTTTGCATGGATAAATTGCCTTTGGCATTTAAGCCCCTCCTTCTGCGCTGACACGTGTCGCGCAGGGCACAGCGCAGCGCGACTGCGCTAGCGCATCTGCGCTGACACGTGTCGCGCAGCGCTGATGCGCTGACACGTGTCGCGCAGCGCACAGCGCAGCGCAACTGCGCTAGCGCACTAGCGCATTTGTGCTAGCGCATCTACGCTGACACGTGTCGCGTAGCGCACAGCGCAGCGCAACTGCGCTGACACGTGTCGTGCAGCGCAGTGCATGCGCAACTGAAGCGTTGCTTCCTTTAAACAGAACCTTGCTCTGATTGGGCGCGCCTTCTTGGGCGTTGCGCTGACGTATTGGCGCCTGACACGTGGCACGTTCGCCCGAAACTTGAAGCGTTGCTTCAAAATTTTGAATTTTGAATTTGAACAGAGCTTTGCTCTGATTGGGCGAAACAAATGCCCCCCCACCGTTGCGCTCACGTGGCGCACACGTGAGTGCAGCGGTGGCAAGCCTTTGACCGTTGGATTAAGAGGCGAGCTCAAGGGGCGCAAGCGCCTTATAAATAGGGCCTCTGACCCTTAGAAAATCTCACCATTTTCCTAGATTTTCATTTTCAGAGCTTTGCTCTTGCTCAAGAATTTCAGAGCTTTGCTCTTGCTTTCAGAACTCTAGAGCTTTTCTCTCCTTTCCCAAAGTTAGAAAACTTTAGGTAATAATTAATTTAAAATTAAGTTAAACTAATTTAAATCAATTTTAACTAACAGAGCTTTGCTCTCACGAATCCATAGATCTACAGAGATCTTGTTCATGGGTTCTAACCCATGAACAGAGCTTTGCTCTTGAATCAAATATAGATTTTTTTTTTAGATCTGAAAAATGAAGAGTTTTTTTTTATAAGTTTTCATGGATTTTCCAGGATTCCAGAAATTTTAATTTTAAATTTCTTTTCAAAAATTTTTCTTTTTGAGGGAATATTACAGAGCTAAGCTCTTTTTTCAGGAATTTTATTCTTCTGAGACCAGAATTTGACAAGTGTCATTCTATGACAGAGCTTTGCTCTGAAAGAGGAGATTTTCTCCTTGTCTCTGGGGATTCTTTATTAATGGGAATGTCTTCCCCCCCTTTTTTATTATGGGAATGTTCCCCCCAAGGACCAACTGACAATCTCATCCAATGATGAGTTTGTCTTCTTAATTGACGTATTGTCATTTAGATTTTGTGGGTCCCTCTTTGGTCCCCTACCCACTGCACTGTGGTGCGGTGTAATTAATTAATTTTGATTTTAATTTAATTAATGCATTTTCTTCTTTCAATGCCAAACGTTGGGGTTACAACACTGACGGCTACATTGCTCTTTTTGCAGCGATCATGTCTGAAGACACTTCATTCCCGTTTGTCCGCTCGGAGGAGGGATTTCCAGAGGCGCCTTTGGACCGTGAGGTCCTGGCCATGATCAAGGCATACGACCCGGAGTACAAGAGTCTCCACCTTTGGGGGTCGTGGTACAATCAGATCATTATGGGCCGACGGAGCTTTACATGCGCGGTGTCGTCGGAGCCCATAACGGCGATTCATTACGCCAGCCCACCCCCGGTGCAGTATGCCGCGGAGATGACGGATTGGACATCGAAGGGTTTTCTTCATCCGGCCATAGATGCCATCCCGGTCCAGCGTCCTATGGTTTTGGATATCCTAGGACGCCGTATCTGTCAGGGCGAGGCGAGACCTTGGGGGCAATCATATAACATTGGTCTGATCCCCCGCCACCCGGTTGGCTATCTGCCGTGGGCCCGGTATATCCTGTCGACGAAAAAGTCACAGTTGATAAGATTAGGACTGTACACCGCAGTCTATGTCTCTCTCTTCCAGTATCCTACGCTTCCCACTTGGTGGTTCAAGGCCTTCCTGGAGCAGTGGAACATTCCTACTCATACTTTCCTTGCCATGGATCGGGAAGTGTCCATCTCGCTGGAAGAGTTTACGGAGGTGTCTGGCCTACCGGCTATGGGGGAACATTATGAAGAGTTGCTCCCGCCGGATGAGTACATCCTTGGTGCCAAGCCGATGATAAGGGAGCTTACGCCGGAGAACGCTGTTCAACATCAGTTTTCAAGTCTGATCAAGGTGTTGAACATCTACGAGGCCCTTTTCGTTGAGCATGGGAGCCGTGGAGTTAATTTTGAAGATTTTATTGCTCGGTTCCTTCATCCAAACGTCCTCTCGGCGAAGACTGCCAAGTTTGCCAACCTTGAGGATCCTTTCGGCTTAGGTTTGGATAGCCTGCCAGCGGAAGACGTAGATCAAAAGAACTTTTTTCTTCCCAACTCCTCAACCATGTCTTTTGCAGAAGTCGCAGCCCCCGAGATGGATGAGGAGGCCTTCTTTTTGGGATTTCTTGGGCTTTGGCTGAGTTGGTTTGCACTTCCAATGCACTCTCACCGCATGCGGCCCTCTGTTTTTTACCCGGCCCACCGAATGACTATCGGGGTAAAGGTGGCCGTTGGGATCGCCGGCTTGGCGCATTTATATCACGGCCTTAGCCGAGCAGCGGATGCTAATGAGCCTGGGGTGTTGCACGTGGTTTTCCCAATGCACTACTTCATGTCGTGGCTCGAACTACATACAGCGGGTGTTTTCGGCATGCATAAAAGGCCCTCATTCTACGAGAGGTGCATTTTTCCTCGCCTTCTACAGTTGATCGACGCATCAATTGTAAATCCATCGCCGCGAGATGCCAGGAGTTTACTCCTTCGCTCCCACACCGTTGGAGCCGGTGTGTCTTTCATTGACAAGGTGTCGACCATTGGAAAAACGTCCACTACTGCAGTACGGCCATTGCAAGACACTTTCAAGGATGGCGCTTCGGTTTTAACGGCCCGGGAGACCCTTCACTTATATTCTATCAGACCGGGCTTTTTGGTGTTTAGGCAGGACGGGGGAGCGATCTTTATGAGATATAATCCGCATCGTTTCGCCCAACAGCTGAGCTATAACCAAGGGGTACCGCTGGAGGCCTTTTTATCGGAACCTGCCGCGACCGAAGAAGGGATGGAGAGAGCGCTGCATCACTTCATGCGTCTAAGCACGGGCTCTCACTTCTTTATCAGTGAGCCGGCTTGTGCTCCCCGACTTCTTAAGGTATACACCGAATGGTATAGTCATTCGACGGGAGCGGTGATAAAGGAGGAAAGGCGGTTGCTGATCGATCGTAAGGTTGCACCCCCAGGTAGCGATCGCAACGCTCCTCTGGTGCCTAGGACTCCAGTAGTCGCTCCTTTAAAAGATGCCGGGGGCAGACCATCACGTGTGCAAAGTCCTCCACGTGAATTGCCGCTCCCTGATATCGCGGATGCACCTCCCGTACCCCGTGCTCAGGCGGTAACAGTGGTTGTACCCTCGCCGGAGTCCGGCGTGGGTGCGGACATCGGGACCCGTCGTCCCAAAGCGGCTGCCAAGCGTAAGTCGCTTCTCCGTGAGCCTAGGGTTGGAGGGCAAAAGAAAAAGAGGTCACTCTTTGCCGCGGACATTGCGTTCGGCCAGGAACCCCATGCTCCCTATTCCAAAGGTTTGCTCGAATATGGGACTAACGCCGGGTTGGTGATGCCGCCGCCGGATGATACAGACTTGGAGGCTGCCCTTAGAGCTTCAGCATGGTTGGTGAGGCGTGACGCATGGCTGGCTAAGCTCGCGCAATCAGGTAACTACTAGTCGCCTTTTCTTTATTGCAACATATCCTCTTCATTATTTTTGACTAACGCTTTCCTTTCTTTTCTTTCAACAGGCATCACTGATGAAGAAGCCATTGCTGCTTCTCTAAGGACTTTTCAGGAGGAGGAACGTCTCAGGGCATCTATGGGCCTTAGTAAGTTTCAACTCATCAAATTTTTCATTTTCCTTGTGTTATGGTCGATCTAACCCTTCCCTTTTAATTACAGGGACTTCAATGTCGTTCCCTCCTAGCGATGCAGATGTTGTACCAGCTGCCAACGTTCCTGCTTCTTCTGAGCCACAGCAGGAGGTTCGTCTTGGAGAGCCGATGAGAGATGCCTTAAAGGCTCTGGAGGCATCCCTGAATGAAGACGATGATGCCTTGAAGGAGGCATCACGGAGGTCCCTCATGACCGCTCGGGAGGAGAGGAAACGGTTGAGGCGTGAGGCGAAGGCGCGCAGGGCTGCCTTGGCTATGGGAGCGGGCCCTAGCACCGCTCCCCGAGCTGATACTCCCTCTGAAGAGGCCCCTGTCGCCCTATCCACTGCCCGCCGAGAGATGGCTCGAGCAGTTCGGAGCGCAAACGGTAAATCCGCTTCAGGTAATATTTCCCTCAGAGTTTTTTGTTATAAGGATTTTAATGTCATTGGTCCTTATATCTCTTATCTTTGCAGGGCCAAGTCCGATCGAGGGAGAGGCGGAAACCGTCAATCTCAAAGGGACAGAGGGGGCAGTACCTGCCGAACTCGAGCCGACGGTGGGCAACGTCGTTGTGGCTTTGGAGCCTAGGGTAGAGGTTGAGGGGCCTGCAGCCGATAAGGTCATGGATGCCGAACCTGAAGTGGTGGCAGATGATATGATCATTGTAACTGAGCCTAGAGTGACGGCGAATGAGGCGCTCGAGACCGGTGATCCCCTGGCGATGGTGGACGATACAACCGCCACTACTGAACCTGAGATGGTAGTGGGCGAGGTGGCCACGATTCCTGAAGACGAGCCAACCGCTCCTTCTCTGGAATCTGGCAATACTCCAGTCATAGCCCTTCCCGTCTACGGTCCTCCGCCGTCTCCCGGCCTTGCGAGCACGACGACGGTCCCCATTGAGTCGGGCGATGAGGCCACATGTGGTGGTCTTATGTCGATAGAGGAGGGAGTCGTCTCTGTTTCCGCCGGGAGCTCCTCAGGTACACCTTAAGTTGTTGTTTTTATTTGCTTTACAATCTTTTCTGACAAGTTCATTTTTCGTAATGCGGGTGCAGCTAGTGTTGATGCCCCACTACTTGAGGGAGCTCCTTCCACGACTGCCTTGGCGATGGTTACCCCTCAGCCCTCTCTTACACCGTCAAAGATGTTGGAAGGTATGAGTTTGCAACTTACTAAACTCATCTTTCAAACGTATAATCCATATACTATATTCACATTGTTGTGTCTTTCAGGAGTTCTTTTTGACCATTTGTATCAAGTGTTGGTCCCACACTTCTCCTTTTCATCTGAACTCGCCTCTCCCTCTGGTGGCGCCGGTGAGTACTGTTCTTGATTGATATCTTTGTTTTTCCAGTGGTATAATTATTTCTAACTCTCTCTTGTCCTGACTGCAGTGTTACAAATCGAAGGGGGAGAAGAAAGATCGGTTGCGCTACCGGCCCTTCCGTCCTTGCCATCTGCTCCCACCGGTATATTAATTATCTTGTCAATGATTTTCTCCATATCTATTGGATCATCATCTAATCACATTTTGTCTTTTTCAGCTGTCGTTCCAGTCTCAGTGCCTTTTGAGTCTCATATTACAATACCGGGCGGCCCTTCCCAGCGACGTCCGTCTTCGAAAGGTGCGGCGAATAGTTTGCGCATGTTGAGCGACTATATTAAGGAACTCGACATCGAGGGTCCTGTATCTGTTGAGAACTTCGCTACGACGGTTAACCCGATGTTGGCAATATTTGCCACTTTCCATGACGAGGGCATTGTCGCCTCCTGGGTTAACTATTGTCGGGAGATCGAGGCTCGCCTTCATCAGCTGGAGTCAATGCGCCTGTCCCCCGAAACTTTGGCCTTGAGCACTCAACGGGGAGCATGGCTCGAGCAAAGCGCTTCTCATTTCCGTCATCTGGAACAAGAAGTGGCTTTGAGGCTGAAGGAGTGCCAAGATTCTTCAAGCAGAACTGCTCGCTTGCGTGCTGAAGTTGAGGCGAACGCCGCTGAGGTAAAGACCGTCTTCGAGGTTCTTCTGGAGCGCATATCGAATGGGCTGAGACTAAAGCGAGCACTCGATGTTGCCGAGCGTGACATTCCAGGCCGTGAAGCTGCTCATCAAGCCGTCAGGGATCAGCTTGCATCCGTCGCGCAGCAGCGGGCCCAGGTGGAGGCGGAGTTGGCAGTGGTATCCAATCGGGAAAAGGCATGGAAGGAAGTGTACGAACAACTGATAGAGCTACTTAAGATGCTTCCTTCCCAATAGCTGCCTTTGTATTAATGTATTTGTAAAAATTTTCTTTCCTGAGTAACATGTATCCGTTCTTTGCTCTTTTGTATGATTCACCATGTATTTGATTGAGGTCAATGAATAAAGATACCCACTTTCTTTTGCAATATCTTGTATATTCTTTTGTTTTCTGCCTTTACATCATGATGTTGTCAATGAACCTGATTGGCAGACAACTTATATATATATATATTTTTTTTAGAGATAGCGATGGCCTAGGCCGCAGGTTCAGATCAGCCGCCTAAGACTTTTCAATTCTATGAGCCATGAGGGTCTCATAGAGATTTTTCTCCCTACGGATCGAGAGGATCTTGTAAGTGGATTTTCTCCTCAGGAATCGTGAGGATTCCCAAGTGTGGTTTTCTCTCATAAGTCGAAAGGATCCTATAAGAGAATTTCTCACTCTTACGAGTCGAGAGGGCTCGTAAGCGGTTGTTTCCCTCTTTGTCGAGAATCGACTTCAGAGAGTGAGACCCGTGAATAGTATGCAAGAGACCATTTAGGATTGACTTGCAGGGTCCCATTGTTCAGGAAGCAAGTTTTTGAATCCTTACTGCCCGAGATGTGAGTCAAAGAAGCTCTCGTCACGGAGTGTTTGTATCCGTGAGTTGAGGATTTTGCTAGGGAATATTTGTTTCCCAAGCGCCAAGGATTATTTGTTTCCTTGGGGGTTGAAACGAGTTGAGGATTCCTACGGAGGCACTGGTGGCTCTGCAGCTTGACGCGGATCAGAAGGCTCTCGTCAAGGAGTGTTTGTATCCGTGAGTCAAGGAATTTTGCTAGGGATTATTTGTTTCCCAAGCGCCAAGGATTATTTGTTTCCTTGGGGTTTGAAACGAGTCGAGGGTTCCTACGGAGGCACTGTTGGCTCTGCGGGTCGACGCGGATCAGGAGGCTCTTGTCAAGGAGTGTTTGTATCCGTGAGTCGAGGAATTTTGCTAGGGATTATTTGTTTCCCAAGCGCCAAGGATTATTTGTTTCCTTGGGGTTTGAAACGAGTCGAGGGTTCCTACGGAGGCACTGTTGGCTCTGCGGGTCGACGCGGATCAGGAGGCTCTTGTCAAAGAGTGTTTGTATCCGTGAGTCGAGGAATTTTGCTAGGGATTATTTGTTTCCCAAGCGCCAAGGATTATTTGTTTCCTTGGGGTTTGAAACGAGTCGAGGGTTCCTACGGAGGCACTGTTGGCTCTACGGGTCGACGCGGATCAGGAGGCTCTTGTCAAGGAGTGTTTGTATCCGTGAGTCGAGGAATTTTGCTAGAGATTATTTGTTTCCCAAGCGCCAAGGATTATTTGTTTCCTTGGGGTTTGAAACGAGTCGAGGGTTCCTACGGAAGCACTGTTGGCTCTGCGGGTCGACGCGGATCAGGAGGCTCTTGTCAAGGAGTGTTTGTATCCGTGAGTCGAGGAATTTGCTGAAGATATTGATTTCTTCGGAGTTGGACTGAACTGTCGAGATTTGGCTTCGTCTTTTGGCGGAGCCTGTTGGGAAAGTATGGTTCCCTCTTTGTTTACGCCCTTGGATTGTATACAGGGATCGATGTGATCTTAACTGTAGGGCCAAAGTTTTATCATCATTTTTTTTATTTTATTTTCGCGATGCTCTATCATTTCAGCTTTTATATCGCGAAGGTCGCGATTGCCCAATCATTTCGGCTATTTCTCGCGGTGCCCAATCATTTCGGCTATTTATTTTATTTCCACTCGCTGCTTTTTATTGCGAGTTGCCCAATCATTTCGGCTATTTCGCATGTATACATTTTTACTTGCTGCTTTTTTTTATTGCAAGTCGCCCCATCATTTCGGCTATTTCGTATGCATGTGCGGCCTACTGGCTTTTCGCTGCAAACCTGAAATTGGACACCGATTTCGGCATCAGCACCGCTACAACTGGGATATTACCAGGAGCGAACCATCATTTGCCTCTGCCGTTGTCGAACAAAGGAGGCTTAGCGACCCGGGTTAGGGTCCTGTCGGCTAAGACTTTTGACTTCATGAGCCGTAAGGGTCTCGCGGAGGTATTTCTCTCTACAAGTCGTGAGGATCTTGTAGGTGGATTTTCTCCTTAGGAATTGTGAGGGTTCCTAAGTGTTTTGTTCTTCTGTAAGTCGTAAGGATCCTACAGGAGGGTTTTCTCCTCATGAATCGAGGGGATTTATAAGGGTTGTTCACCACGCGAATGTATTCCCAATTACGGATGAAATTTGGCTAGGGAAATGTTTGTTCGCGCCCGTGGATTGTATACAAGGGTTAATATTGAACCACTTGTAGGGCAATATTGAAAGTTTGTGGGGGTTTGCTTAAGCACAGGTTTAGGTCTCTGTGACTTAAGACTTTCAAATCCTATGAGCCGTGAGGGTCCCATAAGAGAGTTCTCCTTACGAGTCGTGAGGATCTCGCAAGTGTGTTTTCTTCTTAGGAATCGTGGGGATCCCTAAATGTGCTGCTCCTTTGTGAGTCGTAAGGATCTCACGCAGGTGGTTTCTCCTTATAAGGTCGAGAGGACCCTATAAGTGTCTTTTAACGAAGTTGCGCCCTTTCGGGTTTTCACAAACACTCGCCGGTAGCCCTGCTGTTTTTACTCACGGAGCCCTTTCAGGTTTTCATCCGTGCCCTTTTTGCTTATGGACATACCCTTTTTTTTTTTTTTAAATCTCGTCAGCCTAAGGATGCTGCGGTAGTAGTTTAAAGGCGTTTCGGTCTGCTATTAGTTTAAGGATATTTCGGTCCATCATTAGTTTAAGGACGTTTCGGTCCGTCATTGAGAAGGCTGGCTACTGCTTATACCGCTTGAGCTTAGGAAGATAGCGAGCGGACATAGTCGTCGTCATCTACCATTGACCTAGGCTGTGGCTCATTAAGCATAGTATTTCTTTAAGAAGCGACCGTTTATTGGTCTGAAAGGCCTTTCACCGTGCATGTCGATGAGTAGATAGGCCCCACCCTGGTAGACCTTATCAATGATATATGGGCCCTCATAGTTTGGCTCAAACTTTCCCCGCTTGGCGCGATTGGGGATCATAGGCCTTTTGACCACCAGCACGAGTTCGCCTTGACGAAATGTCCTCGGTCGGGTCAATCTTTCGTATGAGCGCGTCATCTTTGCTTTATAAGCTTCCAGATCTTATTGTGCTAGAAGCCGGATTTCATCAAGGGCGTCAAGCTCTTCAAGCCGAAGATGAGCATTTTCCTCGTCCGTTAGCTCGTGGTGGACTGCCACTCGTAGAGAGGGTAACTCTATCTCGAGAGGGAGTACTGCTTCTGTACCGAACACCAACGCGTATGGCGTTGTGTTCATGGCCGTCTTGAATGTAGTTCGATACGCCCAAAGAGCCTCTTACAATCTTTCGTGCCAATCTCTCTTATTTCGTGACACTGTTTTCTTCATGATCTTCGTCAAGGTCTTGTTGAAGGCCTCAGCTAGACCGTTAGCTCGCGGATTATAAACTGAGGAATATCTCCAGTCTATATTGTGCTGCTGTGCGAAGCGGCTAATTTTATGACTTCGGTAAGCTGGCCCATTATCAGAGATGATCCTTCTCGGGGTTCCAAACCGGTATATGACATGCGTTTTGAAGAAATGGAGAATATTCTCCGTCTTCACTTCCCTCAACGGTACCGCCTCTGCCCATTTGGAGAAGTAATCAGTCGTCGCCAAGATGAAACGATGTCCCTTGGACGATGCTGGTTCGATGGGACCGACTATGTCAATTCCCCACATTTCGAACGGCCAGCTGGCCACCGTTGGATATAATGGATTTGGGTGCTGATGGATGAAGTCCCCATGAATTTGGCATGAGTGACATTGCCTCGCATATTCGAGACAATCTTGAATCATCGTGGGCCAGTAGTAGCCCATTCGTTTTATCTTCAACTTCATCTTAGGGCCTGCTTGGTGGGAACCGCAGAGTCCGTCGTGAACCTCTTGGACGACCCTTCTCGCTTCGTCAGGTCCTAGGCATCTCAGCCATAGAGAATCGAATGTCCTCTTGTATAGAGTATTGTTGACGAAGGCGAAAGACAGAGCTCGTTTCACGAGTTGGTGTCTTATGGACGCTTCTTCAGGCATTCGGTGGAACTTGAAGTAATCTATGAAGACTTCTCTCCAGTCTTCGGCCTTCTCATGGTCTTTTATTTGCAGGGTCGTCTGCTCAGTCGCTCCCTTTTCTTTATATGATTCTGGAGGTATTTCTGCCGGGGCGAGTACTCGACGGCTTTGTACCACGACTCTAACGTCATCGAGGTTCTCATCAGCCAATTCTTTAGCAAGTTTGGCCAATGCGTCCTCTTTGCTGTTTTCCGCTCGCGGTATGCTTTCCAAAGTGTAGGAGGGAATTTGGGTTAGCAGTTGCTGCACTTTTTGACCGTATTTTACCAATTCCGGTTTGCATGTTTGGTAATCGCCGTTCACTTGACTGACGACCAGTTGGGAGTCCCCATATATGAGGAGGCTTTCAATTCCCATATCAATGGCGATCTCGAGGCCTGCTATCAAAGCTTCATATTCAGCTTCATTATTCGTTCTCGGCTCTGTTAAGGAGAAGGCGAAGCGCATTATTCCTCCTTGTGGAGTCACGAAGATGAGTCCTACCCCCGATTTGATCATTGGCGTACTTTGTTTGTGCTTTTTCATGGAAGATGCTCCATCGAAATAAAGCTCCCAACGGGTATCACCACTGTCGATTGCGTCAAACGCATGTCTGTCTGGCAAATCGCAATTTAAAGGAGAATCGGCAGGTATGGGATGCTCAGCACGGAAGTCGGCGATGGCCTGGCCTTTTACTGCCCTGAGAGGTTGATATGTTATCGAAAATTCCATCAAGAGCAGGGCCCATTTAGCGAGTCGCCCTGTTAATATGGCTTTTGACATTAGATATTTGAGAGGGTCCACTTTTGAAATAAGACGGACTTCGTGCGCTAATGCGTAATGTCTAAGCTTTGTTATTGCGAAGATCAATGCCAGGCAGTGTTTTTCAATGGGGGAGTAATTGCTTTCTGCCCCCAGCAGAACCCGACTTAAGTAATAGAGTGCTCTTTCTTTCCCTTGATCGTTCTCTTGTGCCCATAATGCGTCTAAGGAACCTTCGAGGGCGGTTGTATAAAGAATGAGAGGCTTCCCCTTAATCGGAGCAGCCAACACCGGCGGGTTCTGCAGGTATTGCTTGATCTCATCCAGTGCGCCTTGGCATTTTTGATCCCAAACGAATGGGGTTCTCTTCTTCATCAGGTGACTATAAGGACGGCACTTTCCTGAAAGGTTGGCTATAAATCGTCGTATGTATGCGAGTTTCCCTTGGAGAGACCGCAGCTGTTTGAGAGTCCTCGGCGGAGGCATTTCCATGATCGCTTTAATCTTTGACGGATCTATTTCAATACCTCGGTGTCGAACAACGAATCCAAGGAATTTGCCCGAGGAAACCCCAAACGCACATTTAAGAGGATTCATCTTCAAGTTGTATTGCCGAAGGCGTTGAAATACAGTCTTCAGATGCTCGAGATGTTCCTCGTATGATTTGCTTTTAACCACGAGATCGTCGATATAGCATTCAACGATTTCGTGTATAAGGTCGTCGAAGATCTTTGTCATGGCCCTCTGATAAGTAGCACCGGCGTTCTTCAAACCGAAGGGCATCACTTTATAACAAAATATACCAAGAGGAGTCCTGAAGGCTGTGTGCTTCTGGTCTTCTGGATGCATTTTTATCTGGTTATACCCCGATGAGCCGTCCATGAAGGAGAAAACTTCATGAGTGGATGTATTGTCTATCATCAGTTCAGTGACTGGCACTGGGAAATCATCCTTCGGGCAAGCTTTATTAAGATCCCGGAAGTCTACGCATATGCGCACTGTCCCATTTTTCTTCATCACTGGAACGATGTTGGCGATCCATTCAGGGTACTGAACTTCCTGGATGAAGCCAGAGTCGATTAACTTTTTGACTTCGGTATTTATGCTCATCTCAAGCTCGAGCCGCATTCTTCTCGGTGCCTGTTTGACTGGCTTGATGTTCGGGGATATTGCTAGTCTATGTACAGCAACTTCTGGATCTAGTCCCGGCATCTCGGAATAGTTCCATGCGAAGCAATCTTTATGCTGCACAAGGACGTCTTTTAACGCAGCCACCCTCTCTTCAGACAGCAGCTCGCTGACGAATGTCGGTCGCGGATCATTTATTGTCCCCAACTCGATTTTCCTGAGGTTATCTGCAGTAGTATGGATTCCATCCTCCAGTTCTTTCGGAGCTGGGGGAAATTCTGAGATTACCTCATCACTGCCGCTTTCAAAGCACCAAGGAAGGTTGTTCATGTCCTCGGACCCTTCTTTTAATATTGTTATCACATAGCAGGTGCGAATTTTCTGCCAATCCCAATGCGGAGTTGGTTCTATCCTTGTGTCTTCGGGTTCGTGCTTTTGCGGCGGCGCTACCCTCCAGTTGTCAGACAACGCGAATTTGCCGAGCTGATATTGGTCCTCAACCCAATTCTTAAAGGTGAAGCAATCTTCAAGCGGATGCCGTACTACTCGATGGTAAGAGCAATACTTTGGGTTGGAGACTTCGCCCGCTTGCTCAGGATGTTTAGACTCCGGCAGAGTAAGCATTTGATGTTTTAGAGCAAGATCAAGTATTTTCCTTGTTTTGTTTCGAGGAAATGAGTATGCTCGACCCATTTTCTTCATGAGGGCTAGGTCAATAACGCTCGACTCTCGGATGCGTGGCTTCTTAGCTCTGCTTTGTGGTTGTCGAGCACCTTTTCGGCCCTTCGACTTGTTTTGGCTTTCGCGTCGAACCCTTTTTGTAGCAGGCTGACGTGGGGCAGCATCTTCGTTCTTTACTGCCTGTCGAAGGAGACGCTGTGTCTTGGCTTTCTCATAGATTGCCATTTCACGATCGTGATCATCTCGGGCTTTTTGACTCGCATCCTTTATAAGTTTGCTCACCTGGTCTTTAGACGATGGACTGGGCGGTTTTGTGTCAGGAACTTTTGCTGATTCAGGATTAGCGTCCTCCCATTGAGCGTCCGCCTCTTCATCGAAGTCATACATGGCATAACAGCTGTTTACTAGCTCCCGTTTCTTTGGCCGGATGTACCCAAGCCCTTTTGTTTCCGTTCTCCCGTTAGGCAGTCTGCATTGAGTCCCGGGAACGTTCCAGATCTTGTCATAGAATTTGGCTTTTCTAACGGTCTGTGTGAAGGACATCCCCTGGCGTTTCAGCAGTTTCTTCAAACCTTCGGTATAATATCTGGGAAGACGGATAGGCTGAAGCCTGTCGAGCGTGGGATCTGTGCCATGCCAAATTTCTTTTTCCACCTTGTTTTCTTCAGAGCGGTAGAATAGGATTGCCTTCTCGCCTTTTCGTCTGGGAGGGATATAGAATATCTGCAATTCTTCTACGCTGTTGGTGTCGAGTGCATCCAGTTCTTTGTAATATTCAAGCGGCACCATGGTTATCTGCAGACTTCGCTCTTCATTAGCGGAGACTCGTATTGAAGGCCGAGCAGGGAATACAGCATGAACTTCATCCTCTGAATCACTACCGAAGATCAATGAAGGAACGGATGGTCCTGGCCTGGTGGATTGGGATGGACCTGAATAAATTATATCCTCTTCCTCCTCAGTGTCACTGCCGAAGACGGGGATGGTGGCGTTGGTTTTGTTCTCCGGTTTGTGACACCTTTCCGTGTCTTCGAAACTCGGTAAGAAGTATTTGGCATCTTCATACTTGCGAACTTCGTTTACGGAAAACGGATTCAACTCTCCTGCCACTGTGTACTCGAGGTCATCCCTAGAATACTTCATGCACTGATGCTATATAGAAAGGATGATATTGTACTCGTGTAGCCATGGTCGGCCGAGCAGAGCATTGTAGCACGTCTTGGCGTCTATAACATGGAATTTGATGTCTGTGACGAGCAACCCGAAGCGTAGCGTCAATATCACAGATCCAAGAGTCTTTGAGGATTGAGAGTCGAAACCGGAGATGGTGATTTTGTCCCGGGCGAGGTGTTGGACACTCATGCAAATCTCCTTTAACACTCGCACATTGAGTAAATTGACAGACGATCCGTTATCGACCAAGATTTTTCCTATCTTTATGTCATGGCAGTATCCTGAGACATAAAGGGGACGATTGTGTCCACACGTCCCGAGGAGAAGGTCTTCATCACCAAAAGCAACGTCGGCTGTGTGCACCTCTTCCAATTCATCCTTCATCTTTTGTTCGGCTAGGAAGGCTTGGAACTGGTCCGGATCTTGTAGGGCCTTAATCAAAGAATCCCTCGCCTCTTTTGATAGCAATAGGGCATCGAGAATGCTGAGTTGTGAGGGTAGCTTCCTCAGATGCGCCAAGACATTGTAATCTACTTTATTCCTCTTTGGGGGATTCTTGGCGGTTAACTCTTCCGCGACTTGGTCATCCAAAGCGATGTCTTCAGAGACCTTCTCTTTCCCTTTGTTTTTCTTGTTTAAGGATCCGAGATTCTTTTCAGGTAGCGTCCGATTGCGTAGCTGTATATTTTCGCAAGCCTTCGGTTCTTCTTCTTTTCCCGAAATGGATTCTTTGAAGAGGGGGCCAAGCTCTAGCTCCTCATCGGAATCGCTCCCAAATGTAGGCACTTGTGACCTGGCGGTGTTAATCATGTGACAATTGTTGGCAGTTCTTTCAAGTTCTTTGGTCGTGTTTCTTTGTTCCCGACGAATTTTACGCTTTTCCCGTTTAAAGCGTTGTCGATTAGCGACGTATCCTTGCCACCACTTATCGAAAGCTTTGCAATCTTGGGTGGAATGCAAGACCTTCTGATGATATAAGCAATAAGAGGGGTGCATTTCTGCCACACCAGTCATTTTTCCTTCAGAGGATGGTAGCTTCATGCCCATCGATATGGCCTTAGCGAACCTCTTTTTTATCTTGAATTGGCTTTTGTCAGCGGTGGAGGCATTTTGCTCCAGCGGGATCATTTCAGCTCCTTCCTCAAGTCGCTGGCGCTTGGCCCTTTCGAATATAGCCGTCTCGCGTTCTCGATCAGCTTTGCTTTTCAACCGAGCTTCATTAAGAAACGCGCTAATCATTTCAACTGATAACCCTGGGGCTCTTGATTCGGCATTTGCCCCCAGCGTTTCAGTGCCAGAAGTCCCTTCATCGTTCGTGGTCGAATGGGATATCATATGACAGCTCGCCACATATTCCTCAGATTCATCCGATGAACTTTCTCCCTCATCTTCTTTTTGGAAGACGTGATCAAGGAAATCTCGGAGCGTAATGGGAGTCTACGCCTTTTGGTTATACTCATCCAGTGCGTCGATTTGCTTTTGTAAGTCCGTGCGCTTGTCCCCAGGCTTCACGGGCTTCTTAGATTTCTTCTTCTTCTTTTTCAAAGATTTTGACGGCCGGCTATGAACGCTTGCACTACCACCATCGGTTTTCGGAGTCGGTCGTGGCTTCAACATCCCCTCAATAACCTGCGGTTCCAAGGGGTTTCTCCACTTGACCGCTGGACAGGTCTGAAGATTATTTAGTATTTTCCTCGTTTTGGCTGATAATACAACCTCCCAAGGAGCTTCCTCAATGACGGAGCATGTTGCCCCTGGCATATTCGTCCCTTTAGAGGTGTGGGGCTGCGGGGGATTCACCTTCCATTTGTCGGATAGCGCAAATTTGCCCTGGCGGTACTGGTTTTCAAGCCAATTTTTGAAAACGTAACAGTCTTCGATTGGATGTCCTAGCACTCGATGATAAGGGCAGTAATTAGGCTCGTTAACGTCACTTGGTTGCGACGGGCGTTTTGGATCTGGCAGATTTATGAGTCTGTTGTGCAATGCCAGCTCGAATAGCCTTCTCGTTTTATCACGGGGGAAGGAGTAAGCACGTCCCATCCTGTCCTCAAGGGGTACGTATGGGCGCGTATTGTTTGGACGAGCAACCGGCTTCGAGTCGCTCGGTTGTTGTTGGGCATTAGCGACAATGATCGCTTTTCCCTTTCCTTTATCGTTTCGGGAGTCCGGCTTCGGGAGAGGGGGTTTATGGCCCATCTGATCCATCTGCGCTAGTTTGTCGATCAAAGCCTGGAAGGTAGTCGGCTTGAAGAACATCATGAACTGCGAGATGGTTGCTTGTGGATCAAGTGTTCCAACAAACATTCCCACCGCTGGAGCTTCTTCTATGCGCTGTTCGCACTTCGACCATAGATTTCGCCACCGTATAGCGTACTGAACCCATGTCTCGCCGGGTTTTACCCTGGCATTGATCAGTGCCGTCCTCGGGGTACGCTCACTGGCACTTGCAAAACGTTGGGTGAAGAGCAGTTCCATCTCCGCAAAGGTTTTAATAGAGTCATTGGGAAGCTCAGAATACCATTCAAACGCCGTGTCTGATAAGCTTCCAACAAACAGGCGAAGCAACAACTTGTCGTCGCTCCGGTATTACCGCAAAGCGCCCTGAACTGGGCAACATGTTGATGGGGATTGCCGGTCCCTTTGTAAACATGAAACTTGGGAATCGTGTAACCCGGCGGGTACTTGATTTGGTCATACCAGCCCGGATATGGCCGCCCCGTTTTCACGATCTGACCGGCTACTTCAGTCGCCTGATGCACCCGTATTTGTTGGGCAATATATTCATCCAAATCAGCTTTTGATATGGTATCCTCTTTAGCTGCGGATAAAGCCGGTGGAGGATTCGATGTCTCTCCCCTATCATCTTCAAGAATGACCGGGGGATCCCCAGCAGGTGGATCTTGTTGAATCATCATACCCACCATATCCTGGAACAGGAGGGCCATTTTCTTTATGTTGGCTGCCTGTTCCGCAACCTCTTTATCTTTCTTCTCTAGCACGCGCCGAAGGAATTCGGCGTCCGTTTCTTGTTCTTGACGTTCTTCTGAGGATGTTTCCGGGGTTTCTTTCGGCCCAGTGAGTGCAGCCATTGTGGTCATCATCTCCTGGAGCTTTTGTTGCTGCTCCTGAGCCTTGGTCACTGATCGGGTGAGCGGTCGGTGACCCGTAGAAGTACGGCTTTCTTCCTTTCCAGAAGCTATATAAACCGTATGAACCATTATGCCCCCTGACTTGGGGCGTTTAGGTTCACCGCTTTCATACTTTGCCGCTGACGCGGGAGCTTTCCCTGGCCTCCTTCTTTTATGGACCATCGAGGTTAAAGGAGCCGTTGGAGTGGGCATCCTAGCAACTGTCACCCCCTGCTGTTTAATGGGGCAGTTTTTGTTATTTTCCACCTTCGCCTTTTTCTGGTGACGCAAGTGGTCTGGATCGATCACGGAGTCTTGAACCCTCCGCCATACTTTATAAACTTTTGAGGATAGCCGTTGAGGGGGCTGTTCTTGTTTTATTTCTGGAACTCTCTCCGCAGGTGGAGGAGGTCTTTTCAACGTAGCAATTGGAGAGTTCTTTCTCACCTTCCTCAGCAATTCAAAGCTGTTCCCAGTTGGAACAGCAGCGTTGACCTCCACCACTGGAGCAGGTGGGGTTAGCCCTGAGGGAGAGTTGCCCCCTGCTTTTCTCACTCGTCGCCAATGGCGACGTCGCGCACGACGAGCCGTTGGGACTGGCTCGGAAATCGAGATGGTTTCTTGTTGCCCCCTGTTTGAGTGTGGGGTAACTGCCGATGTCAGCCTATCGAAGACTGATGCCTTTTGACCAGCTGGGGGAGGATTGGGAGCCGTCAATCTTGTGAAGACCGACTCTCTGATGGGGGAAGCCGCTTTAACGACCTCCAAAGCAGCGGCCGTTGCCCTCTTTGGGACGGCCACTTTATAGTTCTGACCTAGCCTGGTAAAAACGGAGGCTGTCAGCTTAGTAGCGGGCGACCCGTTGACAGGGGTCGTGGTAGCGGTAAGCCGGTCGAATACCGACTTCTTGTTCGCTTCCGGTGCGGATATCGGCATAGAGAAGCTTGCAGGTGGGACCACGGTCCCGAAAAACAGGCCGGTGGTGGCCTGGGTCACCTGCTCTACCGGCAAAGCAAGGAAAGAGGCCGCTTGGGGCCCATATGTTACACCTCCCGGTGAGGTGGAGCATCCGTTGCAGTGGCACTTCAAGCAGTTGGTGCAATTAGATGCCATTGAATCTTGAGTTCTGTGCCAGGCAAAAGACCAAATCTTAGTAACTTGAAATCCGAAGGCAACCATTAACAAACCGCGATTGGTTCGCGAAGACGACACACGAAGTGTGGAGTGGAAAGAGGAAAAGGTCCCACCGGGCGTGCCAGAATCTGTTCCCCTCCGAACGGCGGCCTGGACTTCGCGTCCGTGCCTGAGGTTCGGGGCAGATGCTATTTGGTTTTATCCATTTATCTCTCCGAAGATGCCAAGTTGATTTATGGCACCGTGTATCGGAGGTTTAGACGGATGCGGCCGATGTAGCAGACTTCGTCAGATTCCCCCTCAGGGTGAGGGGTTTTTGATTGTGGGGACGCTCTTCCCTACAGGCGCAAGCCCCTGCAGTTAATTACGCTACCGCGTCGCGGTAACAACTTTCTCCTTCTCCAGAATTTCACTTCGTGTCGTGTGTGTTTGTCTTGTTTGTGGTTGCCCGTGGATTGTATACGGAGACTGAGTAATGCCGTCGCCCGTAGGACGTGGATTAGTCCAAATCCGTATTTATTTAGATTTGGGTTTGGTGTTTTCAGTTTAAGGATGCATTAGTCGCGTTGCGGCTAAGATCAACTTAAACGTTCGTTAAGGATACGTTAGTCTTGTTTTAGACTAAGATCAACTTAACGTAGTGATTAATTTAATGTATGGCCATCGGGACTCGTCACCTCTCTGACGTCGTTGAAGGATTACAGCGACATGTATCAGAGGAGCTCGGAGATGTACCCTCAAACCAGAGTTGATTGAGAGTTTTATAATCCGTTTGAATGTTTAAGGATACGTTAGCCATATTTGGGACTAAGATCAACTTAAACGGGACCGTTTAGATCCGGCAAAAGAGCGTTTGGAGGCTCTATCGTTCCAGTTTAGGGACGTGGTGGTCCATTATTAGTTTAGGGACGTTTCGGTCCATTGTTAGTTTAGGGACGTCTCGGTCCATTGTTAGTTTAGGGACGTCTCGGTCCACGAGTTTAAGGACCCCGTAGTCCATATGGATGTATGGTCGTTGGGACCCGTCACTTCTTTGACGTCGTTGAAGAATTACAACGATAGATGTCAAAGGAGTTCGGAGATGTACCCTCAAACCGGACGTAAATTGATTTAGAAGAGCCATTTTGCTCAGTCAATTTAATTTAAGGACTTACGGCCAAAATTGGGCTAAGTCCAGTTGAAAATGTTCAACACCATCATTTATTTATTTTTTTATTAGGCCTGTGCTAGGGCTTTGCCCATACTTAAATAATGCATTGCATTATTTCAGGCCATTTATGCCCATTTTGATTGGGATCTGCCCTTTTTATTATAATGCAGATCATTTATTTTGGTCCATTGGACCTTTCAATTGGGCTCTGCCCTTCCAAATAATGCACAGCATTTTATTTATTAGGCTTGTTAAGCCTTTTAATTGGGCTTGACCCTTCAGGAAGTGAAATGCATTGCATTTGTCAGGCACTTTGCGCCAATCACTGAGCGCAAGCTCATATGGTGATGACACGTGTCATGCTCTGGGGAGCGCAAGCGCAATAGTGCAGCGCGCTGCGCTATTGCGCTGCGCTGTTGTGCTGGAGACACGTGGCGTGCTCTCAGCTAGTTGCGCCAATTCCAGGGAGCGAAGCTCTATCTTAAGGGCACTTAGTGCACGTGGTTTTATAGCCGACACGTGGCGCTCTCTCAAGAGCGCAACGGCGCAGTTTGGAAGTGCAAAGCACTAAGAATCTTTTAGATTCAAGAAGGGAAGTGCAAAGCACTGTTTAATTTCTTGATCTGAAATAGATCAAAGAAAAATAAATTTTTCTTTATTTGAAGAACCAGAGGTTCATAAAAGTGCAAAGCACTACTATTATATTTTTTTTATATTTTTTTTTATTTTTTATTTTAAAGAACCAGGGGTTCACAAGAAGTGCAAAGCACTGTTTATTATGTAAAGATCATTGGTCTTGTTTTTAGACCAATGATCTATTAGAAGGAATTTCTTCTAATCCATGAAGGTCCTTTACCTTTTTCTTGAAATCTTTTCAGAGTTCTCTCTGTTTAAAGTTCTCGAGTTCTCAAAAAAAATGTTTTTTTTTGAATTGAGGCTTAGGGTCCTTTTTATAGTGCTCACAAATTAGTTAAATTTGTTAAAGAGATCATTCTCTGAGTGATTTGGGGAATTTTCCCCACCGTTGGATCTTTGATCCAAGGGCTTCTGCTTTGCAGAAGAAAATCTTCTTGTTTTAACAAGAACAGAAAAGATTTCTTAAAATCTTAATTCAGTTTGGCGCAGATGCCCCAGCGCGTGACATGCGCAGCGCAGCGCAACTGCGCTGGCGCATCTGCGCTGACACGTATCGCGCAGCGCACAACACAGCGCAACTGCGCTAGCGCACCTGAGCTGACACGTGTCGTGCAGCGCACGGCGCAGCGTGACTGCGCTAGCGTATCTGCGCTGACATGTGTCGCGCAGCGCAGTGCCTGTGCAACTGAAGCGTTGCTTCCTTTAAACAGAGCTTTGCTTTGATAGGGCGCGCCCTCTTGGGCGCAGCGCTGATACATCTGCGCCTGACACGTGGCGCGTTGCGCTCAGCGCAGAGGATCTGAAGCGTTGCTTCATTTATTAAAGTTTAAATTTTGGGAGAATCAGAAGCACCGCTTCTCCTGAGATATCTTTTCATCTCCTCTTTTCAAGTCAAACTTGTATTCCCGAAATTCTAATTTCCCGGGCCTTAGAAATGATTTTATTACGCACAGAATCTTCTGTGCCTGGGTCTATATATATAATTCGAGGCTGAGCCTTTTCGTCTCTCATTTTTAGAGAACTTCTTCAATCATGGCTTGCAATCGCCCTCATTCCCGCCGACAACCATGGGAGGTGCCGATTCGGGACATTGTTCCCCGCTTCGCTGCGCGCTTGGTAGACTCCTCTCTTTCAGATGAACAATGCGATGCCGCCATGTACGAGCTTTCGACTCATGTGGGGTCTCCTTTGCCTCCGAATTCTATTTGGCTTCGGATGATCCTTGCCTCGGTGCTCGCCGACATTCCCCCTCTTCCGGCGGAGATGTCCTCGGCAGTACTTGATGTGGCCGAGGATAAGATCGAGAGCTTTTTCGAAGCGCTTTTGATCACCAAAACCCTGAGGGACTTCTCCTTCTACTTACTGAGCCAGATACGGGCTCGTCGAGTCGTCATCGCCACTTTTTCCCAGGAGTGCGGCGTCGACCGTTGGATGGCTACCCCTCGGGAAGATCGCCGCTTCGACGTGATGGAGAAGGCGGAGAGGGAGCTGAATAATTTTCTTTTCCTTTTTGTGAACCCTTGTCTCTCTGATCCCGTATTCGGTGATCTTTTTTAAATGTAATAACAATAAGAATAAATAAGAGTTCTTTCATTTTAGCTCTCTGTTGTGCTTGTGCATCGTATGATTTTAATTCGTTATTATCAAGTACACGTAACTTTGCATGGATAAATTGCCTTTGGCATTTAAGCCCCTCCTTCTGCGCTAGCGCATTTGCGCTGACACGTGTCGCGCAGCGCACAGCGACTGCGCTAGCGCATCTGCGCTGACACGTGTCGCGCAGCGCACAGCGCAGCGCAACTGCGCTAGCGCACTAGCGCATTTGTGCTAGCGCATCTACGCTGACACGTGTCGCGTAGCGCAACTGCGCTGACACGTGTCGCGCAGCGCAGTGCATGCGCAACTGAAGCGTTGCTTCCTTTAAACAGAGCCTTGCTCTGATTGGGCGCGCCTTCTTGGGCGTTGCGCTGACATTTTGGCGCCTGACACGTGGCACGTTCGCCCGAAACTTGAAGCGTTGCTTCAAAATTTTGAATTTTGAATTTGAACAGAGCTTTGCTCTGATTGGGCGAAACAGTAAACATGGTAGTATGCTACTTGGTTTTATCTATCTTAATATGTGAGTATACGTATTGATAGAGCTCTTAGGATCTTGCTTGACTACCAGCGTTGTGATGGCAGTCACACTAGTGGGGGCTGGATAGTCTACAAGCACATCCTTTTCAGGTCCCTAGTCGTAGGATTATTGAGATAGGGCATCGATACTCCGGAGTAGACTAGTGTGTACGCTTCTCATCCCAGTTGGGGAGATGGTCTGTCCCACAGCCGTCAATACGTCGTACTGGAGATAGTATACAGGTGCCCGTTGGGTTACGGGTACACCGGACAGGACTCACGGGGAACTGTTGGTTGGTATTATACCCGTCGTCAGTTAACAGTTCCCAGGTGACATGAGTACAACATAGTCCGCAGACTTGACACTGCTACTTCGCCTCGAGTGTGTCCCACTGTTCTTAGATTGCTACCCTACCACGGCTCAAAGGAGTCATGCAAACAGGTAGCAGTTGGGTGCAGTCCCGAGCACTTGGAGGCAGTGGCGGTTAGACAGGATTCGTCTCTCCCGGTATTGGGAGTTGATATCGCGCTGTGTCAGAGAGCCATTACGCAAAGTCCCTGGCCAGGGCAAGCGAGATTTACTGGTAGGTTCCAGTTGTTTCTCAGGGCGTAATGAGCTACGCTCCGACACGACTTATACCGCTATTAGGGGACTGACGCTTGCCGCCCTCCTAGGCCCGATATGCGATAGTCTTAGATGAACAGACCGGACTGTACGGAGATTGTCACATCAGGCTCAGTAGGAGTTCGGATGGGTTTCCTCATCGGCCTTCTTATCGACATCTACCTAGGGCTCTTTACGTACAGCTAGTGCCGCTTATGGTCTGTGGTTAAACCCACTGCCAGCGTAGTAGTCGAGTCTTTAGAGTCCCACACAGAGAGTTTCCCTACTCCAGGCGAAAAGATATAAAGGTCGTATGGTTTTACGACAAGGGTTCGGACGCATACGTGTGTTTACGCACGTATGACATTCGGACAGTTTTTACTAGCCGGCTTTGGTTTAAGCCAGATTCTAGTATCGGGTTATTGGATTTATACAGTCTAAAGTTTTTCCGTGTTTTCACGGATAGGAGGGGCATTCTTGTAATTTCGCAAGAAGCTTCTAAAAGGATGGTGACTTGAGGGTTTAGGTGGCATTTGCATTTATTGTGTTAATGACTCATTTGTGTGATTCATCCATGGAGTTAATGCATCATTTATTGATCTAATGACTCATGAGATGAATCACTCATATGAATGAATGAAGCATGGTTGTTAAATGATTTAATTTATTTATTTCATAAAACATTATGCTTCATATATTCAAATGAGTTCATTATCTTTTCTCATTCTCTTGCTCACCTTCTCTCTCCTCAAGCTCTCTCTCTTCAAACCCTAATCCTCCCCTCTCATGTGTTGAGACCAAGGATTAGAATAGACTATTTAATCCATAACCCTTCTCTATATCATCTAGGTACTTTGATTAGCAACTAAAGAAACCTAGTTACCTCAAGTTTAGAGGTGAAGCTTGGAGTAAAGCTCTCGGGTGGATCATCTACTACATAGAGAAGGCCGGAGAGGAGGTGGAGAACGAAAAGACGAAGGACACGGTTCATTAGGTATAATCACTTCTCATAGTAGTTAACAACTTCTATGTTTCTTGTTAGTTATAGTTTAGCAAAGATTCTCGGTTAGTCGATGTTTACGCAAAGAACAAGATCGTTTTTCATTTTTCTGCCTCCCCGCAAGTCGTGGGGTGTTGTACATCGACTTACATGTACACCAACAAAGTATGGACTTTGGACGTTGTACCCCCTGGGGTAAAACCTGTGGGGTGCAAATAGATTTTTAAAAGAAAGATTGGTGTAGATGGGCAGGTAGAGACCTATAAGGCAAGACTTGTGGCGAAGGGTTTTCGTTAAAGACCAGTTTTGGACTATGACGAGACTTTTTCTCCCGTAGCCATGCTTAAATCCATTCGGATCCTACTTGCTATTGCTGCTCACTACGACTATGAAATCTGGAAGATAGACGTTAAAACGGCATTTCTAAATGGAGATTTAGAAGAATGCGTTTATATGGATCAGCCAGAGGGCTTCATTGACAGTGGGAGCAGCGGGAAAGCATGTAGATTGCTTAAATCCATATATGGGTTAAAGCAGGCATCACGGAGTTGGAACATCTGTTTCGATGATGTTATCAAAGAGTTTGATTTCATCAAAAATCCAAATGAACCTTGTGTTTATAAGAAGGCTGTAGGGAGAGCTGTCACATTCCTCGTATTGTACGTGGATGACATTCTTATGATAGAAAATGATATTCCTATGCTACATTCGGTCAAATCTTTCTTATCGCTAAGGTTCTCCATGAAGGACCTGGGTGATGCCACATACATTCTGGGCATTAGGATCTATAGGGATAGATCCAAGAGGTTATTGGGATTGTCCCAAATCGGGTACATCAACACCATCCTAAAAAGGTTTAGTATGGAAGACTCCAAGCGGGGTGCCTTACCCGCTTGCCATGGGGTCACTCTCTCTAAGGACTCTTGCCCAAAGACCGATGAAGAGAGAGCTCGCATGAGCATTATACTCTATGCTTCGGCAGTAGGATCTATAATGTATGCGATGTTATGTACACGCCCAGATGTAGCTTATGCACTTAGTGTTGTAAGCAGGTATCAATCCAACCCAGGGGAGAATCACTGGATAGCTGTGAAGAACATTCTTAAGTACTTGCGAAGGACTAAAGAATTGTTCTTGGTGTATAGTAATTGAGATCTCCAAATGGAGGTCTTTACCGATTCGAGCTTCCAGAGCGATAAGGACGACAGCAAATCTATCTCCGGGTTTGTATTTACCCTCAATGGAGGGGCGGTAAGTTGGAAGAGTTCCAAACAGGATACCGTTGCAGACTCTACGATGGAGGCTGAGTACATTGCTGCGAATGATGCCGCCAAGGAAGCCGTCTGGATGAGGAAGTTCATCTTGGAGCTAGGAGTAGTTCCAACCATTATTGACCCAATACCATTGTATTGTGATAATAATGGGGCTATGGCGTTAGCCAAAGAGCCCAGGTCCCATCAGCGATCCAGACACATCCTGAGGCACTTTCATTTGATCCGGGAGATTGTAGATCGCCGCGAGATCGAGATTAGGAGAGTAGACATAAAGAATAACGCCACGGATCCACTCACCAAGGCCCTCCCTCAGCCGCAGCATGAGCGACTTTTTGAGATGTTGGGTATGAGATACGCCGGTAACTGGCCTTAATGCAAGTGGGAGATTGTTGGATATATGTATGCCCTAGACTGCTTTATATAATAGTGGATGTATTTATACATGTATATATATATTCAGTATACATTCTTGCTCAATATGATAGTATGCTATCTGGTTCTTCTTTATCTGACCTGTTGATTTGATCATGCTTTTATTCATTCACACATGTTGATAAAGCCCTGAGGATATAGGCTTGACTACTGTGATTATGATGGAGATCATATTAGTGGGACATCTGTAGTTTATAAGCATATCCTGAAATGTCCCTAGTCGTAGGTATATCGAGACGGGGCATCGATATACCAGAGTAGACTAGCGTATATGATACTAGACCCATATGATGGGCGATGGATGTTCCCACATTCATCGATGTTTGACATCGAGATCGTATACGGGTGCTCAGTGGTGACTGGGTACACTGGACGGACTCACCGAGAACTCCTATATGGAATTATATCTATCGTCGGATAGCAGTTCTCAGGTGACACTGGTGCAGGTTAGTCTGTAGACCCGAGATCGTCATAGAGTCTTGTGTGTTCTCCCACTATACTTTAATTGCCACCCTACCACGGCTCTACTGAGCGTGCAAACAGGTGGCCGTTGGGTACAGTCCCGAGACACACGAAGGCGATGAGCGATAGGAGGGGTTTCGTCTCTCCCGGTATTGGGAGTTGATGTGCTGTGCTCGACTGGCTATATCAGTAAGTCCCTGGCCAGGGCTATTGAGATTTACTGATAAGTGTTATCAGTAGTTTCTCGATCTGTTATAGACCATTCATCGGCACGACTTATTGAGTTGTTAGGGTCGACGTTACCATCCCTAGACTTGATATACAGCATATCTGACGAAGAGACCGGACTGTACGGTAGTGTTGCCGATTAGCTCGACGGGAGTTGTAACAGGTTCGCTTGTTTTCTTCTGATCGCTCAATACCCGGGTGGCCGTTATGTTTAGCTGACCACTTGCGGCTTGGGGGTGCTTGATATGATCATCACCCACTGCCGGCGTATTGACAAGTCTTAGAGTCCCACAATGGAGTTGCCCAGTCCAGGCGAAACGATGTGGTGCGCATATGAGATATGCGCGTGGACCCGGTTAAAATGCATGTATGAGATACCGTATATTAATCGGGCGATTTGCTTTTGGTCGGGTCGTATGTGATATGACCGGGTTGCTAAATCAAGTGTTGATTTATCATTGACCATTAGTTTCTCACTTGAAATCCTTTCTTGTCTTTTTGTTGTATGCATGCATGTATGCATTCATTCTTATTCATGCACATATGGATGTGCATGCACACATACATGCATACATCATTCTATCATGGTTGTTGATATAGTGGATGGTGGCAATATAAGACTCACATCCTTTATAAAATATATGGATATTATTTTTGGAAAAAGAAAATGAAAATGGAAATTGTTTCATGGTTTAATATTATATTCTTACACTGACCCTTTGTTTTAACTATGATTCATTTCCTATGGTCATTCTTGTTCCAAACTAAAATATCTAGATATTTTATAACCATGGTTGAGAATGAGAGAGTGAAAATATATATATATTTTCATTTTCTCATTTTATTTCACAAGCTTATCATTATCTTGAGTTTTGTAAGCCATCATCTTCTTCCTCCTTTCTCTCTTGCTCTCTAGTTTTCTCAAGTGAGCAAAAGAGTTACCAAGTTAGGATTTTGAAGTGAGAAAACCAACCACAACACCATTCTACACTAGTCTTGCCCATTAGTGTAGAGTGTTAGCTTTCATTTCTTCTCTTGATCTTGTGAAGCTTCAAGCTTGGACAAAGAGGACTCCGGGTGGATCGTCGTGGACCTAGAGGATTTCAAGCGGACCTTTTTCCGACCCTCAAGTAGCCAAGGAGTCTAGCGTAGGGAGCTACAAAGGTTGTACTCTCAAAAACCTAGCTTTTTCTACTTGTGTTTGTGTTAAAGTTTAGTTGCCCTAAATTTTCTAGCAGGATCCTTTAGAATGTTTCTTTAGCACCATAAAAATTTAAATTTGGCATGTGTGTTGCCTCCAAACCCTAGTAGTGGTGCTGTAGGAAACCCTTCACGTTCAAGACGGCCGCGAACACAATGCCATTTGCGTTAGTATTCAGCACGGAAGTGGTACTTCTCTTAGAGATAGATCTACCCTCTCTACGAGTAGCGGTTCGGTACGAATTGACGGATGAAGAGAATGCCCATCTTCGGCTTGAGGAGCTAGTCGCCCTTGATGAAACTCGTCTCATGGCGCAGAAAAACCTAAAAGCTCACAAAGCAAGGATGACGCTCTCATATGAAAGACTGACTAGGCCGAGAACATTCCGCCAAGGCGAACTCGTGCTAGTCGTAAAAAGACCTACGATCCCCAATCGTACCAAACGGGGGAAATTCGAGCCGAACTATGAGGGGCCATACATGATAGACAAGGTCTACCAAGACGGGGCCTACTTGCTCATGGATATGCATGGCGAAAGATCTTTCCGGCCAATAAACGACCGGTTCCTTAAGAAATACTACGCTTGACAAGTCACGGCTCAGGTTAATGATGGATGACGACGTTCGTGTCTGCTCGCTGTCTTCCTGAGTCCAAACTCTATAAGTAGTATTCAGCGAAATCTCGCCTCAAAATCCCAACGGACCGCAACGTCCTTAAACTAGCTGCAGACCGAAATGTCCCTAAAATAACAACGGACCGCAACGTCCTTAACCTAGCTGTGGACCGGGATGTCCTTAAACTAATATTGGACCGAGATTTCCCTAAATTAACAATGGACCGAGATGTCCCTAAACTAAATACATCGCCTCAAATACGGCGATAGTGGAATTCAAGTCCACAAATCCCAGCGGCGAGGATTACAACTTAAGTCCCGCTGGCTGCACAACCGCCCCAGTGGCGAATTCCCAATAAGTGCCATTGGCAAACGGAGGAGTTAAAAAAACGGTACGTCTACAAGCAAAATAGGCACGAATGAAAACCCGAAAGGGATCCATGAGTAAAAACAGCAGGACTGCCGGCGAGTTCGTAAAAACTCGAAAGGGCGCAGACTCGTAAAAAAATTCATGCACACTTGCAAGGTTCTCTCGACCTTGTAGAGAGAAAATACCCGCGTGAGATCTTTACGACTCACAAGGGAGAAACACACTTAGGGATCCCCACGATTCCTAAGGACTCGTAAGGAGAATCCCACTTATGAGACCCTCACGGCTCATACGATTTGAAAGCCTTAAGTTATAGGGATCTGAACATATTCTTAAGCCATCGCATTCTTCAAGTTGCCCTACAAACGGTTCAATATTGACCCTTGTATACAATCCATGGGTACAAACAAACGTTACCTCACCAAGTCCCACCAACGACGAGGAATGTCCTCATGAGGTGAACGACACTTGTAAGTGCTCTCGACTTATAAGGAGAAAACACTTTTGTAAGATCCTTATGACTTATAAAAGAACACATACTTAAGAATCCTCACAGCTCCTAAGGAGAAAACACACCTACGAGATCCTCACGACTTGTAGGGAGAAACACCTTTATGAGACCCTTACGGCTCATGAAGTTAAAAGCCTTAGTCGACAGGATCCTAACCCTGTTTTCTAAGCCACCTTTGTTCGAATCGACAAAGGCAAATGATGATTCGCTCCTGGCAACAGTCCCAGTGGTAGCGATGTTGATGCCTAGAGTGGTATCAAATTCCAAGTCCTTTCATAGCAAATGATGATTCGCTCCTGGCCATATTCCAGTCGCAGCGACGCTGATGCTAACATTGGTATCAGATCTCAAGTTCCATACTCGCAGCAAAAAATCAGCGAGCCAAAAAAATGCATATGAAATAGCCGAAATGATAGGGCAACTCGCAACAAAAATCAGCGAGTAAAATATATGCATATAAAAATAGCCGAAATGAATGGGCAACTCGCAATAAAAAACAGCGAGTAAAGAAAAAGAAAAATAGTCGAAATGATTGGGCACCGCGAAAAATAGCCGAAATGATTGGGCAATTGCGACTTTCGCGATATAAAAAGCTGAAATGATAGAGCATCGCAGAAAGGAATAAAATAAAATAAAACTTTTGCCCTATGGGTGAGATCACATTGACCCCTGTATACAATCAATGGGCACAAACGGAAAGGGAACCATATTACCCCATCGGGCTTCGTCAAAGGGAAGCCGGATCTCGATGGCTACATGTACAGCCTAGAAATCAACAACGGCATTCCTTCTCATTCCAACCAGAAGCAAATACGACGTCAGCAAAATGGAGCCACGGCAAAATCCCCTAGTTCCAAATCTCGACGGTTCACAGACAACCTAGAGACTACCTCGGAGCCACGGCAAAGTCTCCTAGTTCCAAATCTCGACGGTTCACAAACAGCCTAGAGACTACCTCGGAGCCACGGCAAAGTCCCCTAGTTCCAAATCTCGACGGTTCACAGACAACCTAGAGACTGCCTCGGATCCACGACAAAGTCCCCTAGTTCCAAATCTTGACGGTTCACAGACAGTCTAGAGACTACCTCAGAGCCATGGCAAAGTCCCTAGTTCCAAGTCTCGACGGCAGCATCCATAGCCTAAAGATCAACAACAGCGTTCTTCCTCCCTCCAGCAGGATGCAAACGCGACATCAACAAACGGAGCCATGACAAAGTCCCCTAGTTCCAAATCTCGACGGTTCAAATACAACCTCGACATTCGTCGCAATATTGCAGACACAATGTCAACCAACGAAGCAAAGGAAGATCCTTAGCTTCAGGGTCTTGACGGCAACTCAAATGAGACCTGAAAGACTATCGGAGATCATCCCACTCCAGCGCGGAGTGGTCATGACTCATCGGGGCTCCCAAACTGAGCCTAATCTCAAGTAAAAAGCGACATGGAATATCCCTAACGCTTTCTCTTTCGACGGTAATATTACCTAGAAGATTACTTGAAGACGTCTTGTCCAGCTCCCGAAGGGATCAGAGACACGACAGTCGCGGGGCTACCCGAATAGCAAGATTGCATATCGGGGAATACATCGGCCAACGCAACGATGCAACGGGTAAAAAAACCTAGTACCACGGACCCTAACAGACTTCTATTAGCAGGAGTTAACCGTGACATTAGGACACCCTTGCGAGAACTTCTCGATTCGTCTCGACTCGTGAGGAAATTAGTATCTTTGCGAGAAATTCTCGATTCATCTCGACTCGTAGGGAAAACCCTTAGGCAATGGGGATAAGGACCTATTTCCTAAGCACTGGGGCCCTGCAAGTCAGTCCAAGATGGACTATTGCATACTATTCACGGGCCACACTCTCCAAAGTCGAATATCGACAAGGAGGGAAACAACCACTTACAAGTCCTCTCGACTTGTAAGGGGAAAAATTCTCTTGTGAGATCCTTACGACTCTCAAGAGAAAACACACACTTAGAAGTCCTCACGACTCCTAAGGAGAAAATACACCTATGGGATCCTCTCGACTCATAGGGAGAAAAACCCTTTATAAGCCCCTCACGGCTTATAAAGTTGAAAAGTCTTAGGCGGCAGACCTGAACCTGTTTCCTAAGCCATCGCTGCCCTGCAAGGAGATCAAGATAGACTATCTATAAGACGCATTTGCTAAAGGGACACTCCAGTATAAAAAAAATCCGAGTGAGAGCCTTACAACTCACAAGGGAGCAACACACTTAAGAATCCTCACGATTTCTAGGGAGGATGTGCTCTCCCGATGGTAACATGACCTGGGAGATTATTTAAGGGTGCCTTGTCCAGCCCTAAAGGGAGCAGAGACACGACAGCAAGACTGCGTATCGGGAATGCCTTAATACCACACACCCTAATAGACCTCTATCGTAAAGAGCAAGGGTTAATTATGATGGTAGGACAGGTTTGCCTATAAGCTCAAGGGAGGTAAACTAAACAAACTCCGAGATAAGTATATAAATTACTTCACGTTTAGTCAAAACAGAAAGGCGCAACCTACGAGCACCAACCTTATACTGTGCTAGGAAGTAAGAAGAGTCTTTGGTTCATGCTCCACTAAGCATGCATTCACAACTGTGTGCCTGCTTAAATGAGAATGGTGTCCAAAAAGTGCTGATCTACGCACAAAGCTGCAATGGCGCTCGCACTTAGCAAAAATTTTTAAGGGTAAAGTATAAAGCTCATGTACAGAAGCGAGATACACGTACGAATATATGATAAACATAAAACATTCAACAGTCAATAACAAGAGAAATACATCGATATAAATAAACTACTATACAGGGAAAAGATCACCAAATAGGGGATCAGAGATACAGGGGTTACCAAAAAAAAATACAAAGTTCTCCAATTCCCTCTCTGCCATCTCTATCATGTAGAAACGACGGTCTTCGCGAGGAGTTGCTCCCTACCGATTAGCACCGTGCTCATCAGCGAAAGCGAACATGATGGCCCGCCGAGCTCCACGAACAAGAAAATCATCCTGAGCCAAATGGAAACCATAGGAAGAGAAGAGCCCCTACGGGTCAAGAGTTCGTACAGTGCCGTGTCACATTGGTCATCAGTGAAAAGAGGATCCGCTAACCGCGCGGCAAAACGAGAAATAATCTCCTCGATAGGCACCTCCCAGGGTTACCGACGAGCATGGGGACGGTTGCAAACCATAACCTTTGGTTTGTTTATCAAAATGATCGCCCTAAGGTCTAAATGGTTCTCTCTCTATGAAGAAAGAGGAAGATGTAGCTTCGGGTTATAAAGAGATGCATTCAAAGCTATGCACAGAAAACGTCGTGCATGGTGGAGCTATTCCCAAGGCCAAAAAAGGGGACATGGGAAAAGAAAGGGATTACTCATTCGAATTAGAGTAGAGAGGCGAAACGATCTCATCAGCGGAGCCTCACGTGCGTGGCACATGAATACCCGCATTGATCCTTTTGAAAACTAAAGCGGCACCGCACGTGCATAACACGTGAGCGCCGACGCTAGTTCAGGATTAAACTCCCCAACAGCGGCTCATGCGCAAAACACGTGAATGCCAACAACAGTATAACAACACTTCATGCAGAATACATGTGAACAAAAAAGGGGGAAAGAGGAAGTTTTGTCGTTCATGCTCCAGGAATATATACATGGTATAAAAACAAAAGAAAATGTTTACAATGGTAAAACTCTAAATCTTGGACATGGATTGAGGAATTCAGAAGAAAGGCCGAGTAAAATGCTTCTGGCTTCTCTAACCATTTTCGTGTGCATCTTCTCACGATTGCAAGCGTCAGGATTCTTGCTGATGTCATCCGTCCTCTGGTAAGCAGAGATTATCGTCGTCTGTTGGAAAACTTGATGCAAGATATCAACAAGACCATCTCGCCGCCTCTTCGAGATCAAGCCCATCAGATATACTGAGCGCACCTTGTCTTCGGCATCATCAAGTGCCTCAAGCGGCATGGCTTCGTTCAATTCAAGAAGTGCTTCCCAAATCTCCCCCACGATGATCTTCAATAGAGCGGAATGATGGGGGAGTAGTTGACCGTTTTATTCATCGAAATGACGCATAACCTCAGCGCATTGGGCATTCGTAAACTCCTGGTTTTGACAGAGGCCTTGGACGCGAATGTCTTCATAGGAGATAATTTCGTCAAGATCATACAGATAAACGACCATAGTATCTGAAAAGAAAAATCAGCAAGAGTGTAGCGATCGAGATGATCAAGAAAATGCTTATTATGAGAATCTAAAAAGATTCTCGTCAAATGAACATGGTAGTTTAAACAACTCTTGACATCCTCATGGAGAAAACAAGTTCTGTTAAAATACCCAACAAATTTGAATTTGTGTAAGTAAGGAAAAAACCTTATGAAAATATGCTCAAGAACACCAGGGAATGAAATTCCCAAGGGGCCCTCTTGATCTTCAGAGCAAAGCTCTTTGGTGAGGAATTAAATTCGTTTTATGCGATGGAATTAAATTTCAGAAACCCCCATAATGAGGAAACGAAAAATAAAAATGTCATGAATCCTTAAAGATCAGAGGGGGAATGCCCAAGACATTAAGGTTTACTACTCAAAGATCATGTCTTTGGATCTCTGAGAGATGGGTTTCAGAAGAGAGCAAAGCACTTATGGTGGATTTAAAATCCCTAATTTTTTTTTAAGAAAAGGGTTTCTTTGTTATTCAAGATCGTTATCTAAAAAGAGTTTCTTTTTCTGACAGAGTTTAACTCTGGAATTGCAATGGGCAGAGAACTAAACTCTGAAGAAGAGAATTAAATTCTCAAAGAAGACAAGGAAGGAATAAGATGAAAGAACAGTGGCTTCTCAAAGACCAAACCCTTGCATTTATAAGACGTGACAAGGACGGTTCACCTCCCCATTCCCCTAGGCAATCCAACAGCTGTAAAGGTGACAGCGTTGCACTTACGTGCAAGCCACGTGAGAACAACGCTGTGGGAGCATTTGTTCCCTTATAAAAAAATAAATAATGAACAAAAAACGATGGGAAAAATTCCCCAAATAGAGCATCACGTGCCCGCACGTGATGCACCTTGGAGCAAAGATTATAGGCACTGCGCTTAACAAATAAGGTTGAAATTGAGCCTCACGTGCAGGCACGTGGGCATCTATATACAAAGTATATAGGCGCCTTCTGTTCAGTCGAAAATATTGCATTCTTAGCACATCAATTTCCTTACTCTGCTTAATCATCTAAGGGTGTTTGTTGTAAATATAACACGTATTACAAATTCGTCTGGAAAATATCAAATACCACGTGTTATGTATATAATCAACATTCTGGAGGGAAATTGTGTGTTTATTACTCCACGCATGATATTGTATATCTCAACACTTTTCATCGAGATTTTATGCAGAAAATTATTCAGGTCAAAGAACCAGAATCACAAATTTGCCGATAAAACGCAGCAAGTCAAAGACTTAGAATCTGGAAGAGATTTAAAAGAGAAAATAGGATTCCAGATATCACCTAAATACATGTAGACCAACACCAAGATAACCCAAGAGAAATGATACAGCGAGCTCTTCAAATGGCCGTGGATCCGCGGCCGATTCAGCCAGATCCGCCGCGGATCCGCGGCCGAGTTACGAGTGCCGACGTCGACACTTTTCCAGAATCTCCCTTGTAACCTCCTAGCTTCTTCAAGACACTTCGAACTTCCTAGTTTTCTTCAGAAGCTTCCCTACAACAGCCTAGCTTCTTAAGCAAGCTTCATAACTACCTAGCTTCTAGTGGAAGATTAACCTAGTTTCTAATGGAAAATTGATGAAGGCTATTTAAATAGACTTAAATAGACCTAGAGCTTCATTGTAAAGGTTGTTGTTGAGTGTTGAGTGGGTGAATCTTAGTGACAAAGCTTCATCCAAATCCAAATCCAAATCCAAGATCCAAATCCAGAATCAATTGAGAGCATTATCAATCGATGACTTCGAAGATCCTTTATCGCAACACCTATCGTCATCAAGAGAAAGAGATCCGCGATCGATCCACGTCTCACGGCGATCGAGCCAAGCAAAAATCGACGACAAATTCTCTTTTCAATGGAGCGATCGAGAGCTAGTCTTGTAATCTCGAATTGAGAGATGTAAATTTGAAGAAGATTTAATAAAGGCGATCAATTGTTAATTCTCGCTTTCTTTAAATTCTTGCATTATGAAATTTCCAATTCTCGATTCTTTTACTTTCATAATGTGTGAGTAAATCTCCGCTTGCTAAGGAATCGAGAAATTTGGTAGTTCAAATGATGATGAAATCCTAAACTAAATCTTAAGTCTTATGAGAAGTGTGAACTTTAGGAAAAAGAATCATCAATGACCTAATTTGGAGCAAGATCACCATTCTTGATAATTTTGTTGCAAATTAGGGATTAAATAATTGAAGATTCTCTTTGCTAAAGGCTATATTTGAAAGATGATCAATGAAAAAATAAAGGATAGCGAAGGAGAAACCCTAGTTTCTTCAATGGATCCCTAATCTTCATTTATCGCCGTCGTTCTAGTTATAATTCATCAATAGATAAGATTAGTAATTTTTAGTATTCATCATTGCTACGAATTCCTATCGATTCCTACAAGTTATTCTTCACTTTCTTGATAACTGAAATTGAATTTGGATACTTTCTTGATTATAAATCTTAAACTCTTTCATGATATTTCTTGAAAATATTTCTTCAACTAAATCTTGATTCATCTTCTTGAATTTTCTTTTCTTTAATATTTTCTTTCAACTCATCTAAAACAAGATCGAATAAATACTTGCATCTCAGTGGACGATCTGTTCTCATTAACGAAACTACATCGACACCGTTATTGATTGCGGTTATAAATTCTTTGATAGTGATTACTTTTCAAAAAACAACTTAGACGATCAACCAAATGGCGCCATTGCTGGGATGCGTGCTATTTTGTTCGTTCTTGTTATTTGAGTTGAAATTTTATTATTCCATCAAAAATTTGAATCAAAATTGCATCAAGCGCTTAACGATTAGTGTGTGAATTTTGCAAGGGAATCTGGAATTACTGGAGCAGTGAGATCAAGATTCTGGAGCATTCAAGAAGGCCAGTGGAGTAACAGAAGCACCAGGAATTATTTTTGTGCAGAGATCAAGTAAACTGACCGCGGAACCGCGTCCATTAGCTTGCATTCATCGCGAAACCGCGGCGGTATTATTGAATTGGGATTCTGTCACGACCCGCAGGGTACGGAACGTGACTGGCACTTAAGTTTACGAAACGTCTAAAGACGTCCGTAAAATAAGTAAGCCAAAGCCCAGAAAACAAAACCAATCAAGCAAAAGAGTGAAGAAAACCCAATCAATTGAAAGCAAGTTTATCAAATAAGTCATGTAAAACCCTTTTTAAAGACAATACTAATTTTCCCGAAAATTTCGGCAGAGTCTCCTTTGTAAATACTGGCCCCCAAAATGGGTACAACAAAAATATACATGAATCCAACAAAATAGGGCATCCCCAAGCGGGAGCTAGCTCTTCGCCACAAGGCGGTCACAAATCCCACGCAATGTAAATGACAGCAAGCATAATAATCATAATAAAGCATAAGAAAACATCATGTCGACTCAAGTGAGTTCGACCCCAAAATACAGCATAAAAGTCCACAACCCTCACAGTCTCATCTCTAGGTCAATATACAATAAATCTGGTAGAACAGCAGATGGAGTACACTAGATACAAGAATATACAAGGTGGTACAAAAATGATAACATAACCCACCTATGAGCAAATCTCGAGCCCAGGCAAAAGAGGCAAAAGAACAAGTGCGCCCGCCGCTACTGAACTGACGGAGCGGACCTGCAAAAGACTGTGGCACAACGGGGGTGAGTTGCCAACTCATGAGTAATAAATAACATCTACAAAGGCTATCGTATGCATGCACACAAGCATCCTAGCATCTAAAATACAGGTATGACGGGATGCACTAGCAGGTGTGTATACAACATCAGTGTACTAATATGTATGCAACATGAATATCTGAGGTTCAATAGGTATATATAAGAAACATTTTATCTCTTTTTGTGTTTTGAAACTCTTTTAGAATGCCAGCATAATGTCAATGAATCGACGAAAAACGGTGTCCAGCAACGACACCCAAAAGCTGTCTCAAATCTCATAAATCCATGCCATAGTGTCTCTGGCCTCAGCCATCCGGCTGACCCATCTCAATATCAATATCTCATCCTCTCGCGGCCCCGGTCGGTATCCTCTGGATATCCGCCGTGCCCAATGAAGTCACCGGTCGGTAATCCGTCCCCTGCCAGGCTCATCGTCAGCACCACGAGCTTCTTGCCCCGGGGTACCCTACCGGGCCCACCATGTACCCGAAACGGTTCATCCAACTCCTCGAAACGGGTCTCCAAAAACCACAGCAAACTCATGGTGGACGACACTTACATCACTAGAAAACCGCAATTTACATGTTTTAAAAATATAATAAGTTTAGAAATTTTGCGGCTTTCCCCCGAAATCCAGAAATATCATAAAATCTCAAGAAGTCCTCATAAGTGCATATATCAATAATAATGAATGCATATGGTGTCAATAATCAAGTTGCGATGTGTAATTAATGGATTAGGCATGAACAATTAATATGATGAAGTACATGCACATGAATAGCAGTCCTACGGTTTCATTTTAAGGAATTAAAGGCAATAGTACCAGTTTAAGTATCAATTAGTAAAAGGTTTCAATTTAAAAGTTATCTAGTGTGGTGGCATGGCAATTACCAGGGTGTGTGTGTAAGCATGAATAGTGCTCGTGCTGCATATAAAAACCCTGGTAATGGTGCAGGTGTCCTATGAAATGGTTTCGTATAGGTATGTCAATATAATGCATGGATGCAGCAAATAGTCAATTAAGTATTTCACCCCTAATTATTAACATTACTAAGGATCTTGTAAGTTACTAAAACTATCGGGCGGCTTGCGCCATCCAACGATAGTCCCCCGTAGATGTTACATCTACTCACCGGAATCCCTGGCTAGCTGTGTCCAATCACCGCTTTCCCCTTTCGCGCCGCGTCTGACGTCTCCGCGACCGAACCTGGAATTAACATCAATACCAAACATAAGGTTACATATCAAGAACGACGCAAAATCCAAACGAAACTACTAACGTTCGCTAGCTAGGTACAACGTGCACAAAGTGCGCGGAACACACGCGAAAATCGCAAAAACTGCCAAAAACGCCGATTTGATCGCCCGGCAAGACTAAAACCCGACTACTCAAAAAAAACCGCACTCACGCATCCTAAAAGTCGTAGGAAAAGCCATTACAATCATCAAGATATCAAAAATAATTCATCCCATAACTTTATAACAAAACTAGTAAGCAATTGCATTCCAAAATCGGTGCAAAAATCGCCGATTGGCTACAAAAGACTACTATCAAGCTTGAACACCCAACCACACTACAAGCAATCTACAAACACTAATTACAACACAATAACAATGATTCCAATCCTATTTTCCATAAACAACCATTTCTTGAATTTATAACCTAGCAAATTCCAAATCAATTTCCACACTTGAAAACTTAAATTAACACAATAAAAGCCCACATAAGAAAATTAATCTCTTAGATTAGGTTAGCAAAATAACTAGATAACAATTTAGGTTTACTCAACTAAATAATGTTTTCTAAACCCTAATCAACTCATTTATCAAGCTTCAAATACCATTTTCCATACATAAACCCCTTTCTAGATTTTCCTAAAACAACAATTTCACACTTCTAAAATTAACTAATTTAGCAAAATTGAAGACTACATAAACAAGGTGACCATATAGATTTGTTAATTAACAACTAGATTAACTATAAAACAATCTAATTAACTATTATGGCTTCAAAACCCTAGTTAAATTTTTCAAGCATAACCTAAGAAAAACTAGATTAGAACTACACTAAATTTAACACTACAACAATCTACTTAAGAATCTTAAACAAAAGAATTTAATTAGCAAGGGATTATACCTCACTAGAGATCTAGCAAGAATGGATTTTGCTCCAAATGATGGCCTCAAGCATCAAGATCCAAGCTAGGGAGGTGAAGGAAAAGAAGGATGAAGGATGGTTTTAAATTTGCAAGCTTTAATTTGCAATTTTCTTTGAATTAAACTTGAAGAATTTTGAAGAAATGAGAAGAAAAGAGATGAAGAGGAGGGGTGTGCAGGTTTCGGCCAGCAAGAGGTGAGGGGGAGGGTATGGGCAAGTGGGGAAAGTTAAGGGTCAAGTCTCCAAAGTCAAATGCACCATACCTTATTCATTTTAATTAAAATAAATCCATAAACAATCTCATTTTCACACAAGAAAGAAACCAACATAAGAGGCCAGAAATTTCTGGACTTGCACAAGGTGGGGCTGTTCTAGGGCTGAGGGAAAAGAGAGAGGGGTTTTACAAAAGAAATTTTATGCAAAAAGGCCCCCTACAACTCAAAAATTGCAAGTTTTAGCTCAAAATTCAATAAATTCGTTTCATATCATAAAAATTTGTTAAAAATCAAATAAATTACTAAAAATTTATGTTATCACTAGATTTTAATTATCATAATTTTAGAGATTAAAATTAGCCCGGAAAAATTTGTATTTATCGCTAATTTAATGTATTTTCTTACCGGCTTAAAATAATATTAAAAAATTGAAAAAATTAGGGAAAATTTTTAAACGACCAGAATTTCATAATTAACTCATTAGCTACTAAAAACAAGCAATTACCTATCCATTTTAGGTATAATTAGCCCTAAACTGCAAAATAACAAGAAAGACGGTTTTCGGAAAAATACCGAATTTTCACCGAATTTCAGGGAAACACCAAAACGACTTTTCAAGACGCTACAGATTCCTGCTCTCTGTGGTATATTCTTTTCTTTCTTATCTCTCCCCTCCTCTTGTCCAATAACCATTTTCTGCAGGATTCTTTGCAAAAACAGCGCCGCTAAAATAAAAATCTGTTGCGTGTTTTGATATTGGTTGTTTTGCATATTTTTAATATGAAAAGTAAGGGGCAACGACCAAATTCAGATTAAGTAGGGAGTTCATTACCCTTCCTAAGCCCCGGAGATCACAAAATTAGCATCCGCATCACCCTCATTAACTAAAAAAATATCTAGACAAGACTCTGAAAACCGTCGCGCTCAATTAGGACAGAAGAAGGTTGTAGGTAATCTATTGCTTATCCACATTTCTTTTGTGGTGTCTAAGGCAGGTGGTTACTTAATTAGACCCGCTACTTACGTAGCGTAGAACCTTCCACTTACCTGCCACTTACCTGGCCACAGGAGGAATAAAGAGGCAGTACAGGATTTATCCTGCGATTTGTCTTCTGGAAGTCTAGGAGCGGTCTAGTGGCTTGACCTGGGTGACCATTAGATCTAGGGTTGCTTGTGCATTTTTTGTGATTTGATTTTTCAAAATCCGTCTTTTTTAAAACAAAAACCAAAACCAGTTTTCTCTAATTATCACTTACACAGCCACTTGTGCTAAACCGTTTAGTGCATGCTCGGCTGGACACGGGATTCTAGTGCCCGTCTTGTCCGCGTTTCTCCTATCGACTCCGAAGTCGGTATTTCTACATCTTCTTTTTCCTCACCATACACCACATCCACCACGATGGACGGATCTCCATCGAACTTTCATAACACCATTTTGCCACCACCCGCAGGTGCGCAGAACCTACCGCGTATGTCTCTCCAAGAGAGATGTTACCCGATACGTGGTCCTCTTTCTACTTGTCTTTCCATTCCACCAGCCAATGGGGACAATTTCGAAATCAAACCTCACTACATCAATCTTTTACCGAAATTTCAAGGTCTCGAGTCTGAAGACGCATACGTTTTTATTACCAAATTTGAAAACGTATGTGCTATGATGGGTACTTCACAGCTTTCTGTGGATGCTATGCGTCTACGTCTTCTCCCATTCACTTTGTGCGATTTAGCCGAGAAGTGGCTTTATAACACAGCTGCACATTCTATTTCAAACTGGGATAAACCCGTCATAGCTTTCCTTAAGAAATTCTATCTCAATCATAAGGCCGCCCGAGTCCGTAGCGAAATAAATCAATTTACCCAGCTTCCCAATGAACAATTTTGAAAGTGTTTTGAACATTTCAAGGATTTGTTAGTTCAATGTCCTCATCACGGAATCCATCGATGCGATCTCTGTAGAATCATATATGAGGGCATTAATTCAACAACGAAACAAATGCTTGAATCCATGTGTCAAGGCAACTTCATGTCTAAATACGATGGTGAAGCTTGAAAATTTTTAGAAGATTTCGCTGAAAAAACTTTGCAATGGAAGAGTGTAAGTCAACCATCGTCTAGGGGTGGTATTCATCAACTGGATGTTTCCATAGCAGTCAAAGCTGAAATGGCAACAATGAAAAAGAAACTTGATGCTATTGAACACAAATTTTTATTAGCCTCCCTAAATCAAATGACACTCCCTAAAACTACGTGTGGATGTTGTTCTGATCCATCACATTTGACGGAAGAATGTCTTTTGAATTCTCCGTTTCAAGGTCAAGAGCACACTAATGATACTTTTCAGCAACGACCTAGAAACAAACCATATTCTTCCACTTATAATCAGGGTTGGAGGAATCATCCAAATTTTGCTTGGAACCAACATCAAACTCAAAACACGGTTCTAAACCAAAACAACTTTCAAAGGGTCTCTCTACAACAACAGCAGACACTACAACTGAGTCAGCACCCCTATCAATCACAAAATTTTCAAAATCCGATCAACACTTCTGCACCGTATAATAATTCTTTGCAATTGGTCGGTACTGATAACTCCTCTTCACTCGAACAAACCATGAATTTGCTTCTGAAAAATTTCATGCAAGTTTCGGCTGAGGTGAAGTCTTCTGTTGATGACATAAAGAAAGACTCCGCCTCCCACGGTGAGAGTATTAAATCGATAGAAGCACAAATTGCACGATTAAATACCGAAATGAGTGCTAGAGAGAAATGGAAACTTCCTTCTCAACCCCTACCGAATCCTAGGCATTCACAACACTACAATGTGAGTGCCATTACGACGTTAAGATCTGGAAGAGTGCTGAATAATCAAGTCGGTGAAGAGATTGATAATGATGAATCTATCAATAACACCCCGGCTTCCACTTCCACTTCCACTTCCACTTCTGACCCTAGTTCGTCTACTCTACCATCTTCTTGCGAGCCTATTCTTCGTTTTCCCCAAGGCTCGAACCCTCAGCCCAGTTCTTCTAGTCCACCTCACTCGATCCCCACTTCAATTCTGGGATCTGTTCCACCCACGCAACCTTCTCCAATGTTGGACCCAGCTCTTATTGCTAAAGCCCTTTATCCAAATCGGTTAAGGGGAAACAAATCGAGTCTACATATGGAGAAGATTATGGAAATGTTTAAACAGCTTAACATCAACATCCCTCTCCTAGATGCTATACAACAAGTTCCTGCTTATGCAAAAATCCTTAAGGATTTATGCACTAGGAAGAGGAAGACTCAAGTGCCCAAAAAGGTATTCATGACTAATAATGTTAGCACAGCTTTTACCCCACAATTACCAAAGAAACGTAAGGACCCTGGTTGTCCTACAATCTCGATTTCTACTAGGGGCAAAAACATTAATCGTGCTTTACTTGACCTTGGCGCAAGTGTTAACCTGCTTCCATACTCTGTTTACGAGCAGTTGGGGATTTGAGAGTTGAAATCAGCTCATTGTACTCTCCAAATGGCAGACCGATCAATCACCAAACCTAAGGGTGAACTTGAGGATGTGTTGATAAAAGTCGGGGAATTTATATTCCTTGTAGACTTTGTTGTTTTAGATACACAGCCTGTAGCAAACCCACGGAACTAAATTCCGGTGATTCTTGGTCGACCCTTCCTAGCCACTTCCAATGCTGCCATTAATTATCGAAACGGTTCCATGAACCTATCCTTTGGGAAAATGACAATTGAGCTTAATATTTACAAGATTGGAAGTCCGCCATCTGAACCCTCTGCTCACATTCTTGATGTCTGTTATGTCCACGAGATAGTTCCCGAAAGCTGCAAGGCTGATGAACTTTGCTTTGATAATCTCGACGATATTAGCACATCACTGTTTGATCTTGAACATCTTAGTGAGGACACCTTTGATGAGTTCACTCCCGAGTCTGAACCTTTTAACTCATCACTTTCCGAGTCTGTATCCTTTGCAGGCTACGACCTCCTTCGAGAATCTGAATGTCATTCACTTACCCCACCTTCTATTATTTCTCCGCCGACATTAGATTTCAAATTTTTACCTTCTCATCTTAAATATGTATATTTAGGTGAGAATGAGTCTTTGCCCATGATCATAGCCGCTTCTCTAGCCTTAGAGCAAGAGAAAGCTCTTTTGATGGTCTTGAGATCTAATAGGCAGGACTTTGGTTGGACAATGGCTGACATCAAAGGGATTAGTCCCTTAATTGTTGAACATCATATACATTTGATGGATGAAGCCAAGCTAACCCGAGAACCACAAAGACGGCCAAATCCCGTCATGAAGGAGGCGATAAAGAAAGAAATCGTCAAATGTCTTGACAGTGGTATCATTTACCCAATCTCTGATAGCCAATGGGTAAGTCCTATTCATGTAGTCTCTAAGAAGTCCGGCATCACGGTCATAACAAATGAGGCTAATGAGTTGATCCAGACACGCGCTCAAAATGGGTGGCGTGTATGTATAGATTATAGAAAACTCAATGATGCAACGAGAAAATACCACTTCCCTCTACCTTTCATTGACCAGATGTTGGAACGCTTAGCCGGACATGAATATTAGTGTTTCATGGACAGATACTCTGGCTATAACCAGGTCCTTATTGCCGAAAAGGATCAAGATAAAACCACATTTACTTTTCCTTTCGGTACTTTTGCTTATAGACGCATGCCCTTTGGGTTATGCAACGCTCCCGCTACATTTCAGCGGTGTATGATGGGGATATTCTCGGACATGGTCGAGAATTTTCTGGAGATTTTCATGAACGATTTCTCGATATTCGGAGATTCTTTTGATGACTACCTATCTCATCTTGACACAGTTCTTACTCATTGTAAAGATAAGAACTTCACTTTGAATTGGGAAAAATGACATTTCATGGTCCAAGAGGGAATTGTACTTGGACATGTCATTTCACGGAAAGGCATTGAGGTCGACAAAGCTAAAATAAATGTCATTCATAACCTTGCTCATCCTAAATGCGTCAAAGATATACGATCTTTCCTTGGCCATGCAGGATTTTATAGGAGATACATTAAGGATTTTAACAAAATTGCTAGACCTTTAACTCTTCTCTTGGCCAAGGACACAACCTTTCACTTTGATTCGGACTGTGATGCTGCATTTGACTCACTTAAAAATTCACTTACTACAACCCCCGTTCTAACATCTCTTGATTGGAACCACCCGTTTGAGCTTATGTGTGATGTATCAGATTTTGATGTTGGTGCAGTCTTAGGACAACATATTGATAAGATGCCACACGCGATCTATTACACAAGTAAGACCTTGAATGATGCCCAAATTAATTATACAACTACCGAGAAAGAACTCTTGGCAGTTGTATTTGCATTAGAAAAATTCAGGCCTTACTTGATTGGCTCACTGATTGTGATTTACACTGATCACTCCGCCTTAAAACATCTTCTATCGAAGAAGGATGCTAAAGGTAGGTTAATGCGTTGGATCCTACTATTACAAGAATTTGATCTCGTCATTCGAGATAAGAAAGGATGTGAAAACATAGTAGCCGATCATCTCTCGCGCACTTCTTCTTCACCAACTGTGACCCTGCCAATTAACGACAATTTTCTTGACGAACAGCTCTTGAACGTATCCAGCGAATCTTAGTTTGGGGATATTGTGAATTATCTTGCAACGGGACTTATTCCTAGCGAATGGTCTAAACAGGACAAACATCTATTTCTATCCCGAGTAAAGCATTTTTACTGGGATGAACCTTATTTGTTTAAATATTGTCCTAACCAAATCATTCGCAGATGTGTCCCTAATGATGAATTCAAGAGCGTTCTATCTTTCTGTCATGATCAGGCATGTGGTGGTCACTTTGGACCATGAAAGACGGCGGAAAAGGTTTTGCAATGCGGTTTTACTGGCCGACATTATTCAAAGATGCATTTGATCATTGCAAAACCTGTCCACAGTGTCAACACACGGGTCGGATTTCTTGGAGAAATGAGATGCCTCTTCAACTGATCTTGGTTGTAGAAATTTTCGACGTTTGGGATATTGATTTTATGGGTCCTTTTCCCAACTCCTTTTGGAATTTGTACATCTTGTTAGCGGTTGATTACGTCTCGAAATGGGTGGAAGCTATTCCCTGTCGCACTAATGACAACAAAGTTGTCATTAAGTTTCTTAAATAAAATATCTTTTCGCGATTTGGACACTCTCGCGCTATCATTAACGACAACGGGACGCATTTCTGTAATCGGTCTTTCGAGACTTTGATACAGAAATATTCAATCAACCACAAACTTTCCACACCCTATCATCCCCAAACGAGCGAGCAAGCTGAGATTTCCAACAGTCAAATCAAACAAATTTTGGAGAAAACAGTTTCTAAAAACCGGAAAGATTGGTCAACCAAATTGACGGATGCTCTTTGGGCATTTCGTACCGCTTATAAGACTAATCTCGGTATGTCTCCTTATCATCTAGTGTTTGGTAAGGCTTGCCACCTTCCGGTCAAGATTGAACACAAAGCAATGTGGGCTATTAAAGAACTGAACTTTGACTTAAATCAAGCCTGCAACTTTCGGAAACTGCAATTAAACGAGCTAAGCGAACTCCGCGATGAACCTTACGATAATGCGGTAATAGTAAAGAACCGGACTAAGGTATTTCACGATAAAAATATTTTGAAATTTTTTTTTACCCCAGGTCAACAAGTCCTTCTTTACGATTCCCGTCTCCATCTTCATGCGGGTAAGCTACGATCTCGTTGGAAAGGACCATTTGTTGTGCGGTATGTATACCCGCACGAGGCAATTGAGATTGAAAATGTTAAAAACGGTTCAATTTTCAAAGTGAATGGACATAGATTAAAACTGTATTTTTCCACTGACCCCACGGAGGAGCTCCTGTTTTTACAGGAGCCGATTTATAATGACTAATTTTCCTCCACCTCACCTCCATGTCTCGGTAATAGTGTCTCATTTTTAGAATGGAGGTGAATCATTTGTAAATAAAAATAATAATAATAAAATAATAATAAATGCAAAATTGTACATAAATAAAATAAAAAAATAAGTTTGGAGGAAGATTTTCACTTTCATTCATTCTTGTCCCCGTTAATAATTTTTCCTTCCAAGCCTACAGGTTTTTGAGATTTAACAGATGACAACAATGGGGACGCTGTTGTAAACAAGTTTGGTGGAGCTTTGTACTTATTTACGCATCACTTTGCATCATACTTTGCATAAGCACAAAACATATATAAAAAATATATATAAAAATAATAATTAAAAAATATTTAATATTTAATCTTTTATAATAAAAGATTAGGAAGTGAAAAATTACATTTAAAAGATTGAAAAATTTTAAGAAAACCAAGAAAATTAGATGTTTTATTAAACGAAACTAATAATAAGTAGTTATGAGCCGTTGTCCCAAGGGTTAGTAAGATGAAAGAAGTCGCTAATCTGAGAATAAAAAATAAGTGTGAAAAATAATTCCTATTCTAGAAGCCAAACATTTGAACGTTGATACCCTACTATATACACTTACACACGTCTTGAAACTCGGGATAGTAGAGGATAACTTAAAATGCTCTTGTCTAAAAGCCAAAGTACGAAGAAAAATAATAATAAATGAATCATAAAAGTATAAAATGGTGAGGAAAAATGAACACTGGTTTTGTAATCACCAAGACAGCATAAAAAAATATAGCGAGGGTGCTTCATCACCTAGTGCCTTAGACCAACTGGTTTGGGAATCACTGCTAAGCCTTAGGTGTTGCAAGACAAGGAAATTACTACTTATGCCTAACATGTGAGCACATTGAGTAATCGATCGGTTAGTACCTCAAGAAGTATTAACGGTCAAATGAAGAATGTGTAAGCAATTCCATCTAAAATATTCACCGACTAAAAAGTACTGAGGTAGATGGACAAGAGTATGATAGCTTGAATTGAATTCTCCGAGTGTAGGGATGTCTTTTACACACACGTAGGGGTATATGATAGATGTTTGGAAAAAAGGTAAGGATGAAGAATAAAGGCGATGTTTTATTGAGGGATGATATGATTTCTAACATCTTTTCATGACTATTAAGATAGGGCTCATGACAACCGAAAAGCTAGTGTAGTTGAAAACTCTGATTTTCAAAGTCTTTCTTTTATAATTCCTATCTTTATATGTAATTTTCACAGTCTTCCTTTTATTATAGGATTTTGTGGGTGCAATCCACTGAAAACCCTCAGGAGACAACACATCTCCTACTAGGGACACCTAGAGGTTTAAAGGCTCGTTGTACATGCTCAGTACAATCGTGTTGCCTACGAAGTGTGCTAGTTAGTTTTTCTTTTTCTTTATTTTATCCTTCTCTTAAATAAAAGAAGTTTGCTCGAGACGATCAAAATTAAGTTTGGGGGAATTTGTTCAGTCGAAAATATTGCATTCTTAACATATCAATTTCCTTACTCTGCTTAATCATCTAAGGGTGTTTGTTGTAAATATAACACGTATTACAAATTCGTCTGGAAAATATCAAATACCACGTGTTATGTATATAATCAACATTCTGGAGGGAAATTGTGTGTTTATTACTCCATGCATGATATTGTATATCTCAACACTTTTCATCGAGATTTTATGCAGAAAATTATTCAGGTCAAAGAACCAAAATTGCAAATTTGCCGATAAAACGCAGCAAGTCAAAAACTTAGAATCTGGCAGAGATTCAGAAGAGAAAATAGGATTCCAGATATCACCTGAATACATGTAGACAAACACCAAGATAACCCAAGAGAAATGATACAGTGAGCTCTTCAAATGGACGCGGATCCCATCCGATTCAGCCCGATCCGCCGCGGATCCGCGGCCGAGTTACGAGTGCCGGTGTCAACACTTTTCCAGAATCTCCCTTGTAACCTCCTAGCTTTTTCAAGACGCTTCAAACTTCCTAGCTTTCACCAGAATCTTCCCTACAACAGCTTAACTTCTTAAGAAAGCTTCATAACTACCTAGCTTCTAGTGGAAGATTAACCTAGCTTTTAGTGGAAAATTTATGAAGGCTATTTAAAGAGACCTAGGGCTTCATTGTAAAGGTTGTTGTTGAGTGTTGAGTGGGTGAATCTTAGTGACAAAGTTTCATCCAAATCCAGATCCAAGATCCAAATCAAGAATCAATTGAGAGAATTATCAAGCGACTTCGAAGATCCTTTATCGTAACGCCGATCGTCATCAAGAGCAAGAGATCCGCGATCGATACACGTCTCATGGCGATCGAGCCAAGCAAAAATCAACGACAAATTCTCTTTTCACTGGAGCGATCGAGAGCTAGTCTTGTAACCTTGAATTGAGAGATGTAAATTTGAAGAAGATTTAATAAAAGTGATCAATTGTTAATTCTAGCTTTTTTTAAATTCTTGCATTATGAAATTTCCAATTCTTAATTCTTTTGTTTTCATAATGTGTGAGTAAATCTCCGCTTGCTAAGGAATCGAGTAATTCGGTAGTTCAAATGATGATGAAATCCTAAACTAAATCTTAAGTCTTATGAAAAGTGTGAACTTCAGGAAAAAGAATCGTCAATGACCTAATTTGGAGCAAGATCACCGTTCTTGATAATTTCCTTGCAAATTAGGGATTAAATGATTGATGATTCTCTTTGCTAAAAGCTAGATTTGAAGGATGATCAATGAAAAGATAAGGGATAGTGAAGGAGAAACCCTAATTTCTTCAACAGATCCCTAATATTCATTCATCGCCATCGTTCTAGCTATAATTCATCAATAGATAAGATTAATAATTTTTAGTATTCATCATTGCTACGAATTCATATCGATTCCTACAAGCTATTCTTCACTTTCTTGATAACTAAAACTGAATTTGGATACTTTCTTGATTATAAATCTTAAACTCATTCATGATATTTCTTGAAAATATTTCTTCAACTAAATCTTGATTCATCTTCTTGAATTTTCTTTTCTTTAATATTTTCTTTCAACTCATCTAAAACAAGATCGAATAAATACTTGCATCTCAGTGGACGATCCGTTCTCATTAACGAAACTACATCGACGCCGTTATTGATTGCGGTTATAAATTCTTTAATTGTGATTACTTTTCAAAACACAACTTAGACGATCAACCATCTTCCTAAAAACAATAACAGGCCAGAGAAGCTTACGTGTCAGCACGTGATGCTCTTTGTTGGGCTTAATTTCGTGGGGGTCACGTGCCACGCGTGACATTCCTGAACATCAGCTCACGTGCCAAACACGTGATGCCTTTCTCTAGGACGGTTGTATATAAGCAAGCCGGTTTAATGCTATGGGGTCACGTGCTACACGTGAGGGTTCCTAATGCCTTCTGAGCCGATAGAATTAAATTCTAAATAAGAGAGATCAAAATCCTATTTGGAAAATGTTTCCTTAGATCTTTCTAAACAAGAAAGATTACGCTCTGTAAAACAGAGCACTGTTGGATTAAAGATTCAATGGTGATTAAAAATCACCAAGCTACAAAATAACCTCTGTATGGGAAAATATTTCCCCAATCTTTCTAAACAAGAAAGATTACGCTTTGGATTAAAGATCCAATGGTAATTAAAAATCACCAAACTACAGAATAAGCTCTGTATAGGAAAATATATTCCCAATCTTGTTAAAAACAAGAAAAATGTCTTCTGTAAAACAGAAGTCCCTGGATCAAAAATCCAACGGCGGATAAAATCCCCGAATCAATTAAAAAATCTCTCAATGAGAGACTTCCTTAACTAAATCAAAAACTTGCATCTGCTATATAAAGGACCTCAGACTTCAAGAAGAATAGAGGAGACCCCCATAAGATCCGAGAAACAAAAAATGAAGAGGAGTTCTCTTTGAAGAAAAAGAAACCCTAGGTAAGAAAAAAGACCTAGAGATCATTTTATCTCCTCTTACAAGAGTTTAACTCTTCCAAAAAAGAACTTAGTTCTTCCTCTGGTTGAGGTCTGCAGAAGCAGATCTCCTCATAAGTTGAGAATTCAATTCTCATCGGGGAGATTCTGTTATGCGGTCCCAAAACTTAGAGGAAAGAACTAGGTTTGAAGAATTTAATTCTTCCAAAGATATAGGAATTTAATTCCTCTGATAAAACTAGGGTTTAACCCTGCATAAGGATTTAATTCTTATAAAACAAAGGACTTGAAATTCTTAAGACTTAGATCAAGAGCTCCATATATATTAGCGTTCAACGCTATAACGACAGATCACGTATTCCCACGTGAGCACCTCTGAGGACCAAAAAGGAACGACTGGGATCGAGTCACGTGATCCCACGTGACCCCTAATAGTGCTCAGCACTTGTAAAAGGAAAGGGGAATAAATTAAGACAGTTCCCATTTTGGGGCGCCTTACGTGATCCTACGTGACCCCCAATAGTGCTTAGCACTTAGAAAAGGATAGGAGGATAAATCCAAAGGAGGCAGTACCCAACTCGGGGGCGCCTCACGTGGCCACACGTGATAGTTAAAAGATTTAAGTGTTTAACACTTATATGCATAGACAGGGAATAAACCCAAAGAAGCAACGCCCAATTTTCAGGTGCCTCGCGTGCCACACGTGAGCGCTCCAAATTTCAGTGTTTAACATTACTTATGAGCCTCATGTGGGAGCACGTGAGCACCAAGCAGATATCAGTGTTTAACACTGTGAGAGGCCAACCTTAGCCCAAATTAGCTAAGTCTCCCGAAGCCAAAACCTTTTGACCATCATCAACCGAGCCCTCCTATACTCAGTTTTCCCTGAATCGATCTTAGTTCCAAAGATGGCCAATGATCTCTTGACACATGGCATCTAAAATGATGTTCGTTCCACCATGATCTCTCCCTTCAATCTGGAGTTCGGTTCAAGGGTATATCTCTCCACACTTCTGATACATGTCGTTGTAATTCTTCAACGATATCAGAGAGGTGGAGGGTTCCGACAACCAACAGCTCTTGGATGCACTCTCAAACCTATGAGCATATCCCAATGGACCGCAATGTCCTTAAACTATAACCTCACCGCCAAATGGTGATCTATGGACCGCAGCGTCCTTAAACTAGCTATGGACCGAAACGTTCTTAAACTAACAACGAACCGCAACGTCCTTAAACTAAACCCTCATCCCAAAAATGGTGATCTACGGACCGTAACGTCCTTAAACTAAAACGATAGAGCCCAAATGCTCTTTCGTTGGATCAAAAATGATCCCGAACCCCCGTTAAGTAGATCTTAGTCCAATATCTGATTAACTTATCCTTAACAAATATTTAAGTTGATCTTAATCTCAAACAAGGTTAACGATTCTTAAATCAACCCAAACCTAAATCTAAGAATATACGGATTTGGACTAATCCACGCCCTACGGGCGGCAACATAAATTAGTCTCTGTATACAATCCACGGGAAACCAAAAATAAAACAAACACACACGACACGAAGTGACCTTCTGGAGCAGGAGAAAGCGGTTATCGTTATGCGGTAACGTAATTAACTGCAGGGGCTTGCGTCTACAGGGAAGAGCGTTCCCACAATCAAAAACCCCTCAAAATGAGGGGGAATCTGACAAAGTCTGCTAGAACGGCCGCATCCGTCCAGACCTCCGATACACGGTGCCATAAATCAACTTGGTATCTTCGGAGAGGTGGACGGATAAATCCAAATAGCATCTTCCCCCAAATTCAGGCAAGGCGGCCAACGCGGTTCATCTCTGTTTTCGGCGGTAAACAACACTCTTCCAAATTTCCATTTAGAAAAGCGGTCTTTACGTCCATCTGCAAAATCTCATAATCGTGGAAGGCAGCAATGGCAAGAAGGATCCAAATGGATTTGAGCATAGCTACTGGAGAAAATGTTTCATCATAGTCCAAACCAGGTCTTTGACGAAAACCTTTTGCAACAAGTCTAGCCTTATAGGTTTCAACCTATCCATCTACACCAATCTTCTTTCTGAAGATCTATTTGCAGCCTACGGGTTTTACCCCTTCTGGAGCAATGTCCAAAGTCCATACTTTGTTGGTGTATATGGCCTCCATTTCGGTTCACATTGCATCCAGCCATTTTACCGAGTCTCTGCTCTGAAAGGCTTGCAGGAAACTAGTTGGCTCATCATCGTCGATGATGCAATTCTCTCTATCCCCATCTACGAGAAAACCATAGTATCTCTCGGGCCGATGAGACTACCTATTAGTCCTGCGGAGTGGCGAGGGGATGTTCGTTTCTTTTAAAACTTCTGGTGTAACGACTGTGATTTTAAAATACCAAATAATTCATTTTTGTAATTTTCCACGTGCCAAAATATTTTTGCATTTTAGTAGGAAATATTTTGAAATAATTGTTTTATATTTTAATAATTTTTAATTATTTAAATATAATTGTTGGAGCCTTCTGAAGGCTTTTACAAATTTTCATAATTATTTTTCCGCTGTCAGAAAACGCATTGAGAATGTTTCCATATAAATATATATATATATATATATATATATATATAATAAAATTCATTAATACGATTTTTAGGAATTTCTGGAAATTTAAAATAAATTTTTAGAAGGGAAAGATTGTAAGATATGTTACATACAAATTATTTTCATCCCAAATTCCATCCTAATTTGAAGATAATATCAAAATAGATTTTCTAGATTTTTCCCATATTTTCCCAGTATTTTAAAATATTTTTAGTTATTTTTAAAATCAAATTCGATTTTTAAAAACTGTTTAAAGTATTTTTTTTATTAAAAAATATATATATATGGGGAATTAATCGTGGCCGTTGGATCCTAGATCCAACGGCCAGAGATCGGCCGGGCCAGCACTCACGTTGGCGCAGTCAACGCGAGAACGCGTGGGTGCTGCCGCGTGGCGCCTCGCGATTGGCTGGCGGCGGCGGTCAATAATTGGGCACGATTATTTTTGTTTTCTGGTGTTATTTTAAACGGGTTTTGGGGATTTTGTTGTTATAATTAAACCCTATAAATAGGACCCCTCTCTCTTGAGTTTTCTTCTTCAATATAACTCCGAAATTTCTAAATAAAATATATGGTTCTTCGTCTCAACGACGCCGACGCTGCGGTGCCATCTGATCGTCCAAAAAAAAATCTGAGCGCGGAGTTTTTAGCGTTTCCGTACAGGGCAACGTATTATCCTCATCAATCAACGTCTCAACTCAAAGTAGGATTCCGCAACTCATTCTGTTCACCCCATCGTTTTTCTTTCTATCAATATTCTGATTTGATCTGTAACGTAACCTTCCATGATAATTCTTAATACTAATATATTCCATTAATCATATGTGTTGTGCATTAAAATAAACACCCATACCAAATATATCTTACGCTATTAGCAGACATATTTACTCATAAAATAAAATCTATATTTTCAGAATACATCACTTCTTTACTTGTAATATATGTATTACCCGGTTGTCTACATCAGGCAACTTTAATTATTTCTCCCTTAACAATATTTACATGCTTTTTATTATATACATTTGTTTAGACACCAAAACATATCTTACACTAATGTACCTTAATATTTCCTGGAATCATTGTTTACAATTAAATGTTTCTAGATTCTAGACTTACGTTTTATTTAAATAATCCAACTTTACTAAATCCAAATTATTATTTTGATACCCTAAACTAGATATTTTAAGTAAAACACCCCGAATTTTCTAAATCCCGTGTTTTATAATAATATACTATATGTCTTCCTTTCCACTAGGCTTGTGAAACCCCGTTTATACTTGTCTCCTTATTGGCTAGTAATCTTAACAATTTAATGATCATATTTAATAATATTGTGCAATGACCGTGTGTAATGATCGTGTGCAATGAACGTGAGTAATGATCGTGTGCAATGACCGTGTGCAATGTATGTGTGCAATGACCGTGTTTCTGTGATCCCGGGCATAGACGGGGTAATCTTGTTTCTATGATCCCGGGCATAAACGGGATGCTAACTGTTTACTGACCATGTATTCGTGATTTTAAAATAAAACAGCGCTACCTAGCTTTGATATCCTGATGCACTTGAATGAACTTAAAAGACATAACTACCCTGTTTATCATAACTCGTTATACCTTAAGAGTTAAGCAAACTATGGTATGAAAAGTAGTTACTAACCGACATCTTACCCACACTTCTACCTACATGATTGTGCGACATTACGCTTATCGGTTTAATCTTCCTATACTATATTTTAACTTATTCTTGTTACCATATATTTTTTTCCCTTGAGAATCCTACTCGAGTTTAACTCGCTGACGGACGTTTCTTTTCTTTTTCTCCCGAAATGTCCGTCGGCCATAGGAGAGGAGCAGGACAGGACGACGGAGATTGAAGCTCCAAAAGAAGACTATGCTTCCATTGCAACGCACTATTAGGGTTTTAGTCATTCATTTTTTTTCTTAGTTGCCACATGTTTAGGGTTTTCTTTATTTCCTTTCTCTCTTTATCTGTGTAATAAGATTTGAAATTCATTGTAATAAATGTTGGTTAAGAAATAAAGTTCTTTATTTATCTTGCATTTTGTGTACTCCTGCATTACTTTACGCTTAGTGTAGCTGTATTGAGTTGAGTTATCTCTCGGTATAGCTACGTCGCGGGCCTCGTCGCTTCTCCACTCCAGTATTTTTGGAAAGCGGGGCGTGACATCTGGTTCTGCCATGCTTTCAATATTAGTTTGTATTTCTGGAATTTCTTCCAGTTCTGTTGCGCTCCCACTTATCTCTTTTTCTAAAAACTGAGTTTTCAGAAAGTGGGCATGCCGAGAAATAAAGACCTTTTGTTCCTCTGCATAATAGAAAAGATACCCCCAGAGTTCTTTGGGTATCCCACAAACTTGAACAGTACTGAGCGTGCCTCGAGCTTGTCTACATGCTGCTTTTTTACAAAAGCTGGATATCCCCATATCTTAAGATACTGAAGATAGGATTTCTTCCCACTCCACATCTTATATGGTGTGGTAGGCACAGTCTTGATAAGAACCTTGTTCAAAAGATATGCAGCTGATTCTAATGCATAGCCCCAGAAGGATCGCGGCAACTCAGCGTTACTCATCATGGAACGTACCATATCTAATAGTGTCTTGTTCCGTCTTTCTGATACACCGTTGTGTTGAAGTGTGTATGGAGGAGTAAGCTGAGAGAGAATTATATTCTATTTTAAGTAATCCAGGAACTCGGCACTTAAGTATTCACCACCTCAATCAGATGTAAGTGTCTTGATACTTTTGCCGGTTTGTTTTTCCACTTCATTCTTATATTCCCGGAATTTCTCAAAGGTCTCGGATTTATATTTTATTAAGAATACATGTCCATACCTTGAGAAATCATCCGTAAAAGTAATGAAATAGGAGTAACCACTTCTTGCTTGTGTAGACATTGGACCACACACGTCGCGGTGTATGAGTCCCAAGAGCTCGCTCACACATTCTCCGTGTCCAGTGAACGGGGTCTTTGTCATCTTTCCTTTAAGACATGATTGACAAGTTGCATAGGACTGATATTCGAACGGATCCAAATATCTCTCTTTAAGTAACTTCGTCAATCATGTTCCATTGATGTAACCCAGTCTACAATACTATAAGAAAGCCTGATTTAATTCTGGAGACTTTCTTTTAAGTGTGTTCTGGACGATGAAAACCTGAGCTTGTTATCTAGTATACCTGACCCAATCAAAACTTGATTTAGGTGGATCTTTACAACATCGCTTACAAATGTAAAATCATGACCTTTTTTAGAAAGTAAAGATAAAGAGATATTACATATCAAACTAGGTACATACAAACAGTTACGTAAAATCACAATCTGCCCATTTGTCAATCCTAGGTGATATTCCTCTATGGATAAAACATCCATGCTCATTCCGTTCGCAACCCTGAGAGTCATATCACCTGCCTTGATAACTCTACGGTTTCTCAAAGCCTGTAATGAATTACAGATATGAGATCCTGATCCGGTATCTAGTACCCAGGAAGTAGAGTTAATTGACAGACAGTTTTCAATCATGAACACACCCGAAGCCGAAACCACAACTTGATTTGGATCCTGGTTTCTGGCTTTCCAAGCCCTGCAATCCTTCTGATAGTGCGCTTTCCCGTGACAACAGAAACATCCTTCCTTCCCTACTATTAGCCCTAAAACTTTGCCTTGTCCTTTCCCTCTACCTCAGCGCCCCTCAATATACTGAGGAGTCCTAGAAGTGTAACTTTCTTCCCTTGAATTTTGAAATTCAAGATAAACTGGGCGTAGGTTGAGGGGAGTGACTGTAGAATCAAGTTAGTACATAACTCGTTCTCCAACGTGGTCCTATGGTCCGTGAGCTGTTCAATATAACTAATCATCGTAAGGGCGTGGTCCCCTACAGATGACCCGATAGCCAATCTCGCCTGAAGCAATATTTTCGAGGTCTTATATCTTGCGATAAGAGATTGCTCTCTATATAAAACTTTGGTATGGAGGAAGATGGAAGCTAAGTCCATCTTCTCGTGCTGCCTCTAGTGTTTACTATCCATTAAGGATAACACGAGGCACTTGGCTCTCGCACAATCCTTTTCCCATGTCTTACGGATATCAATATCCGCGATGGTAGAATCTGAACCTAGGACGACGGGGGCTTTGGTAGTTGTTCTTGCCAAAATATTTGGCCAAGAGCTATTTGTTTCTGTTTACACCGGTTTAAGTTTCGTTTACAAATATGTGTAAAATCGGACTCATTCATATACGCACACATCAGAGGAAGAACGGGTGTTCAACGACAAAAAGAAAGCATTTAATTGAACATTTTATTCTACAGGAAATAGATCACCATACATTGGATCAAAAGTACAGGGGTTCACAAAACTATGGATAAAATTCTCTAACTCCCTCTCTGCCTTCTCCACCATGTCAAAGTGGAGATCTTCATGAGGAGTAGCTACCCATCGGTCAGCACCGCACCCATCAGCGAAGGCAGACATGACGCCCCGCTAAGTCCGTATCTGGCTTAGCAGCCGAACAGAGCGATCCCTCAGAGCTGCGATAATCAAAAGTGCTTCGTGAAAGCACTCGATCTTTTCCTCCGCGGCATCAAGCATTGCAGGAGTCATCTCCGCTGGATGAGGGTGAATATCATCGATCACGGACAAGGAGACCATCCGGAGCCAAATGGAGCCGATGGGGAGAGGAGATCCTCTACGAGTCAAGAGCTCGTGCAGCACCGTGTCACATTGGTCATTCGTAAGAGTAGGGTTCACCAAGCATGCGGCAAAACGAGGAACAATTTCCTCAATAGGCACTTCACATGGCTGCCGGCGAGCATGTGGACGATTACAAGCCATAGCTCTTCTCTGTTAAAATGATTCTCTGAAAGTGAGAGAGAAGAGAAGTATTGCTTCAGATTATGAAGGAAGACATTTAAGTCTAGGCACAAAAAATGTTGTGCATGATGGAACTATTTCCAAGCTCTGTTAAAAGAAGGCACTGGGAAAGAGAAGTTTGACTCAGGAAAAGCTGAGAAAGAAGGTGAAAAGACACCTTCAGTAATGAGGCAGCACCTCACGTTCCTTCCACGAAGGCGCCAGCGCCTCACGTGCCTTGCACGAAGGTGCCAGCGCCGAGAGTTAAAAACTCTGAGGCAACGCCTCACGTGCCTTGCACGAGAGCGCCAGTGCCGAAAGATAATAACTCTGAGGCAGCGCCTCACATGCAAAGCACGAGAACGCCAGCGCCAGAACTAAAAGTTCTCCACCCTTTGATCAAAGGTCCAACGAAGATGATAAATCATCAAATTATGGAATTAAATTCTATTGAGAAAATATTCCTCGAATCTTCCTAAAACAAGAAATGTTAATCTCTGTAAAACAGAGCACCGTTGGATTAAAGATCCAATGGTGATTAAAAATCACCAAGGTACAGAATAAGCTCTGTATAGGAAAATATTTTCCCAATCTTGTCGAGAACAAGAAAAATATCTTTTGTAAAACAGAAGGAATAGGATCAAAGATCCAACGGTGGATAAAATTCCCAGATCAATTAGGGATCTCTCAATGAGAGATTTTCTTAACTAAATCAACAAATCGGCCTCCACTATATAAAGGACCCAAGACTTCAAGTCTTAGAGAGAGGAACCCCCCATAAACTTTAAGTTCAAAAAGAAGAGCAAGCAAAAAGAGCTTGAAGAGAGAAGAAAGAAGAAGAACTTTCTTCAAGGTAAACAGAGATCATAGTATCTCATCGGCATACCTGAGAGTTTAAGCCTTATAAAAGAACATAGTTCTTTCCCTGGATCTGAAATTCATGAGACAAGTCTCCCACAAATGAGAATTTAATTCTCGTAGGGATGAATTTGTTCTCGGGGATTGAAGATCCAGGGGAGAACAAAGAATTGAACTCTTTAGAAAAATGCATAAAGAAGGAAATAGCGCCAAGTGCGCCACGTGCCCCTCACGTGGGCGCTGCTAAAATAAAGAGTGCTTCGCACTCATTGGTTGGCGCCAAGCGCCCCACGTGCCCCTCACATGGGGGCTGCTAAAATAAAGAGTGCTATGCACTCATTGGTTGGCGTCCAGCGCCAAGCGTCCCACGTGCCCTTCACGTGAGCGCTGCTAAAATAAAGAGTGCATCTGCACTCATTGGTTGGCGCCTAGCGCCAAGCGCTCCACGTGCCCCTCTCGTAGGCACTAATAAAATAAAGAGTGCTTAGCACTCAATGATTGGCACCCAGCACCAAGCGCTCCATATGCCCCTCACGTGGGCGCTGCTAAAATAAAGAGTGCTCTGCATTCAATGGTTGGCGCCTAGTGCCGAGCGCCCCACGTGCTTCTCACATGGGCGGTGTTTAATATAAAACGCTCTGTAAGTATAGCCCAACGCCATAAAAAGTGTTTAACACTCAATAAAAAACAAAAAAAGGTGAGCATCAAAGCCCATATCAATGCTCAATATTGTTGAACAAAAGGGACCGAGCCCAACAAGTGTTTAACACTTTATTCAAAAATTGAGTGGGTTGAGTCCAAGCTGACCAAAAGACCCTAATTCAAATCAACCGAGCCATGGGCTCATAAATTTTCTAAATTTGATCTTAGTCCTAAATCCAATTACAGATCTCTCAACTAACATTGGTTTAAGGGTACATCTCCCCACACCTCTGATATATGTCGTTGTAATTCTTCAACGTCTTCGGAGAGGTGGCGGGTCCCGACAATCAACAAACCCAATGGACCGCAACATCCCTAAACTAAACTCTACGGACTATGATGTCCTTAAACCTAATGGACCGTAATGTCCTTAAACTAAACTCCATGGACTATGATGTCCTTAAACCCAAAACTCTATGGACTATGATGCCCTTAAACCCAATGGATCGCAACGTCCCTAAACTAAACTCTATGGACTATGATGTCCTTAAATCTAATGGACCGCAACGTCCCTAAACTAAACTCTATGGACTATGATGTCCTTAAACCCAATGGACCGTAACGTCCCTAAACTAAAACCATAGAGCCCAAATGCTCTTTTGTTGGATCAAAAAAATGATCCTACACCCCCGTTAAGTATATCTTAGTCCAACATCGGATTAACGTATCCTTAACAAACATTTAAGTCGATCTTGATCTCAAATGAGGTTAACGATCCTTAAATCAAACCAAACCCAAATCTAAGAAAATACGGATTCGGACTAATCCCCGCCCTACGGGCGACAACATAAATTAGTTTCCGTATACAATCCACGGGCAACCAAAAATAAAACAAACACACACGACAAGAAGTGACCTTCTGGAGCAGGAGAAAGTGGTTATCGCTACACGGTAACATAATTAACTGTAGAGGTTTGCGCCTGCAGGGAAGAGCATCCCCATAATCAAACACTCCTCACAATGAGGGGGAATCTGTCGAAATCTGCTACAACGGCCGCATCTGTTTAAACCTCCGATACATGGTACCATAAATCAACTTGGCATCTTCGGAGAGGTAGACAGATAAAACTAAATAGCATCTGCCCCCCAAAATTCAGGCCAGACGTTCTAACGTCCCGGTCGTGTCTTTCGGCGGTGAACAGTAGTAAGGAGGTAGTCCAGCTTGCCATAGGTAAGTGCTATCTGGACATTCATTAGCCAATCATTATAGTTTGGTCCAGTCAATTTATTATCTAGTAACCTAAGTCCGGTCATGGTGGTCGCTGCAATTAGAAGAAGAGAAGAAACACTTAGCATGATGCTCTTGCAAGTTTAGATTGGTTATTAGTTTATCTAAACAGGATGGCTCCCACTGTTTCCTCGAATCCTTCCTCAAACCATAAAAGAAGAATTAGTCAGGATTAATCACACTTTACAATTCTTGCTTAACCTTTCGGCCAGTCTAGTGTTGGTACTTCGAAGGAGGTTTTCCAATGCTTTCGCGGAGTTCCTTAATTACATAACCTCTTTTCCCTGGAGGCGTAACCCCGCTAACACCGTTCTAGACACCTACTTAGTTTATAGCATTAATTGTTTAGTGAAAAATCTCCCGAAGAGTAATCCTACTCATTAGTGGGATCAGGATCCTACTATCATTGTGTGATGACCTAGATAAAATCCACTCTAGTCACTACACTCCAAAAGGTATGCTCAAACTGCAAGTTTCCTTTATATTTGAAACCCCCGATGTGGATTTTTGCCACATGCTCTTATGACCTTGACGAAGGCCAACATATCATAAGTCACATGTCAAGTTCTATCCGTCATTATCCAGGTTAATTTGAACCCACCCATACATATCCTTGACGAAGGCCAATATAGTAGTACGACTTTCCCAAACCAACGCATCTATCTATACAACAGATGAATACCCAGCAGCTGCCAATCACTATGCCTTGGCATAGGTCAAAATATATAGCTTGAATACTACTGAATACCCATCTGAAATGATGGAGGGCTACGAATGGTTTTGGCGAAACCATGAACGTAATGAACTTGATATAGTCGAAGGAACTATGATAGCTTTTTAAAAGGAGTGGTTTAGGCTCCGCTTTTAAAATTTGCTTTTTGAAGAAAACTGAGTGGTTTTGAAACTATTCCAATGATTAAGCTTTGGTTTATTTTTCTTTGCATTAATCAATGTCAATGTTGTCCTATCATTTGATCCTACCATTGCAGAAAAGAAACGAAAATACAACGTACGCTTATGCATTCTGCATTTGCCACGGGGCCCCGTCATGCACCGTTAGGTTACTTAACTACCGGCAGAGCGGTGGCTGGACTAGCATAGGTGCAAAACATAAGCAACGCCTACTATATATATATATATATCCATTCGTCTCACGCAATAATAGGCATTCCAGATCACAGATGAATATATTGGATATACTAGGAATTTCGCGTTTCGTTTAAGCCCATAACGAAAAACGGATTCCACGGTCGTAATGAATAGCCAAACCCTACCCTAGACCCCTACGGGTGCGGTAAACTACCTGCCAAATTCCCGAATTGAAGCAACCTCCCTTAATAAAATGAGTAGGTCACTCGGCACTTCAAGAACCCGGTAGTTTGTGCACCCCACCCTGGGTCTATCCTAGGAGCAAAAACAGTAAAAGAAATAATACAACAGCGGCTATAACCTCAACCCGGATATGCCCCGCAAAATAATAGTACATCACTTTTACAAATTACATGAATGAAAGAAAAAAAACACTCTTCTCACATCCCCAGGCTATTCATCCACGACGATCCAATACTCCATATATACAAACCATCATAGCATCACAGATATGTGCAACCCCCACTAATCGACATATAGCGATTAGCGGACATTTTGAAACACATAAATAAACTGAAACAAGTAAACGACGTTAAAACCGCGACTTTGAAACACTCCGAAGTTGCCCCAACAAAAAGATAACCAAATATGCAACCTGGGCAAAAACAAACATATCCTGAAATCATAAATCCAAGTGACCAGAACACCAAACGAAGCACGATACAAAATTCAATACATTGGCCAGCCATGCCGGTTTTTTCTTGTATTTGGCCAGCCAAAGTAAGGTGGTTTTGTCTCGTTTTTCTATGGTGTTCATCTTACAGGAAAAGGAGCACTCTGCAATTGTTTAAACAAAATTAGAGGCTCTGAAAATTTTGACAGAAACTTGAATTCTTGATTTCGTGTTTCGGAGTTATTTCGGTTTCGTAGTTTTACTTATCGTCTAATCTGTTGGTTAAGATTTACTAGGCTCTGATACCACTGTAAGTCGATGTCGCTCATCCCGTGGGTTCGCGGGGAGACAAAATTTTCAAAAACGATTTATACAAATATCGCAACATCGACTAAAATCCAGGATCTATTCGAAAACCTTAACTAAAAATAAACTTTTGAGCTTTAACTACTATGATAGTTGGTTATACCTCTGTGATCAAGTCCTTCGGGTTCTTTGCCTCCTCTCCATGGCTCCTAAAAGTATGGATCGAGTTTGCGGCGTCGGCCTCCTCACATCAAAGATAATCTACCCGAGATTATGTGCTTCAAGCTCCTACTTCAAAACCGAAGTAACTAGGTAGTCCATAAGCACATGCTTCCAATACACGTATTTAATCAGACTTCTGCACATATCAACATACGGCATCTACATCGTTTTGCCTGATCCGGGAAAACCCTCTGTGTGGGACTCTAAAAACTCGACAATACGCTGGCAATGGGTTATTAGATAAAATTCATAACCACATGCACGTCAGTGCCACTAACTGTATGTAACGGCTACTCAGGTATCTGTCGAAAGAAAGGTCGACAAGCAAGTTCATCCATACCCCCCCCCACTGAGCCTATAAATTTGCGGGATCGCCCCTGAGGTATGAACTCTCGGTACAGTACAGTTTCTTTGTCTGAGAGTATCGCATACCGGGTCTAAAGGGTGGATAACCTCAGACCCCTAATAACCCGATAAGTTATGCCGATGTCAGGTTCAAGACCTCCTAGAAACTACTGATCTCATTATCAGTAAAATCTCATCTGTCTTGGCTTAGATCTTATGGTGTTGGCCAACCGTGCACAGCGCGACATCGACTCCCTATATCGGGAGAGACGAATCTCTTCTATCGCTCATTGTCTCTATGTGTTTCGGGACTGTACCCAACTAAAACCTGGTTGCATAACTCTTTAAAGTTATGGTAGGGTAGTAATCTAAGTACAGTGGGAACACACATGAGAAAAATGACGATGTCAGACCTACAGACTACCCTGTACTCATGTTACCAAAGAACTGCTATCTGATGATAGGTATAATACCATCTAGGAGTTCTCGGCGAGTCCGTCCAGTGTAACTCATTCTCTAATGAGCACATGTATACAATCATTGGTGTTGTACACCAATGGCTGTGGGATCGGCCATTGTCCCTTTCGGGGACAAGAAAGGTATACACTAATCTACTCTGAAATATCAATACTCAGCCTCGATACTCCTACGACTAAGGATATTTAAGCATGTGCTTATGGACTACCTAGCCCCCATAAGTATGATAGCCATCATAATCTTGGTAATCAAGCAAGAATCTTACAGGCTTTATCAACATGTATTAGCGATACATAATAACAAGTAAACCATATACACATGTTAAGAAAAAGACAAACCAAATAGTATACTATTATATCAAGTAAGACTGTCCTGTACATACATACCTCCGGCATCCAATACAATAATTGCCTTTAGGGCATACATATCCAACAATAGCAAGCAAAATATTAAAAAAAGAAACTTAAATTTTCAGGATTTTCGTCTACTGTAGCAAGCAAAATATTCAAAACCCAAAGAAAAACTTAAACTTTTAGCATTTTAAAAAATTTCCTAATATTCATGTGCTATACCAAGAAAAATATTGATAAATGAAGAAAAAAAATTTAAAAATGAAAATTTTGCAAGCTATATAAAAAGCAATAGATTGAAAAACTGAAAAATTCACGATAATCGTGTGCTGAAACAAAAATACTGATAAATCATAGAAACTGTAATATTTCGTATTTTGGAAAAATTTACCGTTTTTTGAGCTATCGCAAGCAAAATATTAAAAACGAAAAGACGGAAAAATTCTGGAATTTTGAAAATTTCACGATTTTTGTATGCTATAGCAAGCCAAATATTGATAAATTGAAAAAACTAAAAATATTAGGATTTTTGAAAATTCTTCCTCCCGATCTATATAGCAAGCAAATTACTAACTAACCGAAATAAATTTTGTGATTTGTGAAAATTTCATGGTTTCTCTTTTATAGTAAGCAAAATATTAAAAATATTAAGAAAACCGAAATTTTAATAATTTCTAAAAATATGGCTGCACTCATGTGCTATACGTCAAGAAAAATATTTTTTTTGAAAGATTCTGTGGTTTCCTCTTGAGATATAAACAACAAAATTCTGGAAGACTGGAGAATATTATTTTGTTGTACTTTTAGAAAATTTCAAGGTTATTGATTGCTCCGCAAGCAAAGTATTAACAAACAGAAAAACTTAAAATTTTAAGATTCCAAAAAATCTATGCGTTTCTCTTGTCCTATAACAAACAAAGTATTGAAAACCAACGGAAAAATGACACATTTAAGATTTCTGAATATTTCGCAATATCTTATGTTATAGCAAACAAAATATTGATATATCAAAAAGAACTAAAATTTTTAAGATTTCTGAAAATTTTGAGCATTTCGTGTGTTAAAGCAAGCAATCTATTGATAAACCGAAGAAAGAAGATAATTTTAGGATTTCAGAAAAATTCGCCATTTCGTGTGACATAGCAAATGTAATAATGAAAAACTGAAAAATATTTAAGATTTTTGAAATTTTCACTATATTTGTATGTAGCTATAAGTTAGATATCGATAAACTGAAAAACTATAAAAAAAAAAGTTTATTTCCAAGAATTTTGCGATTTTTTTGTGCAATTGCAAGAAAAATATTGATTAACCAAAGAAAAACCGTAAGTTTTGGATTTCTAAAAATATAATGATTTTCTCGTGCCAGCAAGCAAAATTTAAAACCCAAAGAAAATGAAAATTTTCAAGATTTCTGAACATTTCACAATTTTCGTAGGCATAACAAACAAAACATTGATAAATTGAATAAAGCAGAAAATTTCATTATATTCGTTTGATATAATAAGCAAAATAATGAAAAACCAAAGAAAACTGAAAATTTTAGGATTTCTAAAAAATTCGCAATATTCATGTGTTATATTGAACAAAATATTGATAAACATAGAAAACCATAGGAAACTGAAAATTTCCCAAGCAATATAAAAGGCAATAGATTGAAAAACTGAATATCTAGCTATATTTGCGAGCTATAGAAGCAAAAAGACTGATAAAACATAGAAACTGTAATGTTTTGGATTTTCAAAAAAAAAATCACATTTTTGTGTGCTATCGCAATCAAAATATTAAAGAAATAGAAAAAAATATAGATAAACAAAGCATACTAGAATTTTGCGATTTTTTGTGCAATTGTAATAAAAAAAATATTGATAAACCGAATAAAACAGAGAGGTTAGAATTTCTAAAAATCAAAATATTTTCTTGTGCTAGCAAGCAAAATATTAAAATCGAAAAATAACGAAAACTTTCAAGATTTTTGTACACTTCACAATTTTTGTGTATATTGTAGGGTGTTTTTTGTCATCCCATTGAGATGGGAATACGCGTCGCTTGTCGGGCATATACAAATTCCCCCTGCCTAGGGTAGGCCGGGGTTTATTGATTGTGGGGATCCGAATCTCCGGCAGCCGCAGACTAAGCTGCCGTTATTTACCTCTCGCCTTTGAAACGAGAGAACCTCCAATTGTCGGGTCAACTGATCATGCGAACTCAATGTGCAGTATGCGTATGTGTGTGTCTTGAGGGGTTTTGGGTATATCGGGGGCCTCGAAGAGTTTACAGGGGTACTGCTACTCGGATAGCGGGTCGGGGGTCAAGAGGGCTAGCAACGCCTCATTAGAAATTTTTTCTAGTAGGGGACGTGTTGTGGAGTGTGTAAAGAAAGGGTGAATAATGTCCAAAGGACACATAGGCCCCAGCGCCTCACGTGCCCAGCACCCGGACGTCAGGCGTTGGGCGCCAGCGCCACACACGCCCAACACGTAGGCGCTGGGCGCCCGCGGAAAAAGGGGCTTAGCCTATGTACCGAGAGTTGTACTCCCGATTGACTTTTAGAGTTGAACTCCCAAAAAAAAGAGGGGCTTCGCCCCTGCACGGGAAGTTGTACTTCCTAATTGACTTTTGGAGTTAAACTCCTAAAAAAATATTTATTATATTATTATTTTATTTTATTATTATTTTTTGTGTGGAGTTAAACTCCTAAGAAATTTTCGGAGATGATGGAAGGGGACCCCTTTCTTCTCCCTTGAGTCCTGGATCTTCTTTTGAGCTTTGGATCTTCCCAAAGTAAGATTTCTGGAGATAGGACTCTTTCTTCCTGCTCTCTATTGGCTGGATCTTGGAGAAAAGGGGGGAAGACTTAAAATCTCTCCTTTTGGGGATTTGATGGAAAATCCAAGTTCCCCTTCAAGGGTTTGATTGTGAAAAACTGTTTATTTTTAGAAAAGGAAGAGTCAAACTCTTGATTTAATTAAAAAAAAGAAGGTTTAGAACCTTGAGGAAGGAGAAGGAGGCACAAACCCTATTTTTTTAGGGTAATCAATTATTGTCTTTCATTATTATGTTGCCTTATATAGCTTACAAATTTACACATAGCTCCTTGGGCTTTACAAAATGACATTTTGCCCATCTCATGCCTCATGTGCTTATTTTGTTTTTGCACATGAGCCATGGGCTTCACAAAAATTTGGCTTTATGCCTATTTTCCTTACATTTATTCATCAAAATTTTTATTATATAATTTTCATTTTGGAATGGGACAGGCCGGCCGCTTCATGTTTGGGCTCGACTTGGGCATGGGCCCACTTGATCTGGGCTTGGGCCCACTTGTCTTAAGGTTGACTTTGATTATAACTTGATCAACCGGCGTGTAATTTTTGACCCCAACAAAGTGTCCCCCATCAATAAATGCACACCGCGTGTACGTGTTATGTGCATGAAATTGATGGATCTTGTTCCTAAGGGGTTTGACTTCGAGGTGGAACATCATTCCGGGGGAGGAGTATCATTCCGGGAGCATAATTTTGGGGATCGGAGCATCATTCCAAACTATGGAGCATAATTCCAGAATTAGAGCATAATTCTCGAGATCGGAGCATCATTCAGAAGAGTAGGGCATAATTCCAAGAGCATGAGTCCGGGATCGAAGCATCATTCCGAGGAGCGGAGCATGATTCCAGGATCGGAGAATCATTCCAAAGTGCAGAGGATATATTCTGAGACGAAGCATAGTTTTGACGCAGGGTTCCGGGGCGAAGCATAATTTCGACACGGGGTTCCGGGATGAAGTATAATTTCGATACGGGACAGGTGTATCCTGAGACAAAGCGTAATTCCGTTACAGGGCAGACATTCTGACCGAAATATAATTCTGATGCAGAGGTTGATTCCCAGATGAAGCATAATTCCGACAGGGAAGGAAGATACTCCGAGACGAAGTATAATTCCGGTACAGGGCATATTCTGAGACGAAGCATGATTTCAACGCAGAGGTTGTTTGTTGACTTGATTCCGAGGCGGAGCATAATTCCGACAAGGAGGTCGTTTGTTGACTTAATTCCAAGACGGAGTATAATTCCGACAGGAAGGTCATTAGTTGACTTGATTCCGAGGTGGAGCATAATTCCAACGGGGAGGTCGTTTGTTGACTTGATTCCCAGGCAGAGCATAATTCCGACGGGGAGGTCGTTGGTCGACTTAATTTCGAGGCGGAGCATAATTCCAATGGGGAGGTCGTTTGTTGACTTGATTCCGAGGCAGAGCATAATTCCGACAGAAAAGACAGATACTCTGAGGCGAAGCATGATTTCGACACGGGGTACATTCTGAGATGAAACATGATTCTGACGCAGAGGTTGTTGATTTGATTTGATTTGGGAGTTTCTTATCCGTCCAGTGGGGCTTTTGAGCCTGGGACTTATAATTTAGGTTTTTGTTCTGCGTCGACATCGCTATACTGAAATATGGTAGCAGGAGCGAATCATCATTTGCCGTAGAGAACATAGGATTTGTGTTGACATCAGCATCGCTACACTGGAATATGGTACCAGGAGCGAATCGTCACTTGCCGTGAGGGGATTTCCCCCATTCCTAGTTTAACGACTTAGAGGTCATCTGTTCCCAGTTTAATGACTTAGAGGTCATCTGTTCCTAATTTAAAGACTTAGGGGTTTATTGGATCGAAAGTTTGGAATTTTAGGGTTGGTCGACATCAGCGTTGCTAACACTGGAGCACAAGTGCCAGGAGCAATTCATCATTTGCCTGGGCGATGGCTTACGAGACAGTTTCAGATCCCTATCACCTAAGGCTTTTCAATTTTATGAGCCATAAAGGCCTCATAAAAATATTTTCTCCCTACAAGTCGAAAGGATCTCGTAGGTGTATTTTCTCCTTAGGCGTCGTGAGGACCCCCAAGTGTGTTTTTCCTTTGTGAGTCGTAAAGATATCACAAAGGTGTTTTCATACGAGTCGAGAGGATCTCGCAAGCTTTATTCTCCTCATGCATCGTGAGGGCACATGATTGGGTCTTCCCAAATGGAGTATAATTCCAAGGGCGGAGACCGGCCGCTGGACTGGTGATTGCGGTGGGGTATGGATGTGATGAGAATTATTTGAGCCCGTGGATTGTATACGATGGTCAATTTGGGGACAAACCGTAGGGCTGAGAGAATTTGGAACTTTGTTGGCGTCTGCATCGTTGCGCTGGAATATGGTACCAGGAGCAACTCATCATCCGCCGTTGGGATACTCAGAGATTTGAAATTTTGGTTGGCATCTGCATCGCTGCCCTAGAATATGGTACGAGGAGCGACTCATCATTCACCTTCTTTTTTTGTTTTTTACCGCAATTGCTCTATCATTTCAGCTTTTCTTATCGTGAAGGTCGCGATTACCCTATCATTTCGGTTATTTAATCGCGGTTGCCCCATCATTTCGGATTTATTTTCATTTTTATTCTACTCGTTGATTTTTATTGTGAGTTGCCCCTATCATTTCGGCTCTTTTTTTTTATTTACACACTTTTTTGTACATTCCCAGTTTAACGACGTAGTGGTCAGCTGTCCCCAGTTTAACGATGTGGTGGTCGAATGTTCCCAGTTTAACGACGTGGAGGTCATCTGTTTCCAGTTTAACGACGTGGTGATCGACTGTGTTTGCTTATCCCAGCTCCTCGAACTTTGATCTTAGCGGAGCCGTGTTGATAACCGTAACCTCGTGGCTTGCCGGTACATCCGAGGACTGTGAGGTTCTCCCCACCTTGTGTTGGTTCTCCACCCAATCATTGAAAACATAGCAGTTTTCAATGGTATGACTCACCATTCTATGATATGGGCAGTAAATGGGATTGCCGGTCATGTTCATTTCATGTGGCCTCTTTAGAATAGGCAGTTGCAGACCGTTGTTCAATGCGTCCTTGAATATTTTGCGGGCTTCATCCCTTTTGAAGGAGTATACTTTCTTCTTCCTCCCCATTAGAATAGGTGCCGCTCCTGATGCTAGTCCTCGAGGCCGATCAATCTTTGGTTCTCATGTTTTCCGCTTACCACGTTCAGTGTACATATTAGAGGGACTGGAGGCTGATCGTGGCCGCTTTTCGCAAAGGTGTTCCGCTCTTGGGCTAGAGAGGGTATCGGTTGGCTGTTTCAAGATATCAATCCCCTGCTCATGAACTAAATTTTGATTTTCCTGCAACTGAAATCATACGACTTGGGTCATGAGATCTGCCACGACGTTTGCCAGTTCGTCGACTTTGGAATGGACCTTGGCCAACTTCCCATCTCTGTCCTGAAGCTGCTTTTGACTCCATTGGAATAACGCTTGCTCTATAGTTCCGGGCTTGATAACCAGGTCATTCTTACTGCTTACGCTCGATTCCGCAGGAACCACGGGCTCCTTTTGCTTACTGTCCTGAGCGAGCTCTTCCTCATCTGGATTGAGTCGGTGTTGGATGGCAACAACCACATCATCGTCATGGCTATAAGGCATAGGAAGACTTACTCCTCTTGGCTCCATCATGTAGACCATATGGGTTGTGTACCCGTCTACTGCTTCTTCATTGGCAACATTGCTCGTTTGGCACATAACTTGTTGCCTTGGTCCGCTCTTTTCAGAGAAAGGCAGATGTCTGAGAGAATCAGATTCCCGAAGGACTTCGATCTCCGTTTGTATAAAATTAGCGGTCGCAGCTTGACTGTTTGTTAACATGCCTTTAAACGGTTCTATCTATTCTGTCTTGTATTGCTTTTCGACCCAATCTTTGAAGATGAAATAGTCCTCAATGGCATGACCTATCACTCTGTGATAGGGGCAATATTTGGGGTCGTCGGTCATATCCGCTTCTTGAGTTTTTGATTCTGGCAATTGTAGACCGTTTCTTAGAGCATCCTTAAATATTTTACGGACTTTGTCCCTTCTGAAGGAATAGACCTTATCCAGCTTCTCTTTCAGTGGAGATTCTCCTCTCTCTCCGAACACTGGCTTCCGAGGCTGGTTGGCATTAGGCCCGCTCATCCCTCACTTATTTCAGTATCGTCGGAATTTCCGCCTTTGCGGTTATTTTCCTTTCGGTTTCTCCAGGACCTATTGTTATTTTGGGAATCCGAGGAAGAATCTTGCTTTGAGCATTCCAACATTTGAACTTTCTTAGTCAGCTCTTGGAACGTCTTGAGACCTGCAGTGCATAGAAAAGGATTCATCCAGGTGCCAAGATTTCTGATGAGGAGATTGACGGATTAGTGTTGTTCCAACGGTGGCTCACATTTGACGGAGAGATTGCGCCATCAGGTTATAAAATCCGTGCTGCTTTCGTTGTTCTTTGGTTTAGTCCTTACGAGGTCGACAATGGTGATCTTATTGCTGACACTCATGAACCTTTGCCGAAATAGAGATTTCATTTGGATGAAAGTAGTAACGGAGCCATCCGGTATGCCCGTGTACCAATTGAAAGCGACACCGGTTAAGCTATTAACGAACTGGCGAAGGAGAAGCGTATCATTGCCCCTAGTATTCCCGCATGAGGCTCTAAAGTGGGCGATGTGTTGATTCGTATTTCCCGTCCTATCGAATCTTCCGAACTTGGGGATGACATAGCCACCAGGAAACTCTACCAGATCATACCGAGCAAGATATGGTCTCCCACTACTGCTGATATCTTTTTGCGCTTCGGTTTCAGCTACCAATGTTTTAACTTTATTGGCGACCAAATCCATGATTTGATCTTGCATTAGCGGGTTGCTATCATCGGTAGTCAAGACATTTCCCGAGATAGGATGCAGCCGACTTTCATGCGGCTTGCCTACCTTTGGATTTGATGGAATAGGCGTCGGCTATCTCGTGACACCATTTCCCGATTCATGAGCGGAGCCCTGCACTTGATTGGGAGGCTGAGAGGCAACTTGGGTCGTGAGCTGTAATACGACGTTTGTAAAGTCGTCAATTTTAGAGTAAAGCTTAGCTATCTCCTTGTCTTTGTTTATGAGCTGCTTTTGGAGCTCTTGGAGAAGTTGTTGCTATGCGGTCTTGGGACGGAAAGTCAGCTCTTCTTCGCTGTCCGAACTAGATTCAATATGGACTGAGGGGTCATTTTTCTTATCAGCCTCATCAAGGGGGTTTTCTTTATCCTGCGGAGGAGGCTAGTCTTGGAAAGGGGTAAACACATTCATACCAGATTGGATTTGAGATGTGGTGGCCCCATCCTTGCTTTTGCTGTGAAGGTTGTCACTGGGACGTGTGCCAACCGTGTAGACTGTATGGATAACACATTCGGACATCTTTTCATCACTGGAAGCTGATTTTGCAGACCGTTGCCGCGGCCCTTCCGCTTCGGGGAAGGACAATCGACTAAAAACGGTATGCCTGGCCGAGTTCTGGGGTGGCACCGGTACAAATTTTCTGGCCTTACCCCGCTGCTTTTGCACGGCACGAAGTGCTTGGTAGACTTCTGAAGAGAGGGTATCACACCTTTTGTGTTGGGGCTTGGACGCATCCCTTCGTAGCACAGTTCGAATGGCGGTCTTCTTGATTTTGGCAGACATCGCATTCTTCTGGACCCACTTTAAGGGTTCAAAAGAATTGCGGATTTTCACGGCTGACATAGCTGTGGTCGCGGAGCAATTCGGGCTTTGGAACTTCATAAATTTTAACATGGCCGGAGCCCTAACCCTTTTTTGTCTCTGTATCCGAGCCGCTTCTGCCTCAGCTTCTCTGTTTTGAGAGCTTGGCGGGCTTCTGCTCTTCGGGAAGCCGCCGTAGGCCGGCTGGTAGAGAGCCTTGGAAAGGCACCCGCTTGCACACTCGTCGAAGGCATCACCTGAGCTTGCCTGCGACATCTGGCGACTTCTTTTGTTCTGATGGATTTGCCCCCAGCTAAGGCCACGAAGAGCCATTCGAACACCGACTTGCGTTTGGGCTGGGGCGCCCTTGAGACCACTACATTTGGCAACTTGCCTTTCGATGCCGGTTTGTCTGTTACCGGAGCTTGAGGAGCTGGGATAGTGTTAGCTGGCATGAACAAAATAGAGCCAAACTGTAGCAACGGCTCCTCCCACTGTCGCCCGAGACTGGCCGGAAGGACCGTCCTGACGTCCATCTTCATCATGTAGGAGATGGGAGCTGTGTTGATAACTGAGCTTATCCTTAGAGATATTTTGTTGCGTCTGAAAATTACAATTGGAAAATATTAATCTGCACAAAGAAGCATGATTTCAGTACAAGCAATCGATATATATGTTGATTGAGTTTGCATGAATGTTTAACCCGAAATATGGGAGGAGAGAAAAGGTCCCACCGGGCGTGCCAGAATCTGTAGGGTGTTTTTTATCACCCCAATGAGATGGGAATACGCGTCGCTTGTCGGGCGTATATAGATTCCCCATGTTTAGGGTTGGCCGGGGTTTATTGATTGTGAGGATCCGAATCTCCGGCAGCCGCGGACTAAACTGCTGTTAATTACCCCTCTCCTTTGAAGCGAGAGAACCTCCGATTGATGGGTCAACTGATCATGCGAAATCAATGTGCAGTGTGTGTATGTGTGTCTTGAGGGGTTTTGGGTACATCGGGGCCCCGCTACCCGGATAGCGGGTTAGGGGTCAAGGGGGCTAGCAGTCCCCTTGCGGTATGTGGGGCAGCGCACCGTTAGAAATTTTTTCTAACGGGGGACGTGTCGTGGAGTGTGTAAAAAAGGAAGAACAGCATCCAAAGGACGCATGGGAGCCGGCGCCTCACGTGCCAAGCACGTGGGTATCGGGCGCGCCCGGCACCTGGGCGCTGGGCGCCAGCGCCAGCACCTCAAGTGTCCGACACATGGGTGCGGGGCGCCAACACCTCACGCGCCCGTCACATGGGCGTTGGGCCGCGGAAAAAGGGCTTTAACCCATGTACTGAGAGTTGTACTCCCGATTGACTTTTGGAGTTGAACTCCCAAAAAAGAAGAGAGGCTTAACCCCTGCACAGGAAGTTGTACTCCCCGGTTGACTTTGGGAGTTAAACTCCTAAAAAAAAAGATTTATTATATTATTATTTTATTTTATTATTATTATTTATTTTGGTGTGGAGTTAAACTCCTAAGAAATTTTGGGAGATAATAGAAGGGGACCCCTTTCTTCTCCCATGAGCCCTAGATTTCTTTTGAGCTTTGGATCTTCCCAAAGTGGGATTTTTGGAGATGGGTCTCTTTCTTCCTCCTCTCTGTTGGCTGGATCTTGGAGACAAGGGGGAGACTTAAAATCTCCCCTTTTGGGGATTTGATGGAAGATCTGGGTTCCCCTTCAAGGGTTTGATGGTGAAAAACTGTTTATTTTTGGAAAAGAAAGAGTCAAACTCTTGATTTAATTCAAAAAAAAAAGGGTTTAGAACCTTGAAGAAGAAGAAGGAGGCACAAACCCTAATTTTTTAGGGGAATCACTTATTGTCTTTCATTATTATGTTGCTTTATACAGGCTTACAAATTTACACATACCTCCTTGGGCTTTACAAAATGGCATTTTGCTCATTCCATGCCTCATGTGCTTATTTTTTTGGCACATGAGCCAGGGGTTTCACAAAAATTTGGCTTTATGCCAATTTTCCTTACATTTATTCATAAAAATTACATCAAAATTATTTATTACATAATTTTCGTTTTGGCATGGGACAGGCTGGTCGCTTCATGTTCGGGCTCGACTTGGGCATGGGCCCACTTGACCTGGGCTTGGACCTACTTGGTTTAGGGTTGACTTTGACTTTGAGTTGGTCAACCGGGATGTAATTTTTTATCCCAACATATATAACAATCAAAACATTGATAAATTGAATAAAGCAGAAAATTTAATGATTTTCGTTTGTTATAGCAAACAAATTATTCAAAAAAGGAACTTGAAAATTTCATGATTTTCGTGTAATATAGCAAGCAAAATATTAATAATTAAAGAAAAAACTTAAACTTTTAAGATATAAGAAAATTTCGCAATACTCATGTAGAGAGCAAAATAATGGTAAACGAAGAAAACCATAGATAATTGATAATTTCACGATATTCGTGTGCTATAGAAGCAAAGATACTGATAAACCATAGAAAACTAAAATATTTCGCATTCTTGTAAATCACAAACAAAATATTAAAAAATTAAAGAAATAGAAAAAATTTGGATTTTTGAAAATTTTGCGATTTTCGTATGCGCAAGCAAAATATTGATAAATTGAAGAAAACTGAAAATATTATGATTTCTGAATATTCAGCTCCCCGATCTATATAGAAAGCAAAATACAAACAAAACATAGTAAATTTTGTGATTTGTGAAAATTTCATGGATTTTGTGTGTTATCTAGCAAAATATTATAAATCAGAAGGAAACAAAAATTTAAGGATTTCTGAAAATATCGCAGCACTCTTGTGCTATATATCAAGAAAAATATTTATTTTTAAAATTTAGTGATTTCCTTGATATATAAACAACAAAATTTTGAACGGCCGAATAAAAATGAAAATTCCTCGACTTTTGAAAATTTCAAGGTTTTCGAGTGCTATATAGCAAGCAAAGTATTGATAAAAATAAAAAAAATGAAAATTTTAAGATTTCTAAAAATTCCACGTTTATCTCGTGCTATAACAAGCAAAATATTTATTAAAAAACAAAGAAAAATGGAACATTTAGGATTCCAGAAAATTTCTCAATATTCTAGTGTTATACTAAACAAAATATTAATATATCGAAGAATAGGGGCGGAGCCATGAATTAGCAGCTGGGGGACAGACAAGACTTATATCCAGATATGAGAATTCATTTATATATATATATATATATATATATATATATATATATATATATATATATATATATATCATTATTAAGTTTGAATGCTTGTTAATCATATATAAATGTTTTACATATTTTCGTAACACTAGAATCATTGATATAAAAGAAAAAAGTTAACGAGTTGATCACAACCTCAATCGAAAATGAAAATTCTTTGAATGGATTTAGTTGTTAATATTCGATATAATTTTACAATTAGAAAATTATTTTCATAAAAGAAAAATAATAAAATTTTAGTATTTTGAGATCAATTTAAAATTTTGAAGAAGTTTAAATGCTATGTAAAGCTATTGGTGGTGCCTGTTTAAATTAACTAGTTAAGGTTATGCGAAAAAGTAGAAATATGAGAAGTATAAGGTGTTTATTGGAATTTTCTTGTGAAATAAGTGGTGTGGGAGAAAAAATAAAGGCTAAAATGCAAGAAACCTCGCTCACTTATGCATGAAAAGCAGTAAACTTCCATAAACTTATAAAACATGCACTTTACCCCAATAATCATAACGGTGTTAACTTTTCCATCCATAAGACTTTTTAATACCAAAAATACCCTTTTAATAATTTTAATTGACTGAACTAACATTTTCTTTTCTTTTTCTTCATATTTTCCAAATCCATATTTTATGAATCGATGCTCACTTTTATAAGGAAAAGAGAGAAGATAAGTGATGATTTAACTTAGAGATCTTGAAAAGAAATGAGAAATACAAGTTTTGAGGGAAAAAAGGAAAAATTTAGAGAAGAGAAAAAGGGCAATTGGAGAAGAAAGGCTTGAGGGGCATTTTGGAAAACACATACAAAATATTGACAGTGTTAAATTTTTTGGATAAAGTGCATATTTTTTTAGTTTATGGGGTTTCTGCTTTTCATGCAAAAGTGAAGGGGTTCCCCGTATTTTAGCCAAAAATAAAAGCCAAAAATAAAGACTCCAATCCTCGAACCCACCATCACACCCAAAGATTTAGGAATCTGCCACTTTGGTGACATAAATTATCTTTATCTATGCTGCACTTCAATTATATATTTAGTTAAAATACTAAATTGAATATGTATAAAAAGTAAACTTTCGAAATCTCTGCCGAGGCCCGGGCTCGGGTCCGCCCCCTTTGGCTCCTTCTCCGTCGAAGAAAACTAATTTTTTTATGAATTCTAAAAATTTTGCACTTTTCTTGTGCTATAGAAAGCAAACTATTGATAAATTGGAAAAAATAGATAATTTTAGGATTTCTGAAAATTTTGCTTCCCGGTCTTTATAGCAATTAACAACCCGAAGTAAATATTGTGATTTGAGAAAATTTCATGGTTTTTGTATGTTATAGATAATAAAATATTAAATATCCGAAGGAAACAGAAATTTAAGGATTTCTGAAAATATTACTGCACTCATGTGATATATATCAAGAAAAATATTTATTTTTTTAAGATTTGGCGAATTGTTTGAAATATAGACAGCAAAATTCTGAAAGACCGAAGAAAAAGGAAAATTCTACAATTTCTGAAATTTTCAAGGCTATCAAGTTCTTTCATAAGCAAACTATTGATAAACTGAATAAAACTGAAGGTTTTAAGATTTCTAAAATTCCGCGCTTCGATTGTGCTCTATTACAAGTAAAGTATTGAAAAACTAAAGAAAAAAGACACGTTTATTATTTCTGTAAATTTCAAAATACTCAAGTATTATAAGAAGCAAAATATTGATATTTCGGAAAAAAAAATTGAAAATTTTATGATTTATAAGATCTTTGCGCTTTTTGTGTGCTATTCCAAGCAAACTATTGATAAACCGAAGAAAAATGATAATTTTAGGATTTCAGAAAAAATCACAACTTTGTGTGCTATATATAGCAAATGAATTATTGAAAACTAAAAAAATATTGATAAACCGAAGAAAACAAAAAGTTTAGGATTTCTAAGAATCTAATGATTTTCGTGTGCTAGTGAGAAAAATATTAAAACCCAAAGGAAAAGAAAATTTTCATGATTTTTTAACATTTCACGATTTTCGTGTATATACAAAGCAAAACATTCATAAACTGAATAAAACAAAAAAATTCTTTATTTTTGTATAATACAACAAGCAAAATATTTTAAATAAAGGAACCTGAAAATTTCATAATTTTCATGTGATATAACAAACAAAATATTAAAAACAAAAAAAGTTTTAGAATTTCTAAAATTTTGGAATATTTATGTAGCAAGCAAAATATTGATAAACAAAAAAACCATAGAAAACTGAAAAATTCACAAGCTATATAAAAAGCAATATATTGAAAAACTGAAAATTTCGCAATGTTCGTGAACTATAAATTCAAAAATACCGATAAACCAAATAAAAACGAAAAAAATTGGATATTCGAAAAAAAATTGCATTTTTTATTGCAAGCAAAATTTAAAAAAACAAAGAAGTTGAAAATTTTTGAATTTCTGAAAATTTCAGGATTGTCCTATATTATGTAGAAAGGAAAATATTAATAAATCGAAGAAAACAAAAAATGTTAGGATCTCTGAAAATTCTGGTCCCCGATCTATATTAGCAAGCAAAATACTAACAAACCGATGTAAATTTTTTGATTTTCGAAAATTCTTGGTTTGTGTTATTATAGACTGCAAAATATTAAAAATCTGAAGGAAGCTGAAATTTAAGAATTTCTAAAATTTTCGCTGCACTAGTGTGCTATATATCAAGAAAAAAAATTATTTTTTAAAATCAGTGATTTTCATGAGATAAGAAATATCATGTGCTATCAAAAGACCGAAGAAATAAGAAAATTCTGTGATTTTTTTCAAATTTCAAGATTATCGTGTGCTATCAAAAGAAAAGTATTGATAGACATAAAAAACTGAAAATTTTAAGATTTCTAAAAATTCCGCATTTCTCTTGAGATATAATAGACAAAATATTGAAAACCAATGAAAAATAACACATTTAGAATTTCTGAAAATTTCATAATGTTCTTGTGTTATAGTAAACAAAATATTGATATATCGAATAAAAATAAACATTTTAAGATTTTTGAAAATTTCGCTTTATTCCATTGCTATATAGCAAGTAAATTTTGGAGATTTTTTGTGTGCAATTGCAAGAACAATATTGATAAACCAAATAATACAAAAAGATTAGGATTTCTAGAAATATAATGATTTTCTTGTGCTAGAGAGCAAAATATTCAAACCTAACAAGATGAAAAATTTCATGATTTTATGTTATAACAAGAAAAATATTTTTTTTAAAAATAGAATCTAAAATTTCATATTTTTCGTGTGTTATATAGTATGCAAAGTATTGAAAAACCAAAGAAAACCCGAAACTTTTAGGATTTCTTCATATTATTCATGTGTTAGCAAGCAAGATATTGATAAATGAAGAAAACCAAAGAAAACTGTAGATTTCGCAAGTTATATAAAAATCAATAGATTGAAAAAATTGAATATTTTGTGATATTCGTGTGCTATAGATTCAGAAATATTAGTAAACCATTGAAACAGAAATAATTTCGGGATTTTCGAAAAATTTGCGTTTTTGTGTGAAGCAAAATATTTTTAAAAACAATGAAATAGAAATATTTGGATTTCTGAATTTTTTTTTTGATTTTCGTATACTAGAAAGCAAAATATTGATAAATTGAAGAAAACATAAAATATTAGAATTTCTGAAAATTTTGCTTCTTGGTTTATATAGCAAGTAAAATACTAACAAACAAAAGTAGGTTTTGTGATTTTGTGAAAATTTTATAATTTTGTGTTTTAGTAAGCAAAATATTTAAAATACTAAGGAAACTGGAATTTATGGATTTCTGAAAATATCACTGCATTTGTGTGCTATATATCAATAGAAATATTTATTTTAAAAATTTCATGATTTTTATAAGATATAGATTGTAGAATATTAAAAGACCGAAGAAATTTTTTTTTGTGATTTTTGAAAAATTCATGGTTATCATGTGATAGACTGAAAAAATTTGAAGATTTTAATAATTCTAAAAATTCAGCATTTCTTTTGTGCTATAACAGGCAAAATATTGAAAACCATAGTAAAATGGCACATTTAGGATTACTGCAAATTTTGCGATATTCTTGTGTTATAGCAAACAAAATATTGATATATCGAAGAAAACTGAAAAATTCTGATTTCTAAAATTTTTACGTTTTCATGTGTTATAGCAAGCAAACTACTGATAAAGCGAAGAAAATTGATAATTTTAGAATTTTCAGAATGATTTTCAATTTCATGTGTTGTAGCAAATGTAATATTAAAAAACTGAAGAAAAAAAATCAATATCTTTGAAAATTTCGCTATGTTCTTGAGCTATGACAAGTAAATATATGTAAACAAAAAAACTAGAATTTTTGGATTTTCAAGAATTTTGCGATTTTTTGTGAAATTTGAAGAAAAATATTGATAAACCAAACAAAACAGAGAGTTTCGGATTTTTAGAAGTCTAATGATTTTCTTATGCTACCAAGCAAAAATATTAATATCTAAAGAAAACGAAAAATTTCATGATTTCTGAACATTTCACTATTTTCGTATGCATAACAAGTAAAACGTAGATAAACAGAATAAAGCAGAAAATTTCATAATTTCCAGGTGTTAAACCAAGCAAATTATTTTTAAAATGAACTTGAGAATTTTATGATTTTCATGAGGTATATAGCAAGCAAAATATTAAAAACTAAAAAAAAGCTGAAAGTTCTAGGATTTCTGAAAACTTAGCAATACTCATGTGTGTTTTTGTGTGTTTTCGCAAACAAAATATTAGAAAACTGAAATAGTTCGTGTTTTTGTGTGTTTTCGCAAACAAAATATTAGAAAAACGACGAAAAAGAAAAATTTTGGATTTTTGAAATTTTTTCGGTTTTCGTATCCTATAACAAACAAAATATTGATAAATTGAAGAAAACTAAAAATATTAGGATTTCTGAAAATTCTGCTTCCCGATCTATGTAGCAAGCAAAATACTAACAAACCAAAGTAAATTTTGTGATTCTTGAAAATTTCACAGTTTTCATGTATTGTAGCTAGCAAAATATTAAAAATTCGAAGGAAACTGAAATTTAAGGATTAATGAAAATATTGTTGCACTCGTGTGATATATATGAAGCAAAATATTTATTTTTTAAAGTTTGCGATTTCCTTAAGATATAGACATCAAAGTTTTGAAAGATCAATGAATAAAGAAAATGCTGCGATTTTTGAAAATTTCAATGTTATCAAGTGCTGTCGCGAGCAAGATTTTGATAAACAGAATAAAACTGAAAATTTTAAGATTTCTAAAAACTCTACGTTTCTCTTGTCCGCTATTGTTGTGGATATAATATAATATCATAGAGAAGACAATAAACGGAACAATACTAATGGCCAATCCACGCAATCAACAACGCAAATAACAACGAAAGATAAAAATACAAAATTATGCGAGAATAAGAGAATCACAAACCAAAATAGACAAGGGATTTATTAACGAGGTTCACCCACCGTGTGGCTAGACGCCGGCAGAGCGGAATCTGTAAAGTTCTACTAGATCTTGAATCAAGTATTACACCCACGAGCAACCCTAGAAGATTTCTCTCAAATCTCTCTAGAGTCATAGTCGTCGCCATCTCTCTTTACAATAGTCTTAATAGCCTTTTTATTTATCTTACAAAATATCATATGAGATATCCTATTTATAGCCTAGCCCTAATTCTATACAGATTAGAGATAAACCCAAAAATTACCAAAATATTCGATTTCCATAACAGACCGCGTCTACCTCCTTGAGCCGGCTCAACATGCCCATGATCCTCCTCATGTACACAGAGAATATTGGGTAATTCTATCATCTTGTGAGCCGGGTCATAAAGACTTGAGCCATCTCAAGTATAGGGTCAAGCCGGATCAACAGCCGTCCCATATACCTAGAGAGTTGTGACAATTCTGAAGCATTTGTAAGTCGTCTCAACGTCCTCTGAGCCGCTTCAAGATCAACTCACAGGAAGAAACTCCACAATAGCAATATCTATAACAAGCAAAAATTGAAAAACTAAAGAAAAATGACACATTTAGGATTTCTTTAAATTTCGCAATATTCTTGTGTTACAGCAAGCAAAATATTGATATATCGAAGAAAACTAAAAATTTTATGATTTCTAAAATTTTTGCGATTTGCGTGTGTTATAGCAAGCAAACTATTGATAAATTGAAGAAAACTGATAATTTGAGGGTTTCAAGTAAATTCGCAATTTCGTGTGCTATAGTAATTGTAATATTGAAAAACTGAAAATTAAAAAAAAAATCTATGAAAATTTCGCTATATTCCTGTGTCATAGCAAGTAAAATATAGAAAAATAGAACATACCAAAAAATTTTGGATTTTGAAGAATTTTGCGTTTTTTGTGCAATTGCAAGAAAAATATTGATAAACAGAAGAACACGGAAAGTTTAGGATTTTTAGAAATCTAATGATACTCTTGTGCTAGCGAGCAAAATATTAAAACCCAAAGAAAACGAAAAATTTCATGATTTCTGAACATTCCACGATTTTCGTGTCTATAACAAGCAAAACATTGATAAGTTGTGTATAAAGCAGAAAATTCCATGATTTTCATATGCTCTAGCAAACAAAATATTTTTTAAAAAATAAGTTTAAAATTTCATGATTTTCATGTAATATAGCAAGCAAAATATTTAAAAACTAAATAAAAACTGAAACTTTTAGGATTTATGAAAATTTCACAATATTCATGTGTTATTTCAGGTAAGATATTGATAAACGAAGAAAACCATAGAAAATCAAAAATTTCGCAAGCTATATAAAAAGCAATATATTAAAAAACAGAAAATTTCGCATGTTCGTGTGCTATAGATTCAAAAATACTAATAAATCATATAAAACCGAAATATTTCAGATTTTATAAAAATTTCGCGTTATTATGTGCTATCGCAAACAAAATATTAAAAAACGAATAAATAGAAAAATTCTGAATTTATGAAAATTTCTCGATTATCGTATGCTTTATAGGAAGAAAAATATTAATAAATTGAAGAAAACTAAAAAATATTAGGATTTCTGAAAATTCTACTCCCCGGTCTATATAGCACGCAAAATACTAACAAATCGAAGTAAATTTTGTGATTTGTGAAAATTCTTGGTTATTGTGATGTTATAGCTAGCAAAAAATAAAAAATCCTAGGGGAGCTGAAATTTAGGGATTTCTGAAAATATCGCTACAATCGTGTGATATATATCAAGAAATTTTTTAAAATTCGCGATTGCCTAAAGATATAGATAGTAAAATTATGAAAGACCGAATAAAAAAATCTGTGAATTTTGAAACATTCGAAAACAAGTAAATTATTGATAGACAGAAGGAAACCGAAAATTTTAATATTTCTAAAACTTCCGCGTTTCTCTTGTGCTATAACAGGCAAAATATTTAAAAAACAATGCAAATGGCATATTCAGGAATTCTGAAAATTTCGCAATATTCTTGTGCTATTTAAGAAAACTAAACTTTTAAGATTTTAAATCTTTTTCTATATTCGTATGATATAACAAATAAAATATTGATAAAACAAACAAGACTAGAAATTTTTTTATTTTTAAGAATTTTGAGATTTTTTTTGTGCAATTGTAAGAAAAATATTGATAAATCAAAGAAAACAGAAAGTTTGGAATTTCTAGAAGTCTACTGATTTTCTTGTGCTAGCGAGCAAAATATTAAAATCCAAAGAAAACGAAAAATTTTATGATTTCTGAACATTTCATGATTTTCGTGCGTATAAAATGCAAAACATTGATAAACTGAATAAAGCAGAAAATCTCTTGATTTTGTGTTATAGGAAGCAAAATAATGAAATACAAAAAAAAACCGAAACATTACATATTTCTTCGCAATATTCATGTATTATAGCAAGCAAGATATTTGATAAACAAAGAAAACCATAGAAAAATGTAAATTTCGCAACCCATATAAAAAGTAATAAATTGAAAAACTGAATATTTTGCAATATTTGTGTGCTATAGATTCAAAAATACTAATAAACTGGAGAAAACTTAAATATTTCGAATTTTCGAAATATTTAAGTTTTGTGTAATATCACAAGCAAAATATTAAAAACGAAGAAATATAAAGTTTTTGGATTTCTAAAAATTTCGATTTTCGTATGCTATAGTATCAAAATATTGAAAAATTGAAGGAAAAAAACAGAATATATTAGCATTTTTTTGAAAATTTTGCTTCCCGATCTATAGCAACCAAAATACTAACAATCCGAAGTAATTTTATGATTTGTGAAAATTTCACGGTTTTTGTGTATTATAACAAGCAAAATATTAAATATATGAAGGAAACTGAAATTTAAGGATTTCTGAAAATATCGCCGCACTCGTGTGCTATATATCAAGAGAAATATTTATTTTTAAAATTTCACGATTTCCATGAGATATAGATAGTAAAATTTGGAAAGACAAAAGAAAAAAAGAAAATTTGTGATTTTTGAAAATTTTAAGGTTATCGCGTGCTATCACAATCAAAGTATTGATAGACAGAAGAAAACTGAAAATTTTAAGATTTCTAAAAATTCCGCATTCCTCTTTTGCGATAACAGGGTAAAATATTGAAAAATCAACGAAATATGCCGCATTTAGGATTTCTGAGAAATTCGGAATATTTTTATGTTTAGCAAACAAAATATTGATATATTGAAGAAAACTAAAATTTTTATGATTTCTAAAAATTTTGCGTTTTTCTTGTGCTATATAGAAAGCAAATTATTGATAAACCGAAGAAAACCGATAATTTAAGGATTTTAGAAAAATTCGCAATTTCATATGCTATAATAAATATATATTGAAAAACTGAAAAGACAAAAAAAATTAAGATTGTTTTAAAATTTAACTATATTCTTGTGCTATAGTAAGTAAAATATTAATAAATCAAACAAAACTAGAAATTTCATGATTTTCAAGAATTTTGCAATTTGTTTGTGCAATTGCAAGAAAAATATTGATAAATCAAAGAAAGCAGAAGATTTAGAATTTCTAGAAATTTGATGATTTTCTTATTCTAGCTAGTAAAATATTACAACCCAAAGAAAACGACAAATTTCATGATTTCTGAACATTTTCCGATCGTCGTGTGTATAACAAGCAAAACATTGATAGCTGAATAAATAGCCAGTAAAATATTAAAAAAAGAAACCTGAAAATTTCATGATTTTTGTGTGATATGATAAGAAAAATATTGAAAAACTAAAGAAAAACTGAAATTTTTAGGATTTCTGGAAATTTCATAATATTCATTTGTTTTAACAATCAAAATATCGAAGAAAACTGAAAATGTCGCAAACTATATAAAAATCAATATGTTGAAAAACTAAAAATTTCATGATGTTTGTGTGCTATATAGAAGCAAAAAACTGATAAACCGTAGAAAACTTAATTATTTCGGATTTCGATATATTTTGTGTTTTGTGTGTTATCACAAGCAAAATATTAAAAACGAAGAAATATAAAGTTTTTGCATCTCAAATTTTCGTGATTTTCACATGTTATAGGAAACAAAATATTGATAAGTCGAAAAAATCGAAAATACTAGGATTTCTAAAAATTTTGCTACTTTCTTAAGCTATATTGCAAGCAAAACACTTACATACCAAAGAAAATTTTGTCATTCATTAAAATTTCATGGTTTTCCGGTGTTATTGCAAGTAAAATATTGAATATCAAAGGAAACTGAAATTGAAGAATTTCTGAAAATATCATTGTATTCGTGTGTTATATCTTATGAATGAATCTATTCTGCATCTATGTTAATACTCCTACACTTTTAAATCTATATGAATAAATTTAAGGGTAAATTGTTGAAAAACCCTCGGTCCCTATAAAACATGTGAAAAACTCCCTGGGCTTTTTCAGTATGTGAAAACCCCCTAGGCCTATCAGTGATTCCATCAAATACTAACAGCAATGGGTATTTTGGTATATCCCAGAAATGCCCCTTAATACCCATGTGTGCAAGTACAAGGATGACAGTTTCCCATTTTTGCAATAATGCTACTGTTTTAGTTGCATGTAACTTCTATCAGCTTGCCTGTAACTTTTATCCTGAGTTGATTTTTGTTGAATTTTGCTTGAAGGACTGAGCATTAAATACTCCAACAAATCCATTTCCTCCCCAAATTCACTACTTTTCCTCTCAAAAACCTTATTTGCCATGTTGGTTGTTTAGTACGTGTTGGTTGTTTGGTATCCACTGTCAAGTTTCGTGGACTTTTTATACTAACTAAAACATCACAATGTTTGTTATAATTTTGCTGTAAATTTTGCTATTGGTTGAGTATACATCTGTATGAAATTTAAAAACTGTTTTATGAATCCCTTTATTTGCAGTTGCATGTAATATCTAGACAGTTGCTTTTAACTTTTAAGCACTTGCATGTAACTTGTAAACACTTATCTGTAATTTCTAATTAGTTGCTTGTAACTTCTAATAAGTTGCACGCAACTTCTAATCTGATAAATTGCTTGTAACCTCTGATAAATTGCCAGTAACTTCCAAGTACTTGTCTGTAACTTTTAATATATCAACATCGGCTACATAAAATCAGTAAAATCAACAAAAATATCATTCATAACATGGTATCGGCCAACATCGGCTATATAAAACTGATAATATCAATAAAAATATCATTCATATCACAGTATCAGCCAATATCGGCTATATAAAACTGATTGCATCAAGAAAAATATCATTAATATCACAACATCGGTTAACATCGACTATATAAACTGATAACACCAACAAAAATATCATTTGTATCACAACATCTGCCAACATCTATGATATTAAAATAAATACGTCAACAATTTTTGACATTCATTAGACAAATCAGTAATATATAAGCAATTTGTCATTCTCACCCAAAACAAGTAATAATATCGATGAATATCGGCTAAATACAAATAGATGAATACATGTACGAATAATAAAGAGTTCAAACTTCAGCCAAACATAAACTGAAACAATATCAAACCATTTCTTCCTCGTTCGCCAATAGAATTTGTGCCGTAAGTATCGGCCACCACTGCAACGACCCTTTTCCCTTTAAGGCATCCGGAATCCGCCGACCCTCAATCAATACCTTTATGAATATGGAGACGAACACGCCGCAATTAAAACTGTTGAACAACATGGTTAACAAACGCATATTTTTATAACCCTTAACAATCAGAAATGTTAAAACAACATTTCTAAATAAAGGAAACACTGCTTACTTATTCTTTTATATTGGGTAAGGGACACTAATAAAGTGAAATGCATTGAAGCCCCCATGATTTTGGAACATCTTTGCCCCAAAATTGAGTACGTACTGCAAATATAGTCTAACTCCTTACTTCCAATGGGGGTCGCGCTCAAGTGAAGAATAATGTCGCAATTCCTTTTCGGTGAAATCTATAACGAGCAATGTCCAATGTTTGTTATGGCATATTGGGGGTCATAATACGAGTGGATGGGGAATTTTATGCATCGTCAACGTATATATTCCATCCACTGCTATTCATGTGCGGTTTTGTGGTGTCTACAGGATCAATAATCATGCTCTGCCACAAGTATTTAACTTGTTAATAAATTGATAGATGTAATTAGGAGAATCGGATAAGATGAGTAGGCATTACCATTATCCACGGCCTCACGAAGGCAAATGGAGATACTACTGTGTCAGGGGCCAAAAACTTCATCAAGTTGTCTGCCATCTTGACAAAGAAGTCCATCACCTATAAACATTTTACATATTTATAAGTTGCATGTAACTTTTAAGCAGTTGCATATAATTTCTAACTTTTAATAAGGTGCATGTAACTTCTAATAAGGTGCATATAATATCTACTAAATTGCCTGTAACATCTATAACAACTGCCTATAACTTTTAATAAGTTGTTTATAACATCTATAAAAGTTGCATATAACTTCTAAGCAGTTGCCTGTAATTTCTAATAAGTTGGTTGTAACTTCTAAAACCTTGCATGTAACATCTAACCAATTTAAAAAGTTTCCTCTAACATCTAAATAGTGTACTAGCGGTTAGAAAACGTACCGTATCTTCCATCTGTTGTCCGGTTAAGAAATCGAAGAGTTCGAAACGGGAATCGAAACGCGGTTCGTACGGTCAAAGGATATTGCCTTCAACGAAATACGCTCCTTCAAAAAAGCGTCAACGGCATCCCTATGCACCTTCCCGAGCTCATCGATGTATTCTATTACGGGATAAGCAACAAATATCTCATCTGCGTATACCTTCAGCCGCATGCCTGCAGATAATGAAAAGAGTTTCGATTAAAACGCTAAAGGGTATTGCGCACAACATTCAGACAATTTCCACACATAAGAATTATAGTTTACATGAATAGTATTGATACATAATATTACAAGCAACAAACAACACGATTATGATCATTTTATAACTATTTCACACCTGGAGATTTAGGATCTTCCACTTTTTTAGGGCGTATCTTCCCGTAATAGCCCGAAATCTTATGCATCTTGGTCAAATCCTCGGCCACGGCAAGCGCATGTGCCTTTTCGATGGTGTCGTCGGCGCTGGAAATTTCAATCACGGTTTGGGCCTCTGCGGTCCTCATGCTCCTTTGTCTCCCGGGACCCATATCTTCAAAATTTTCACTGTCACGTCCTCGTCCTCGTTTAGATATATGGACTGCTTTTGGCTCCATCTATTCTTCACGCGTTTCTCGAGACTTTTGGTGGTGAACTTAAAAGCAACAACTTTCCTCCTGGTTGCCGGTACAAAGGTGACTATGGAAGACTGCAACACATCATCAACACCCTCAATAACGGGTTTCTCAACCGCAGCACAAATGTTCCCCTCATTAGAATCAGCCGAAATTGCTTCCTCCTCAATTCGAGCAACCGCCGGGATACGATAATAACCAAGCTGTCATCGAAACCACCATCAAACCCGCCAATTTCGTCCTCGTCCTCACTCTCCTCCTCTTCTTTCTCTACCTTATCCATTTCGGCTCTCTTCTCCTTCTCTTCTTCTTCTATCTTGTCCACGTCCTTACCTTTCACTGGCCCAGAATCGGCAAACTCTTCGCATCCCAACCTATATAGTATACTGCACAGATATTGAATCTCGACTTCCGCTCCCTCCATTGCCGCTTGCTTCTTGAAAATGAGCATTTATAATGCCTTTTTCACACAAACATTCTTCCAGTACCTCGTTTGTACTTCAAAGGACATGTCTTTAACATTGTCATTCTCTTCCGGCTTCTCAACAAATCATTTCTTTAGAATCTGCACCAATGAAGACCACAATATGCTATAATCAAGTTATTAGAGGTTACATGCAATAGAAGCAATATACTGTAATATCCAATATTACAAACCTAAAAATCAAGCATCGACAAGATATTCACATTCACAGTTTTTTAAAAAAGAACCAACTTCAAATTGCAATGCAAGATTAACAAAAGGATATCAATTTTACATATTTCCTTCCTCGGTCCCTATCAATTCCTCGGCCACTGTCGATTTAGCCGATGTTTTTTCCAATTCTGGACCCACTGTCGATTTTTCCAATTCTAGAGCCAGGTCGATTTTGCCGCAAACAAGATGACAGTCTTTTCCTTTGATTTAGGAGCCATTGAGCAGGTTCTGATGGTGATGAAGTGCTTTTCATGACGGATAAGTGGCCGAGGAGAAGGCGGCGAAGGTCCGGGAAAGAGGCTAATCGACGACGAACTCGGCGACGATGATGTTAGGATTAGGGTTTTCGACGACAAGAGGTGATTTAGGACGGTGAGTCGGGCCAGCAACTTGGAGAGGCTAGGTTGCGGCGGCGAAGACGACGACGAAAGGCGACTTGGGTTCTCTAGGATCGAGCGTGAAAGAGAGAGAGGAGGAGATAAATTTTGAATGTTAAGGTTGAAAGCGGTATTTTGGTCCATCCACAATTTCTAATAACTAGGCCCGATTTGTTTTTGGGTCAAGGGGTGTCAACACAAAAGATTTTAAAAATAAGGCCCCTTCTTCTCATTTAGAAAATACAAGGGACTTTTTCCCTTTCTTGGATTGGGCCACGGTTTTCAAACAATTTACCCTAAATTTAAATCATTAGAATCAAATAAATCCAACTCTTCATGGCTGCGCTCATCTCACCCAACCACTAGAGGAACTAAAAAGGACGGACCCCCATCCCCCTTGTAAATAACACTTGTGCAGCTAATGGGCTGCAGGTTAATCTTTACATCTATCAGAATGCATCTAAATTTCTGTATCTATATGAATAATGCATCCAAATTTCTCTATTTATATGATGCATCGATCTAAGCAAAGAATAAATCACTAAATTTGTATATATGTAAATTAATGTATCGAAATTTCTATACCTATATGAACGCATCTAAACTTTTATATCTATATGAATATATCTAAATTTCTATATCTATAGGTATGCATGTCGATGTTTCTCTATATATGTGAATGCAACTAAAATTTATACAAATAAATAGCGCAACGGATCGTAAGCCTAACACTAGTACACAACACACCCTCACACATAGCACTCACAACACATTCACGCGAACAAAAGACCAACAAATTTGGCCAAAAAACGTTAAATTGCAGCCACTTGCCCACAAGGGATCAGTATTCTTCCTAGGATGGAAAATGACATACCAACTGAGCTATGCTCGCATCTTGTTTGCATATTTGCAAAGAAGATAAATATTCTAATAACATTCAGATTTTATGATGGCATTTGAGATCATGCTTGATCACAAAAAATGGAGAAGTAAAACTGCAACGATCAAATTTCCCACAAACCTTTCAATTTCCAACAATTTATTTCTCAATTTATCGATACTCTACTTTTCTCAGTGGAGCCTATATATTTCACATGCTCATGAAACATATGGTTGCCAACATCTAATCTCAAACCACATTAATGTTCATAATCCCACAAAAACAAGTGAACTTCACCAATGCCAATTTTCAGCAGCCAAACAACGGCAGCTTGAATACTGATATCAGCAACATCACGAAAACAACTGCCAAACAATGGCAGCTTGAAAACTGACATCAGTAACATAACAAAATCAACTGCCAAAAAATTCCCAAATCAATAAAGATCGCAATACAAGAACAAGCAGAAATAAATTTTTGGCGGAAGAAGGTTATAAAACACATCTTACAAAATTCTCAACAAACTACACATCAACAAAGGGAGGATATGGTCAAGTTTTAAATCCCATAAAATTGAGCTTCTAAGACCTCAAAACAAACTACAGTGACGATAACAATGACAAAAGTAAAAGATTGTACTTTAGTCTTCCTCTTCACCCTCGTTCTCAGCAATGTTGAAGTATCGCAGCTCATAAATGCTGCGATCCTTGTTTGATGCAATCACTCGCAGCCAATCACGAACATTGTGCTTCTTCAAGTATTTCTTGGTCAGATACTTCAAGTACCTGAGAAGAACCATACAATTAAAGGATCAATAAATCAATTCAGCATCAAGATTGTCAATAACAGCTTGTTTACCTTAATCGCATTACTAATAGTGAAATGCAACATCATCATTCAAGAATAATTACCAAACCCCATAAAGAAAAATGTTGGTGGAAAATCCATTAAGAAATATGTGGAAATGAATGAAACAGCAGGTTACTTGTCATACTTTGAAAGGAAACAATCAAGGCATTTGGAAAATATAGCTATTGCTATGTATTAAGCCCTGAATGTTCTCCAGTTTTATTTTTACTCAAACAAGGTAAAGGTATCACATGAACTCATGGGTATTTCCCACCTGAATAACACTTGATAGCGGAACAGTTGCAAGTAGAGTTCTGCAATCATTATAGAAGCTTCGAACATATGCAGAATAAGCATTTGATAAAGTATTAATAAATTATGGGGAAAATGGAATTAAGTCCCCAGGTTACAATCCCTAGGCCAAAAAGACTTGTGAAAAACTTCCAAAACTCAAAGATCACTTTGTTTCTCCTTATAGTACATTAACTAGTATGTTATACCAATAATGCCCGTTGAGATAAAGTATTACATTTGCCTTCTAAAGTACTATATTTATCTTTTAAAATGCTACATTTATTTTATAAAGTACTATATTTATCTTAAAACGGGTCAAATGTAATAGATGTAGTAAGTTTATTAATAAATGTAACGGTTTCATGTCATGTAATATTCTAATACAAATATAGTAATTTCAACATAAACGAAGTACTTAATAAGATAAATGTAGCACGTTAACTGACAAATGTAGTACTTTAAAAGATAAATGTAGTCCTTCATCTCAAAAAGCATTATTTGCATAACATATTAGTTAATATACCATAAGGACTAAAACAAAGAAATTTTTGAGTTTAAGGAGTTTCTGACGAGTTTTTTTGGTCCAGGGACTTGAACCTATTGCTTAACCTAGGGACTTAAACACAATTTCCCCAATAAATTATTGAAATCGGCGATCAAGGCAATATAAGACGGGCAATATTGCCATCAAATCATGTGATAGTAATAAACCAGTGAAGTAAATTTAATCTCTCGATCATGAAAAGATGTATTTCAACAAAATGGCAAGATTCTAAAAATAATCAAAGGGTGTAATGAGCAAGTACCCTGACATCAATGGTTACAATCTATAAAGGTGAAGGTAAATCATAGTAATGTGTATACACTAAAGCCAATGTTGGATGCAAGTGAAGAAAAAATGTGTCCATGTACAAACATCAGTGTTGGTGACATGCTACTTTACAATTATAGGACACCAATTCGAATGTCATAATTACAAGCACGCATATTCCTGAAAATTACTCATATCTAACATTTAGTAGAGAAAAGAATCTTAATCTACAAAAATATGACCAAATAAAAAAGAATTCCATCTCAAAAATCTAACAAAATTTAAAAAAGGGAATACCCATCCTTCAAATGAGTAAATGCTTGGATAGAATTTGACCAAAGAGTCCACATTTAAACACCAGATCACATCGGTTAAAAGTAAATGCTCCAACTTCACTTCTTAAAGAGGGCCATTGCTAGAAACATATTTTCCTGCTGACTTACATGTAAGACATTAACTTGAACTCCTTGTTTGCAAGAATCACTAAGAATCTTCTAAGTTGACAGGAAAGCTATCCTCGATACACACAGCAGAAGCAGAAGCAGCAGCAAGAAATTATTTCAAATTTTTTAGGCGGCTTCATGAATTTGTTTCTTCCACTTTGCTTAATGGGTGTCCTCGGTTAAATTAACAACATATCGTTTATAACTGCCTCTACCCATTCTCAACTCTCTGATCGGGTGTCCTCTCGCATAAACTAACAACAAATCGTTTTTAACTCCCCCTACCCATTCTCAATACACACTGTATCAATACATTTCAACTATGAGCTATAAGCATAGTTTAATAGCTCAATTTCACAGATCACGCCACTAACAATTTTAATTAAATCCAGATTGATTAACCTGTTAATACTAATATCTTAACAAATCCCAACAAATGAACATAATGGTCCATCTTCATTCAAAAATTATATATGTTGACACAAATTATGCGGCAAAACTATCACCAGTAGCACCAATTCACTAGTAATTAACGCCTTCAAAATAGTATCTCTCCACAAAAGCATAAAGGAACCATTTTTACAAGAAATTTGCCCATAATGAGATACTTTAAGCCTAAAACATAACACAGATCCACTCCAAAACAACGTCCAACATATTGCTAACAAGATCAAAAACAAGAAAGGATAAGAGATCGAGTACCTCTTGGAGAAAGGGCCCTCGGAGGTGACGGTGATCTTGCTCTTGTCTCTGGTGACGGTGACGGCGTCTCCGAGGGCTCCGGCCTTGCCGCCGGCGACCTTGATGCGCTCCTGCAGGAACTTCTCGAGGGAGGCGATGTCCATGATCTTGTCCTCCACCGGCTTCGCGCAGTCGATCACGAAGGTCGACCCCTTCTTCTTCCCTCCCTTCGCCGCCGCCGCCGCCGCCGCTCGACTCATCTCTCCCCGATTTGCCTCTCTCTCTCTCTCTCTCGCCCCTCGATCTCGCTCCGCAGCTGATTAGGGTTAGGGTTTCAGAATGGAGATGCGATGGCTACTATTTATATGAGGTTCGTTGTGCGATGATGATGGCTTTTTTTTTTGTATCTGACGGTCCAAAAGTAATGGCTTTGCTTACATCAAGCCCATAACAAATTTATTATGAGCGTACAAACTTATCGGCCTTGTTTGACTCAATTAAATCTTTTATTTATTTATTCATTTTTATTTTTTTCAATTTTGACGAAATTACATGACGATCATTTTGATTGTGACAGATGCTTTGAGTTGTTTCCAACAAATGAGCCTTATCTCTCGTCTATCTGGCCCGTGAATCAGATAGGAAGTGAGCTAAAAATAAATACACCAAATCCAAGTTCACTGGATGGCACCAGGTATCAATGAAAAGATTGATATGCGACATCCATCTATATCCTAGATAGAATTTTAAAAAAATACCTTCAGTAAATAAGGTTTGCTTAATTTGCACTATGAGAATATTGCTTAAAGACCAACTAAAAACATGTCTGGACGTAAATGTAACTGCGGACCCCGGCGGCCAACTGGCTTCAGGCGCGAGAGATAAAGGAGTGAGCAGGTATCACCCCACATAAAACTAAGTGGGTCCCATGCAGCTTAATCATGCTCTTGCGCCAAAGGCCAAGCGGTTGCTTACAGCAAGCTCTTAGTTTTCTTAGAACAGTAAGTGGTTAGCCATCTTTATACATTCAGCAACAAAGCTTACAATTGAAATATATTGATATTGTGCCATTACCTAAGAACAACTCAAGCTTCATTAGTATAATTCAATGACACTAACAAAAAATTTAATGTCCATTCTTTGCTCTCGAGCATTAAATTAATAATGAATACAGGAAATAATTTTCCCTTGACAAAAATAAAACAACGGACGAGCTATCATGAAGGCTTCTTCAAAAACACCCATAATCCATGCACAAGAAAATTTGGGCGGCCATCCACACTGCAATGGCTCTCACATGAACTCGGCTCACATTCTACAACCTCATAAGATTAGCTCTGCATTGAATCAATTGAAATTGCGCTGCTTGTCTTGATTCATTTGATCTTCTTTGAATGCTTTCCTCCGGTATTAGGTTTCCTCGCTTTCTGCTTGTGCCCGCTATGTCGAAGTTCGTCAGATTTGCTATGAGGATCTACTTCCTCATACTTAATCGGCTTAATTATCATGCCAGCTTTTTTAACCACCTGTACAAAAAACATGTTAAGAACAGATACTGCAAAATGAGCATTTCTCTTATCTTGGGGGTTAAAGGACAACTGATCATGCATTCAGTAGCTTGGTAAATTAAGAAAATGTCGATAACGAAAAATTGAAGATTTGGTAAATAGAGAATTTTCAGCAATACCAACTTCTATAGGGCATTGGTCGTTCTTAATCTTTCGAAGTTTCATGGACAACACAATGATTTCCGTTCAGATTGAATGCATAGAAATCAAAGGATTTGCCTACTCGTTGCTCTTTTATCTCATATTTTATATCAAAACTCAAAAATGGGTCCACTAAGATTCACATTTAGAATAAAATACTTGAGAAGGTACAGTCCCACCGCCACTAGAAGTGTTCGTTTTCTGCTTACTCTAGAGTCTAGACTACCAATGTTAAAGCTTTTAACCTTTTTTTTACCTGTGCTTTTGAAGTAATTGTTTTCTTTGTTTGGATAATTAGAACTTCTAAAAGAATTTGGTTTTAGGAAAATGCAGATAAAAAAATGATTGTCAGTAGATAATAATACTCACAGCTGGCCGATTAAGAGCGTTGACGGATATTGCAGGGTTATACTCTGGTCCAAGGGGCATTCGAATGCTCTGCTCGTAGACGTCTTTAGATTTATATGGGAAAGGCAGGGTCGTTGCGTGAAGTTTCTCAGCCTTCAAAAAAAAGGAACATTATGATGTATACACAAGTTAATAAGAATGACAGAAGGAATTAAAAAAGGAGCCAGCAGGGACCACATATTCATGTATAAGCCACATTGTCATCAGTGTACTTGACAATTTCCATATTCTAACAATATGCTATCATGATGAATAGATGATGAAAGATCCACCATATATTAGAACGGATTTTAGGGTACATACTCAATACTATATTAACCAAGTTGCACTATACATGCTCACAACAGAATTCCCAATTAAACTTTTGCTGTGCAAAATTTGTAAGGCCAGCTGTTCTAACCTCAAGACTGCAAAAGCATCAATACATTTGAAAAGACTGGCTGTTTGGTCAGCAACAATTGGAAATGCAGCATGCAGCATTTGTTGCAAAACAAAAAGGCCCAAATCTGTTGTTTGGGTGTTTTCATCTTTTTGTTGTCGGACTTCCAAATACAAACAACTTTTTGTGTTTGGTTGAACAAACAAACAAGCAGTGTTGAACCTATGAAAAGCTAATGTGGCATGCCTAATTATTGCCATGGCCACATTTTCCAAAGTCACGACAATTTTGTTGCAGTTTCAGCCGCATTTCATTTTTGGCAAGTCCAATTTCTATCACCTCGCCCTTTCCCAAATAGCTGGGGAAAGCTTTTATGACATGGTAAAAAATGGAAGTCATATAAGTCGAATAAAGATAGTAGTAGAACCTATCTACTGACCTTCTTATCAATCTTCTCTGATATAATTACATGCTTGAGATTAGAATCCTTCCTCTTCTTACAGGCTTCCTCCCTCTTCCTTTTAGCTTTTTCATGTTCTTCTATCATCCAAGATGGTGTTCCTCTTTTCTGTTGGACATGAGTCCATTGGCCCCACCCAGGAAGCAAAACAGGCTTCTCGGGTTCAGGATTCTCCTCATTAAGTACCTCCATTTTGTCCTTTTCAAATTCTGCTTCCACATCATCACCAGCAAATGCACTGTGTATAAGATCGGCTTGAGATGGAAGTTCATAATTAGGCTTTCGATTAGAAGATAGAATTCCATCCACCATCTCTTCGCCTGAATCAGAATCACTGTTTTGATCCATTACCTTCAAAAGAATCAGCAATTTCATCAGGCGCTGGAGTAATTTATACTCTTGTGATCTACTAGCATTTAGCAAGCATACCTTGATATCCTGACTAGGTTGTACTTTATCAGCAACTGTTTCATACTTCTTGTTCTTCGCATCTGACTTCTTTTCACTTTCGCCTTTCATCTGATTAAGACACCAAGTGATGAAAAGGATTTCACAGAATAATGTTTAATTTGAGAACTCAGTTTCTGAAAGTATGGTTTCATTTCAGTAAAACAAAACCAGGATTGCATGCCTACAAATTTGGTTTCGAAACCAAGGTTTCAATAGTGTTGTTTGGCAAAACAAGGACTTTCCAAAAGTCGAATGATGGTAGAATATCAAAACAAAAGGAGTTTGGAGACTTTTTGAGAAACTCCATTTCGATTGCTAGCCAAAGCAAAGTTTCAGTTTCGGGTTTTAGCCTCGAAAACCAATGAAATCATGATTTCCGAAAGTGTAACATTGTTGCCAAGCAAGGCCTAAAATCTTATTATTAAAGGATTAATGAAAAGATATGTACCTTTTTCCAGGAACCGGACGCAAATATTGCGACGTCATATGTTGTCTTAGGACCAGGGTCTTTAACGGTATCATCAAAATTCTGCACGCAACACACAAACACAAATATCATAAACACATAATGGACTTCCAATATAAGAAAATTGAAGCAGAAACTGGGTGAACAAAATGACTCGCCTTAAATACAGACTTCTGACCCATATTTGACTCCTCGTCAAGCAAGGCTGAAGCAATCCGAACATCATCTACCTCATGTATTGATTCATGCTCATCTTCATGTTGCATGGGCTCAAAATCATCTTCACTATCACTATTTCTTGAATAATCTGACATGAGTTTTTTACGAGGTTGATCTGGCTGCTTTTTAGCTGCCCCAAAAACCTTTCTACCACTTGGTTTCTCTGGCTTTGAATTTTCTATCTCATCACCATCCCCGAGATGCCCCAATGATGACTCATATTCTTGTAAAGCCATGCGAGCTTCTTCCTCTGCTGCCTCCCTTTGCTTTTGCAAGCTACGTTTCTGTATAACACAACACAAATAGATTTACAAAAACAGAAATGAAATTCACATAACTATCAAAAGCAAATATGAGAGACAATTGAAGGATGCAAATCAGTATCAGACACAGCAAAGACCTAAATCAAATGCATCATTTCCTATATCTTCAACATCAGCGAAAAAAAACATATTCGGTTTCTGTCTCAGCTTCGTAGTATTGCATGTTCATATGTGTTGGCGGTTCTGGGCCAAGGATAATGAAAGGAATTACATAGGAAAAAAACAGAGATTAAAGTATTGCATCTAGATCAAATGGAGACAGATAACAATATGATATATGCACCAATGAAAGAAAGGGATTCGGTTCATTAAAGGTTCAATTTTATAAATTTGAGATGAATGAGGAGAACAAAGGTCAAAAGCATGATAAAAGAAACCAAATCCTTCCCTAGCAATGATAGACACCACTTCAATGGAAGCATATGTATTATACAAGACAAATGCCTTCACCAAAGATTAAGTGCTTCTTATTCTAAGGTGCACCTTCAGAAACAAGAGGATCCTTTTAATCTCTAGATCTTCTTAGGCATGAAAGGATATCAGGATCTCTACTTACAAACACTGTGATAAAACCAATGAGAACCCTCACCGAATTTGATGTTTAAATTCCCTAGATCTTTATAGGTCGTCGAGAAGCCATTTAACGTGAACCAACATGACAACTATATAAAGTGATATATGTAGGTCGCCAAATTCAAAAGTTACAGAATGCAACCAAATATGCTCTAGAACAATACAATAATTAGACTACACAAGATGCAGATTTAATGAAATTCAAGTGAATACAAGGGACTCAGGAATACATGAAATTTTTATTTTAAAAAATCGAATCAAAGTTAGAGTTGGAGAAACAACAAATTGAGTATCATAAGCTACCAAAGGACATGGCTAATATATACATATTCATATGTTCGGTAATTGTCGAAGAAAAAATTGTTCACCAAAAAGGCCATAACATGAGTAATGGCTAATATATACATATTCATATGTTCAGTAATTGTTAAAGGAAAAAATGTTCACCCAAAAGAAAGTCATAACATGAGTAATAAACCAATCACTTAATATTGCAAGCATACCATAAAAGGCAATGCAAGGACTCCTGAATCAGGCATCTCATCCTCTTCCTCCATAACTTTTCTCGTCTTCTCCTTTGCTTTATTTAGGAGCTTACAAAGCTTATTGTGCTCTTCTCCTTCTGAAAGTTCATCATCCTCATCATCACTGCTTTCATCACTGCTGCTACTTTCTTTCATAGAATTCATTTTTCTTGTCAAAAGTGCATGTTTCTGAAGCTGTTCCGATATAGCAGCTCGAGTGCCTTCATCATGTGCTGATAATCCAAGCTTAATCATACGTCTTGACCATTTTGTGGTGTTTTTGTGTTTCAAAGTCATGCGCTCCTGTACAACATGATAATGGAGATATGAATAAGGATTACAGCTTGAAAATATTCACTATGTTAATCTCCGAGCAGAAGAATTAGATTAGTGTCCAAAAAACCCAAAAGTGACTAATTTCAAATACCTGTGCTCTTTTGAATTCTTGTTTCATAGCTTCTTCTTTGGCTGCTTCAGGATCCACTTCCATACCAGCAGATTCTGCTTTCAGTTTTTCCTTCTTTAGGATGCGATGATATGTCTTTGACTTTATCTTTTTAATGTGTTTGAACTTCGTGTCATTACGAAGAAGAAGACTGCGCATCTTAGCAATCTGATTCTGTCGTTCTCGCATATCCTTGACAGAAACCTGAAGAAATATTAGCAACCATTGAACACAAATTAAAGTTTGAAAACCACAGGATGCACAGTGCAGCAAATATTCAAGAAAAAAGATTTAACTAGGGACTCTTGTGATAATTGTATCCAGCAGAGATCAAAACGTAAATTAAAAAATAAAACTTAAAAACTCCGAAGCCTAATAGGCTGTCTTAAGTAATTGGTATTTTTAAATATATATATATATATATACTTTCATATTTTTAACGAAGGACATAGTGAACAGACAAACTAATGGCATGAATTGCCTGCTAAAACAATTAGGATGTGTACACTGTGCTAAACATCTGGCCTTATAATCAATCAAGGAAAATAATATTGCAATTCTTGCATAATTAAATTTGAACAGGAGAAGATTAATCAATGGGAAGAAAAGAATATTACAATTCTTGCATAATTAAATTTGAAAGCACGGGAAAAGAATAATCAAGCAATTGCAGAGTACATTAAGCCAAAAGAATTTTATTTTTTTGTGATGTACAGAAAATAGGAAATAAAGAATATACTTCTCACACACTCACACAGCCAAGAAAACACAGACAAATACAGAAAAGGTATCATAAGAAGATTCAAAAACTACAGCACAACCCATAGTCATGACCAACATGTGTCTGATATGCATATGTATGTATTTACTTAATTTCATTGGCCATTGTGGGAAAAAATAAGATTTTTATAGCAGTATAACAAAAAAAAATCTAAGAAATACTAAGAGTTGAAGATCAAATGCATATTCCTTAAAACATATTTACAAAATGTATAATAGGTTAACTTATCTCTACTATTATAATGCTAAAAGGATGGGGTTTCAAAATTGAGAATCCAATTTCAATGACCTCATAAAGGGCTATAAAATTTTCTCCTTTTTTCTAGCAAAAATATTAAATAAAAGTATCTGCACTAACTACTCTCCCACTCTCTGATGTGACATTCAAAGAAAAAATCCAAATAATAACCACCTAAGTACTCTCTCTCCCCCTATTAAATAATAACCAAATTTAGTAGATGAATTTTTTTTTCTTTCTTATAATAAAACTCCTCCCACTGACCCCTCTCTTTTTAAAGAAGCCGTTCCCACCATCTAAATTAACTAATTTACTCTTTAAAAAATCTGTTTTATTAAATACGTGCAGCACACGTGCAAAACACTAGTAGTGTATAGATCAACAATGCATGCTATTATAATATGAAGGAATACATAATAGGTTTACGTCATCAATGCATGCGATTATATAATAAGAAATATATATATATATATATATATATATATAAACATTAGCATGTGTGATGCATATATAGCAATACACTTGTGTACGTACTCTCTGTTGATGTAGCTATTATTATTATTATTATTTATTATATTATAAAAACTCAAAGTAGTTGTTTCACCATGTCCTACTTTTTAAGGATTTTTAGTGTCGACGTACGAGTCTCGTGCCATGTCTATGTGTGTGTACACATTTCTTATGATAAATTGAAGCACAGGTCTTCCAATAATAGTGTGGTCGCGAAACGAGGCTATTCATCATTACAATCTAAGCCTTTTCCCATATAAAGAGGTCTGCTATGAAGAAAAGCTCCAGCATAGATCTATCAGAGTTTTACGAGTGTTTGTTGACTTGACGTCAACCCTATGTAAATAAGTGCCAAATTCCGAGTCAGAAAACTATGACAAGAGAGGGGTTTGTCATAGTTCTTGATGACCAGTTGGCATCCCCGAATTCTCATACTGTGGAAAAGTTTGAAAGAATAGGAAGCGGCAATATATTTCCAATTATGGAATTATGTTCAACTCTAAGGTACGGATATAGCCAAGAGAGAAATTGAACATATTACATTAAGTTTCAGAACGAAGGTGCATCAATATTTCAAATGATCTAGTTTTTTATGAGCACTCCAAACACATTTAGCGAGATTGTCATTTCGCAATAGAATGATACCTTTAACGATATTGTTAATCCTTGTGATATCCATAATAAATTGATGATGACCAACACGGATTCTATACTAACTAGGTAACTGTGTATGTGATATCAATGCACCAACTCCAGAGGGAGTGAAATAGCAGAAGTTCCATCCTTGTGAATTGTCATGTCAGCCTTTTCATGAGCTAGGGCAATCATTTTCATAAAAGATTTTCTTTTCTAGAACCAAAGGGATTAATGGGATGTTAGAGTTACTGTCTACCCTCTTTCCATTATAATCCACAGTTTTTACTCAAATTCTATGCTTAAATTTATGAAAATAAATGACATGTTTTCATGGAGGAAATGTTGAGAAGGATATGCATGAGATCGCATTATTTTGAAGCATAATGAAACCCTGTTCCAGCACATGGCATGAACAGGGTTGTGTCAAATAATCATCATCGGAGATTCACGATCAACTGAAAACTAAGTTAAGATTATGCCCATTTCAATTCATAATAAATATAGGTAACACCAAATTTTTACATGACATGTGTTGGCAGGGATGAAATTCAACTTAAAAGCCAACAGCCCGTATATGCATAATTGCAGCAGAATGTCACCGCATTGCATACCTTGTTAAGCTCCAGGAGTTTAGCACCATCCTTCCAATGAGCTTCCGTAATTTCCGGGTCACGAACTAACTCAGATATCTTCTTCTCAAACTTCGTTCTTGGTTCAAACCCAGAAGCAATTGCTCCCACAGTCGAAACACCAACATTCACATCCTCTTGAAAATACAGAGTCGGAGCTTCTCTATTCCTCTTTACCAATGGCTCCCACTTAGTGATGTCTTTCTTTGAGTGCTCGTAAGCCACCTTCCTCTCCAATCTCTCCCTCTGCACCTTCGGTAAAGGGGCCTGAACTGTCATTGGGTTCTTCTCCAATTGATGCACTCTCTTCCTGAGCTTGCTGTATCCAGCCTTCCCATGAAGAGGGTCCAAAAGATCACTAACGCTGAGTTTCCCATCATCCGCATCCCCTCGCAAATCCAACAAAGATACTTCCTTTTTCTCATTACCTATCAAAAATAAAGTGCACATTTATCAACAACCGCCATCATGGAAAGCACAAATTTTGTGGACTTCGGACTAAAACATAATTGACATGAATTTAATATAGTTAAGCTATAACGCATTCATATCATGTAAAGTGCTTGTAAACTGGCTAGAATCCGACATTGTGTCAAATCATAATATGTCAGCTAAGTGATTATAAATGACTGATGGGGTGTAGACGAAGCGTATTATATGCAACTAACCCTAATTAGTTCGTTTAAAAACCAATGATGTAAAATTTAATATAGTTAAGCTATAACGCATTCAAAATCGAGTCATGGTCAAAAGAGCTTGTTCGTCAAACTGTATCTGAATCTCACCATCAAAAGCTACTTTAGGCATTCCAGTGATCCCCTCAAGCATCCTCAAATGCTTATCCCCCTCGTCGTCGTCGTCTGAGGGCACATCTTCATCATCATCCGACGGCACATCCTCGTCCTACACAAATCCCCTATCAAAATCTCCCCTTCAAAAGACCAACAATTCAACGACGGGAAAAAAAGTAAACAATGTTTGAAACAAAATCGAACCTTGAAGTCTTCAGGGAGTTCGTACTCGTAATTCTCAACAGGATCAAACCTCCGATTCTTCTTCGACTCCTCCTCAGCCATCTCCTCCTCGTACTCGTACAGATCGCCGGCAACCTTCGCCTCGAACTCATCGCCGTCTCCATCAGATTCAGAATCAACCATCCTAGGGTTAGGATTTCGCGAATCGAGCTCTTTGATCAGCGCCGAAGGCAGCCGAGGCCCAGGCCTTCGCTTCTTCGTCTTGCTGCTGTCCTCTCTCTTGGCCGCCGCCGCCTTCTTCCTAGGGTTTCTGGCGACGGCGCTAGGGTTTCGCCCCTTCTTCGATTGCTTCTCCATCATATTTTAGAGAGAGAGAGAGAGGAGAGAGAGAGTTTTTAGGGTTTTGAACTAGTGTTGCGGACGAGATTTCGATAGGTAAGAGTCAATTTGCAATTATATTAGGACAAGATTTTCAAAAAACCCCGCCTTGAATTTTTTATTTGTGAAAACCTACTCTTTTTTATGTCGCCTAAACTTATAATTTGGTAAAATATTAATTAGCCAGTAAGCCAATCAAACTAAGGGTTGCCAACCTCGGATTGAGCAATCAGGGATGGACTCAGAAATTTGGATCAACTCGAACACATTAGCAATCAGTCATAATAAAGTTTTGTTACGATACTTGACTACATGGTATATTTACTCCATCACAGTTTGATAATTGAACAAAAGTTTAAATTACTATAAAAATTAAAAAAAATTACATATTATATATCAAGGCTTTATAAATTGCACCACATGTTTGGTTTTTAAAGTTAATAGTTCTTTTTTAAGTTTTTAATGTGGAACCAAGTTTCCTTTTTTTTATTTGAATCCATGGTCTCTTGTTATAGAATCAAATGTGATATCATTGAGCTATATGTTGTTGATGATTAATTTTGAAGAAGTAAACATACATGTTACATATCCAAAATATCCGACTTCAATTGCAACTAATACTTGATCTTTTTTCCACGAAATTTGAGAAGGGACACGTGCCCCCTCTCGGTTGAATGTGGGTTGCCCCTCTCGGCAATAGCATGTATTTCTCATCCCTTGATTTCAATTGATTATAGCATGAGAAATAACGAAAAACTGCAGAAACCTAAAAATTATGAAATTTCACAGACCTTGCGTGCGTTATAACATATGAAATTTCGATAGTTATAATATGTGAAATATCAGAAATTAAGATTCATTTGTATGAAATTTCATATTCTTGTGTTATGACATATGAAGCACCGATGGTGTAAATATAAAAGAAAATTTCGGTATCTTCATCGATTTCATAGTTTTTAGCATGCGAAATGTTATTGAATCAAAAACATAGAAAACCATGATATTTTTCTGATGTTAATAGATTATAGTATTCATATTATCTAAAACTCAAAAATAAAATGTTGTGAAATTTTTTCATCTTCAATTGGCTATAGCCTACAAAATGTTTTTTTTTAAGAGAGGGTAAGTACCTGCTCACAAAATAATTATATATAAGAAGCCAAGTTAATTTCAAGTATCAACACCAAATAAGGATAAGACCTAGGAGCATACAAAAATAAGTTTAATATTGGTTCTTGAGTGAAAGATAGAAGTGAAGAACGGAAAGCGGACCTTTATGGCCAGCCATTAGGACTAGCTTAAAATCAAGAAACCAACATAAAACTTCACACAAATTCTCACAGAAACAAGAGAAAGCAGCATTCCAGAATTGAGAGGAAGAAGCGGTAGGAAGAAGCTCAGTTTGGCAAGTTGACGGTTCATCACAGCAGCAAAGGTCTCACCCTTGACCTTTATTCCTCCCAAAATACACCAAAGATATTTTTTGAAAGTTAATTTCTAAGGCCATAAATACCCTCAAAGAGAAGCAGGGTGCACACAAAATACCCTCGAAAAAAATAAATTACACCGATTTCGGTATGCTATAACGTCTGGAATATCGATGGCTTAAGAAAAACAAAAAAAATTACAAATATTAGCTAGAAAAATTGCAAATATTTACTGGTTTCATTGGTTTTATAGCATGTAAGATAGTAGAAAATCAAAAAATTATAAAGTATGGTTTTCTTCAAAAGATTTTCATGTTGTATAGCATGCACAATAACTAAAACCCGAGAAAAAAAAATATTGTGAAATTATTTCGATTTTAACACACACACAAACATATAACATTAGAATATCGAAAAATCAAGCAAAGAAAAAAATGCGAAAGTTCACTAATTTTGGTCTTCTATAACACATGAAAATCGATGGTTTTATAAAAACCGTATAATTGCAAAATTTCACAAGTTTCATGGGCTATACCACAGGAATTATTTCGAAATTGAGAAGATTGAAAAGTATGATACTTTATTGATTTTCATAGGCTCTAACATGCGAAATATCTAAAACTACAAAAAATAGAAAAATTATGAAAACCGGGTTCAAAAATCAAAAGTTATAAGGGATTTAGTTTGTAAGTACGAAACATGCCCAAATTAGAGGCCTATTCCCAATTTCATAAATTATGTGCCACATTAAGCGAAGACCTTTTTACAATATGGCCTTGACCTTTTGAGATATTGCGCACGGCTCTATCTCGGGTCCGTTTATGCCCCAAATCATTCTATTACTCGATCCAAAGCTACATAAACCCGTGTGTCATTAAAAATTTTGTCCAATGGTTCAGCTTTCGTGAGAAACGGCTTCCAAAATCAAAAGTTATAAACGGTTTAGTGTGTAGTTTATGGAGCATGCCCAAATTAGGGGTGTAAATCCTCAGATTCCGTATATAAATTTTTTCATATTTTCCCGGATTTTTTCCTAAATTTTTCCATATTTTTATATTTTAATTATAAACCTAATCTAAACTCTAAACCCTCACACCATACCTGACCCAACCCGTGCTCACCAACCCGACCCGACCCGCTCACACTCCCCCTCTTCTTCCTCCCTCGCTCGTACTTTCCCGCCTTTTCCCCTCAACGGCTCCTCCGCGCTCGCCCGCAAGACCCGCGCCCATGCCCGCGACGACCACGCCCGCTCGCCAACGACCCCCCGCCTGACTCGCGCGCACGACGACCCAGCAACCCACGTTCCTCCACTCCCCAAAAGACTATTTCCCTCCTAGCTCGTGCCGACGCCCCGCGAGATCCGCTCCCTCAACGGCCACGACGACCTCGATCTCTCGCTCTCTCTACTTCACTCTCTCCCCCTCGTCTCTCTCTGCTTCACACACTCTCTCTCTCTCGCTCCCTCACATCCTCGCTCTGCCACCGAGCCACCTCACCTCAGGCGACCACCTCGCCGACGAGCCGACCTCCGCCTCCTCCCTTCCTCCCCCTCTCAACCCACAACTTCAGACGAATCCCCGCATCGACACCGCAGCCGCTACTCCCCATCACCGAGCCCCACTCCCTCCAACATCGCGACACTACCACGTTGCCACCGGCGACCACCGACGCTTCCAGGTTCCCAGGCCGACCCCAGCTCCTCCTCCTTCACCCGAGCGCGACCCCGGCAGCTCCTCCTTCGTCGGAACTCCCCAAGCCTTCCGCTACGACTAGAACCCGACCCCTGCACCACTCCGTCGCCGACGAGCCGAGCCCTCGGCAACCGCCGTACCCGAGCACCTCACCGGAGTCACTGGCAACCCACTGCCGTGGCCGCCTCCACGCCAGTGCTGAGCCCAAGTACGTCCCGATCCCGCCAAGTCGAGCGTGTATCATGCCGTGATCATGCCTGTATCGTGTCGTTCGTCGTCGTCCACTGTTTGTTGGACATAGTGCCCTCTAAGTCAATTATTGGACCGCAGGTACGTGATTACAATGATTGAGGGAGGACCTATACCGATATGACAGTCTTTCTCAAGATGATAGTATGCTATCTGGTTTGTCTTTATCATCGTATACATACTTTAGTTCGCTATTTCATGTTGATAGAGCCCATAGGATTCTTGTTTGACTACCAGCAGTATGATTGCGATCATATACGTGGGAGCTGGGGTCTATAAGCACATCCTTAAAGTGTCCCTAGTCGTGGGAGTTTTCGAGACAGGGCATCGATACTCCAGAGTAGACTAGTGTATACAGTCGAGACCCCGACGAGGGGCGGTGGCCGGTCTCACAAGCCACTGGTGTCAGTTGGTTCACCTAAGATGTATACAGGTGCTCATTGGGTTATGAGTACACCGGAAAGGACTCGCCGGGAACATGCTAGTTGGTGTTATACATATCGTCAGATAGCAGTTCCCTGGTGACATGTGTACAGGTTAGTTTGTCGACCTGAGATCGTCATTTGTCTCGTGTGAGTTCCCACTGTGCTTTGATCTCTACCCTACCACGCTCAAAGGAGACGTGCAAACAGGTATTTTTTGGGTACAGTCCCGAGCCACATGGAGGCAGTGAGCGGATCGTCGGGGATTCGTCTCTCCCGGTATTGAGGGTTGATGTCGCACAGTGCACGGGTGGCCATCACTAGAAATCCTCGGCCGAGGTAGTGGAGAATTACTGATTTGGATCGGTAGTTTCTCGGATGGTGATGGGCTTCATGCCGATACAATTTAACGCGTTATTAGGGGTCTGACTTAATCCACCCCCCTAGACTCGATATGCGATACTCTTTAGACGAACGGACCGGACTGTACGGATATTGTCACTGTCAGGCTCAGTAGGGTTTCCGGATGAGTTCGCTCGTCAGCTTCCTTTCCAATCAATACATAGGCAACCGTTACGTACAGCTTGTACCTCTGACGTGCTAGTGGTTATACCCAGTGCCAGTGTGTTGATGAGTCATTAGAGTCCCCCACAGACCGTTTCCCAAGTTCGGGTGAAACGTTGTAGAGGCCGTATGGGTTTATGGCAGGGTTCGGAAAATACACGTGCGTTTACGCACGTGTCATTTTTCGGGCAGATAATACTGGTCGGTTTTGGTTTAAGCCGGATCCGAGTATTATATTGTGTAGATATAATATCTTTGTCTCAGTTGCATTTGTATTCGGTCGTAATACAAATGCGGGTATGTTTATACTGATACGGGGTTATCTTGAAATTCGTTTCAGGATTGCTTTTGGAAGTTGCCAGTTTCCAGTTTTCTATCACCCGTATTTAACATTCGGTTAAATACGGATTTATCTTTTCGTCACTTGGGTGAGTCATGAGGGTGTGTCATGCTTCTAGAAGTTTCTAGATGATGACTAGGATTAGTGACTCATGGTTTCTTTAAATGTGCATTAAATGCTTTGATGACTAGGTTAAGATGATTCATTAGTTCATTAATGGTTTTTGGTGACAAGGTTATATGACTCATCTTCTCATTTATGCTAATGGTCACCTCCCTCTCTCTCCTACACTCACCCCTCCTCCTATATGTAGCCGGCCATTCTCTTGTGAGAATATAGGTTGTTCATTTCGAGGGAAAAATATTATGATAGTATTTTGACTCATGGAAATTAGATAGCTACAATTCTCATTTCACCCGATTCAAATGGCAACTTCTTTAACCGTTCGTCTATAGCTTTGGACGTAACGAGACAAAGTATTCTACTCATTCTCTACATCAATCTTGGTCATCTCTTTTAGCAAACTTGATGATCGAGTTGCCTCGGTTAAGAGTCGGGAGCCCGTTTAAAGATCCGTCGACGTGGTGCCCCCTGGACGAGAAGACTGGTGATTCAGGAGATCAGAGCAGCCGCAACAAAGCGTGGGATGATGGTTGAAGACCAAAAGACTCGGATCGTTCGGTATAACTCTTCTACCCACTTTGTAGTTTATTAGTTTAGCTTTAATGGCAGATCCGGATTATAGTACGCGATAGCGCCAGTTGTAAAAGTTTTTGTTCCGCATTTGGCGTCTGTTAGACGGCCGGGGCGCTACCGTGGACTTACAGTGGTATCAGAGCCTCACCATTAAGCTTTACTAACTTGTGCTAATGTGTTTAAAAGATCGATCGAACGGAATTTCCGAAACTACTTTTTTCTGTATAAAAATTTCTGTCGATTTTAAACTGGGTCTAAAAATTATTTTGAGCATCACAGAAAAACAAGCAGGCTTTTATAAGAATACTGGTGAAATTTGGTGGCCCAACTCAACAGTAACGCCACGGATCCGCTGACGTTTTGTGAGTGTGGTACTCCAATTTTCTACAGTATGTTCTACACAGTGAATTGTGGTTTTTGGTACTGTTCTTTTAGGCCCAGATTTTATTACTGTACAGTAGAGGTACGTGGGGCCCACTTCGGGAAGTTTCGTCGATCGAAATTTTAAAATTGTTAGTATGCAGTACTTATATTATATCTCCGACCGGGAATGTCATTCGAGCGGTAAATTGCGTCTAATTGCTATAGTTCTTTTAGACGGATTTGCGAACGTGACATTCGCGTTGATATTCCGTGTTGTGCCGTAATGTTGCGGATACGTCGTGGTGGATAGCAATGTGCAATGGTAGTGCAGTTTGGATTTATTTGTACATTTGATATTGCGGGGCGAGCGTCCAACATGTGGACTGCCGTCACTGCCTGTTTGTATAATATTCTTTTGGGGCACGACCGGGCTGAGGTCGATGTACCCGTTGTACATATTTTTATTTCTGTACTAGGTTTACCCCGCGACGGAGTGCACGGATAGCCGGGTTCTGGAGGGCAACGGGTCCGTATCTCATGGTTTTGAGAGGCAGAGGGGCCCCACTCTAGAATTGGCAGACTATTCGCCGCACTCGTATGGGGTACAGGTTGATCCAAGGAGGGGTGCTCAAGTTACCGGATTCCGTGAAGTGCCGGGTAGTCCATTCATTTTGCTGTAGGGGGCTGCCTCGCTTTAGGTTTTGGCGGATAATTTGCCGCACCCGTAGGGGTCTAGGTTTCATTGCACAGGCTATCCACACGACCAGGGGAATGTCGGTTTTCAGTAGCGGCTCTGTGAAACCCGGGGATCCCAGATTATCTGTATTGTTCTGTGATGCTTATTACTTTTCTGTAATATTGCATATTATCACGCCTGGAGCGATTATTGTATATTGGTATATATACTATTAGATGTTGTATATGTTTTACACCCGCGCTAGTCCAGCCCCCGCTCTGTCGTTAGTTAAGTAACCTAACGGGTGATGACGGAACCCAGTGACGAATGCGGATGGCATATACGTACATTTTATTTTCGTTCTTTTCTGGTGTGATTGATTGATGGGACTGCGTTGATTCTTATCAATGCAAGAAAAACAAACATATATTTGATGTTGTTGGAACAAATTTTAAAAAGTGTTATTACAAAGACGTTTCCTTTTGTTTTGCATAGTGATATTCAGTTAGAATATCCTGCACCTCATTCGACGAGGTAAGGGCCGAGATCCCTTCACCAGGAGTGACCCCTTGGGAAGAAGTTTATGTCAGGGTAATAACTTCAATATAGTCGATTACAAGTTGCTTTGCATCACGGTATTCAGTTGGAATATCCTGCACCTCATTCCACGAGGAAAGAGCCGAGATCCCTTCACCGGGAGTGACCTCTTTAGCGAAAGGTTTTCGCCACTATATTTTTATAAAAAGCTATCAGTTTCCTTCAACGAGATCAAGTTCATTACGTTAAAGGTTTTTCGCCAAAAACCAGCCGTAGCCCTCCGTCATGTCTTATGGATGGTCAGTAATATTCAAGCTATGTTTGTTTGGCCAAAGTCAAGGCATAGTGTTTGGTAGTTGCTGGGTATTCATCTATTGCGTAGATAAATGCGTTGGTTTGGGACAGTCGTATTACCTTGTTGGCCAAAGTCAAGGGTATGTACGGGTGGGTTCAAATTAACCTGGATAATGACGGGTAGAACTTGGCACGTGATTTATGATGGGTTGGCCAAAGTCACGATCATAAGAGCATGGGGCAAAAATCATATCGGGAGTTTCAAACATACATGAAACTTACCAAGCATGCGCATACCTTCTGGAGTGTGATAACCTGAGTGGCTTCCATCAAGTTATCATACGATGATAGTTGGATCTCGATTCTCACTGATGAGTTGGTTTACTCTTCGGGTGATCCCGACTAATTCTTCTTTCAGGTTTGGAGGAGAATTTGAGATTACAGTGGGAGGTTTCCTGATTAGATAAATTGATAACCATTTTGATCTAGGTTAGAGTGCACGCAGAGTGTTTCTTTTCTCTCTCTCTCTTTGGCAGCGACCTTTGACCCACCTTGGACTATGACTCAGTGACCAAGTTGACCGAACCTTCTTACAATAATGGCTTTTGGATTGTCTAAGTTGCATAAGTCATTGCCGCTCCTTCTTTTACCCTTTGCATTTCTCAGAACACCATGTATTACTACGGATATCCACTTCCATTGGATAGATCCATCGTATGGTTATATACGAACTCGAAGGGACTTCTTCGAGGATCGATCCAGGTTCAGGAGAAATAGAATAAGGTATTATTCAGTTGTTTTTTATTATCACCTTCTCTCAAGTTGCGAGGGCTCCTTGGTTTATGAGAGTACACCTATTACGCTTATTAGATAGTCTTCTTCCAAACCATAGGCTGGTGCCGAAAGGTAGGGAATGAAGAAAACCAATTAGCCTAAAGTATGGTGTACAGAAGGTAATAACTAAAGACAAAATAAAGGGATTAGAAAGAGGGCAAAGTAAATTACAACTGCTGTCATTCACGACTAAACCATGTACTTCATCGCCACTCCTATTTCACCTTTTTCCCCCCGGTTCGGGAGAAATAGAATAAGGTATTATTCAGTTGTCTTTTATCATCACCTTCTCTCAAGTTGCGAGTACTCCTAAGTTTAGGAGGGTACACCTATTATGCTTACTAGATAGTCTTCTTCCAAATCATAGGCTGGTGTCGAACGGTAGAGAAGGAAGAAAACCATTTAGCCTAACGATGGTGTACAGAAGGTAATGAATAAAGACAGATAAAGGGATTTGGAGAGATGGCAATAAAATATACGGTTAAAGTCATGAATTGGATTATGGAAGAGGCATTACTAGGAATACCAGGATACCCCTACGAAACATTTTCATGTTTCAGTGCATTGTTAAAGGAAAACTGATTTCCCGATTAGATACTTACTCCAGGGTATGTATTTACCAGGTATGATTCTCACATCTGTATGGTTTTACAGATGATGAGTGGGAGTAGGTTATTGGGAATAAAGTGATCATCCTCATTATATCAGAATTCGTTGTAATTGGTGATATTTGAGGAAGTCGCCTGGGTTTTTGCCGGACGACATGTATTTGGTTTTGAGTTGTTGTGCACCAATTTCAAAATGATATATCTATACGTTTATTTTTATAAAGTGAGATATAACTTTTTGAAATTATGTCCGTGACATTTACCTATTTCAGTTGACGATTGGGTAAGGAGCATTAAACAACGGGGTAGTTCTTAATCATAAGTACAGTTTTCAACCTACGATGCACAGGTTTTGAGTTATTCAAACTCAGCGGGCTTATACAGAGTATTGTATGTTGTCCAGTGTCCGTCAGGACAAAGGGGAGGTCCTCGTACTCTGTTTTGTTTACTTGTAACTTCTCTAGTTATTAGACAAGTGTTTCGTAGAAATACAATGTCTAAGTTTTGAGAAGTTGTGGGTATAAGAATAAAGTAGAGAACCAGGTATCGCAAGTATCTGGATTCTTCAAAGAGATCGAAGATGTAGATTCTTGTGATTGGTGTTCAGATGAAAGTAATGATTTTGAGAAAACTTGTTTCTCTTTCAGGTTACTCATAATTGAATGGATTCCTAAGTTGAGTAATGCTGATTAGCCTCTCTTCATTAAGTCGATATGCACCGGAGACAGCTGCATGATTTGAATCTGGTTCCAATTAAATTAGTGCCTCTATTTCTATATTGTATATAGAATGGTTCATATCTTGACGATGTTAAGGTACGGGGAGTTGTCCAACTTATGCTTAAAACCAGACACTGGATAACTCAAGGCACGTTTCTGTAATGGCAGTTTGTGGGTTGACCCTGGCTTTGACGAGGGTTGACTTTTCTACCATCTGGAAGATCAATGGTGATATTGTTCTTGACTCGCCACAGTTTTAGTAAAATGGATTATTTTTCAGAAAACAGTAGTGGGAGTATGGTAGAACTGGAAGTGATTCCAGAACCATAAACGATTATAGAAAATTTAATAGGCCCTATATATTCAATCAGGTTAGGCATTCCATTAGCCACTCCGCAGATATGGTGGGTAGCCTCAGACACCCGAGAGGTACTCCGGTAGCCTCAAGGACGATGACAGGGAGGTTCTTATTTACCCAGACTTGATACTACTGTTGTTCCAAACTATGAGACTCGGCAGGAGGATAAGTATAGCGTCGTTCTAAACTAGCTTTAGAAGTGTACGTATATATTATTCTGCCAGAGGGTTGTTGTGGTCAGTGGGAGCAGCGGAAGCACAGTGGGCAAGTAGCTTATGTCTATTTATAGACTTGAGCACATATAGCAGAGAAAGATCATCTAATTTTGATGTGACAGTCATGGCTTTGACTTCATCAGAATAAGGGATGTATCTATTAAAAAGGTAGTAGGGTGTAATGTCCTGATATTTGGATGACATACACAGAGTAGGAAGTAAAATTTCTATACTACGTTCGGTTATACTGTGGTCGTCACACAGTTGTTTCTTCATACAGGATATTAATATAATATCTGACATTCTGGATACTAGATCTATGGTTTTAGATCTTGAATTGGGTAGTTTCCCAATCTGGATACTTTGACAGTATTCTAATAGTATTTTAGAATAAATGACTCCTGGCAAGGTGGTGTACCTGCAGGTGATGGAGTTACCCTCTCTAAAGGTGTCTTACAGACTAAAAGGGAGAGGGATGTGTATGATTGGCAGATCACTTGCTTAGGCAATTGAGTCAATCGTAAGATGTCAAGTACCACACCAGATGTTGTTCTTTGCACTAGATGCAATAAGTTTGTATTAATCCAATCCTGGAGAAACATAAGGAAGCAGTTTTAGAACATAAATGAATGTTTTACGGATTTGATGATGGCAGCCTTCTTCGGGAGATGGTTATCATTCCAGGCTTCAAAAATGACATGGATGACAGAGTGATTGTCAGAGTTATAGTTTTCCCTATGATGAGGGACAGTATTATGGACAGGTGGTCCAAGAGGATACTGTGGGAGGTTTGGTGCTGGATACTGATTAGGTTCAGTTATCGTTACATTCTAAGATGTTTGGATTTGGAGTTCATTTATGAACTAGGTCCCATCATAAATCCATACATATTCTAAGACAGGTATTACTCGATTAGGGAGATGGCTTTCTCCGCGAACTTGAGATTAAGAGAGACATAGAAAGAAACATCAGGGCGGATCCATTCACTGAGGCTATTTCTCGAACACAAGAGTTTTACAAACTAGCTTTGTGAAACTGATTAGTAGAGGAGTTGGATGTTCGGTATCACACGGGCTGTGAGCATGCGACATCGCAATAATTAGCCTTAAGTGCAAGTGGGAGATTGTTGGACATAGTGCCCTCTAAGTCAATTATTGGATCGCAGGTACGTGATTACAATGATTGAGGGAGGACCTATACCGATATGACAGTCTTTCTCGAGATGATAGTATGCTATCTGGTTTGTCTTTATCATCGTATACATGCTTTAGTTCGCTATTGTATGTTGATAGAGCCCATAGGATTCTTGCTTGAATACCAGGAGTATGATGGCGATCATATACGTGGGAGCTGGGGTCTATAAGCACATCCTTAAAGTGTCCATAGTCGTGGGAGTTTTCGAGACAGGGCATCGATACTCCAGAGTAGACTAGTGTATACAGTCGAGACCCCGACGAGGGGCGGTGGCCGGTCTCACAAGCCACTGGTGTCAGTTGATTCACCTAAGATGTATACAGGTGCTCATTGGGTTATGAGAACACCAGACATGACTCGCCGGGAACATGCTAGTTGGTATTATACATATCGTCACATAGCAGTTCCCTGGTGACATGTGTACAGGTTAGTTTGTCGACCTGAGATCGTCATTTGTCTCGTGTGAGTTCCCACTGTGCTTTGATTTCTACCCTACCACGCTCAAAGGAGACGTGCAAACAGGTATTTTTTGGGTACAGTCCCAAGCCACATGGAGGCAGTGAGCGGATCGTCGGGGATTCGTCTCTCCCGGTATTAGGGGTTGATGTCGCACAGTGCACGGGTGGTCATCACTAGAAATCCTCGGCCGAAGTAGTGGAGAATTACTGATTTGGATCAGTAGTTTCTCAGATGGTGATGGGCTTCATGCCGACACGATTTATCGCGTTATTAGGGGTCTGGCTTAATCACCCCCTAGACTCGATATGCGATACTCTTTAGACGAACGGACCGGACTGTACGGATATTGTCACTGTCAGGCTCAGTAGGGTTTCTGGATGAGTTCGCTCGTCAGCTTCCTTTCCAATCAATACATAGGCAACCGTTACGTACAGCTTGTACCTCTGACGTGCTAGTGGTTATACCCAGTGCCAGTGTGTTGATGAGTCATTAGAGTCCCCCACAGACCGTTTCCCAACTTCGGGTGAAACGTTGTAGAGGCCGTATGGGTTTATGGCAGGGTTCGAAAAATGCACGTGCGTTTACGCACGTGTCATTTTTCGGGCAGATAATACTGGTCGGTTTTGGTTTAAGCCGGATCTGAGTATTATACTGTGTAGATATAATATCTTTGTCTCAGTTGCATTTGTATTCGGTCGTAATACAAATACGGGTATGTTTATACTGATACGGGGTTATCTTGAAATTCGTTTCAGGATCGCTTTTGGAAGTTGCCAGTTTCCAGTTTTCTATCACCCGTATTTAACATTCGGTTAAATACAGATTTATCTTTTCGTCACTTGGGTGAGTCATGAGGGTGTGTCATGCTTCTAGAAGTTTCTAGATGATGACTAGGATTAGTGACTCATGGTTGCTTTAAATTTGCATTAAATGCTTTGATGACTAGGTTAAGATGATTCATTAGTTCATTAATGGTTTTTGGTGACAAGGTTATATGACTCATCTTCTCATTTATGCTAATGGTCACCTCCCTCTCTCTCCTACACTCACCCCTCCTCCTATATGTGGCCGGCCATTCTCTTGTGAGAATATAGGCTGTTCATTTTGAGGGAAAAAGATTATGATAGTATTTTGACCCATGGAAATTAGATAGCTACAATTCTCATTTCACCCGATTCAAATGGCAACTTCTTTAACCGTTCGTCCATAGCTTTGGACGTAACGAGACAAAATGTTATACTCATTCTTTACATCAATCTTGGTCATCTCTTTTAGCAAATTTGATGATCGAGTTGCCTCGGTTCAGAGGCGGGAGCCCGTTTAAAGATCCGTTGACGTGGTGCCACCTGGACGAGAAGACTGGAGATTCAGGAGATCAGAGCAGCCGCAACAAAGCGTGGGATGATGGTTGAAGACCGAAGGACTCGGATCGTTCGGTATAACTCTTCTACCCACTTTGTAGTATGTTAGTTTAGCTTTAATGGCAGATCCGGGTTATAGTACGCGATAGCGCCAGTTGTAAAAGTTTTTGTTCCGCATTTGGCGTCAGTTAGACGACCGGGGTGCTACCATGGACTTAGACTGTTGTGTCGCCGTCTATCGCTAGGCAAGTGGAACCATCTTCCCTTGCTTATTCATGTTAATAATCGTATTATTTAATTAAAATAACAATGTTACATACTATGGTGTAAATGTTCATGTGTATAGCGATATCGATGTTTAAATATCAATTAGTTTTGTAGCAAATCACGTCGTTCAATTATAATGAGAGTGACCATCCCTTATCAATATCATTATAACATTCAAATTGAATAACCTTAGTTGGATCGGTTAATGAGAACGGATGCCTATACATAACCTATGTATTTGACATGACACCCTAGATGAAAACCCTATTTAAAATGGCGGAATTTATGAGCCTCAAAACCCTTTCATGACAACAGATAACTCGTAAGAATTTGAGACAAAACTATTGATTTCACCACTATGAATGATACCTCCGCCTAGTTGCGTCAATCTGAAATTTTACCGCGCATGTTACCTTATTAAAATCATCGTAGGTTCAGTATAGATTGGAACGTGATGTTCTACGGCTCATATCGAAGCCGACTTGATAACTCATAACCAACCATAGTTTGTTTCTCGACAGTTTTATATCACTGTAATGATACGTGGTTGCGAACGCGGCACTGGACTGCAGTCCGGGGCAGTGTTTCGATTTGGATACCAGACTTTGAACACCTATGCACCCCATCTTTAGACTGAAAATGCATGGAGACCCATATGAATACATAGATAATTTAATTAGCTAACACCTGAATCTGGTCCCTTGCCGTTTCACTGTCGTTTGATATTTAATTTGCATTTTAGCGTACCGATGTGTTCTACAGTTTCTGCAGTGACCTCTCTTATACAGATACACTAAAAAGGACATAACTTCTAATACATAAATGCTATTGATAATCCGTTTGATGTGTTGGAAATCTAACAGATAGAAATAGATTTTATTAAACTGGGGAAACACCCTAATCTGAACATAATCACTGGTGAAACGCGCGTGAAGTTGGGTTTCCAGTTCTGAAACTGGAATTCCAACAATCAATCGCTACCTTAAAATGATGATATTTCCCTAACCGGAATTCCGTTTGACATGAAATTAATTTTTTTGCTTAGATGATCAAGTGTGCTTCGTACGCCTTTTTTTTATTATTTTGGTCGATTCTGTGCGTGTGATTTATCGTAAATTTTGCAAGTTATATGGCATTGGTCGTCACAAAATAGTGAATATCTGTTCAGTGCATTTCTGCATATTTTCGTGTTTGTTTTATACCTGCTGCATAGTGATCTTTCACATTGAGACCTAGCGACTGTTTTGCATCGTCGATAAATTAGTGTTAGTGATTGGGTTGTGGCAAATATGACAGTAATATTGATAAGTGGAAAAGTGATTGAAAGTGACAGCGATACATATTTGTTCACAACCTATCTAATACCTGAATGCATACTATAACCCGGGGAATGGGGAAATCAATATGGAAGTAAACTCGTATTTAGCAAGGTACAGTGATTTAGAGGATGATCATTCGCTATTAGTGATATTTAGCGAGGTACAGTGATTTAGAGAATGATCATTCGCTATTATATATATATATATATATATATATATATATATATATAGGTCGTGGGCCTAGCGGCATGGCTGACAGGGTTAGGTCCCGGGCACAACGGACCGTAGTCTCGGGTATGCACGAGACCCTTGTTAAACACGAGCATCAGTTTATTGACATGATACCTATATTGCACTATTCATATTCAGTTGATGTTTATTATACTCATGTTCTGCATTTTGTCGCACTTCTCGTGTTTAATAATATTGTATACCTATCATATATATATTTATTGTTTTATGTGTCGCCCTGACTGTAACACCCGAGCCCAATGCTACTAATTTCAGTTACCGTTTGAACAGTGTGGCACTCGTTTCATTTTTCTTGCTTGATTGTAACTTATTGTAAATTTTACCCCCGTCAATTCAATTCTGCATATAACAATTTATGGTATCTAAAATAAAATTAAAAATATTCATCTTAGCCTACCTGACACCCTTAACCCTGTTGTAGCGTCCGTGCATCGTGTTCTCGTCCCGTTCAGTGAAACGGGCGAGTTTGGACGGCTACGTGCACGTACGTGTGTCTGTTTTGGGGGTATGCTTTTTTATTGTAAAATACTTCATTTCAAATTTTGGATCCCGCCTAAAATTCTATTATTTCAATTTCAAATTTTTGGACCCGACCCGGACGCGATTTGGAAATGATTTACTTTGCGCCAAAATCCCAAAATTTAATATTTTTAAACCGTTTGAAGATTTTAAAACTATATACTATATTTCATATCGTATAAATCTTTTTATTTATATTTTTTCCTAACCTAATCTTTTCCCTCAGCCAATCAGCCAATCACAAACATTCTTTAACCCCCGTGGGCCCCTCTCTCTCTCTCCCCCTCCTCATATCTCTCCCCCCCCCGTATCTCTCTCTCTTCTATATATATTTCCCATCTTCCTTCCTCCTTTTCTTTTATCTATCGCAGAACCCACCATCGCAAACCCCAGCCGCCTTGCCCTCGCCGCCGCAGCCCCAACGCCGGCACCACCACCACCGGGCTCGTCGTCCCCTCGCCCTCAAACGAGCCTCCCTCTCCTTTCCACCTCCTCCTTCTTCTTTCGTGTACCCGAGCCCACGCCTGCACCCTCAAACCTATCGCCGGCGGTCTCTCGTCGTCGCCATCCGCACCACCACCTTCACCCTTCTCACCCCTTGCACACTCCGACGCCCCCCGACCATCTCCTCTTCCTCTCCTTTCTCCATTTCCCGTGCACCCTGCACCAGCCGTGGCCACCTGCACACCCCCCTGCGGGCGTCTGTGTCGCTGTGAGTCGCCACCGGTGACCTCGTCCCCGTAGCCCCGACCCTCGCGAACACTCCTCGGTGAGTTTCACCTCCCCTCCTCTCTTCCTTTCTTCTTTTCTCTGTTAATATTTTTTCTTGATCGGCTGTTTCTTTCGCTGTCGTCGTAGGCCACCGCCGGAGCTCCGTCGACGTGGTTGACCGTCACCACCCGTCCCACAGATCCTCGTGAGCATTCCCTTCTCCATACTCCTTCCCTTTCTTCTTTATTTTCTTTCTTTTCTTGTTGCAACTCTTGAGATTCGCTGTTTTTGTATCTCGCCGGATTCCGGCCGTGCCGGTGACGTGTCCCGACGTTCCAGCGAGGTACCCCGACCCGTGTGGTTCCACTGTTCGTCGTTTGGGTTCATTCCGTGAACCGTGCGCCCGTCGCGAGTTTTCCCCGCCGACATTTTACGTTCCGTTTTCCCGATTCGCGACCCGTCGAGGCAAGTACCCCTTGCTACATGCTAAACAATATTTACATATATATTAATGACACCCTAAACCGATAAATTTAACTTGGTACGACCATTTCTCTTTGTCATGTTCAATATTGTTATATAACATTTTATCTTTCAAACTTGGAACCTATATATGTAAATATCATTGCACCCATGAAGTCTTAACTTGGTAACATGATTAAACGGCTATAATTGTCTTACCGCATTCTCATAATGTTGAAATCATCTCTGTGACACAATTGATAACTGTATTGCTAATTGAACGAATCTGCCTATTGCTTAATTCATTGCTTATATCATGTTGTTGATACCCATGCTTGATTATATAACTGATTGTGAGTACACCTATGATATCGCTTGCTTCTTGACCTGTCTTGCTACCTACATATTGATTGACCCGACATGGTACCGTATACTGCTTGACTTGACATGATGTACCATGACCTGATTCGTTAGCTGATCTTGTGTCTAATGCCAACAAACCTGACATGTAGTCCTCATGGACCGTTCCTGTTGTCTATCCAGACAAACCTGTTTACCTGATCCTGTGTTGGTATTAATTTCTTGATTTTGGGATACCTGACTTGACCTACACATATAACTTGGGGGTATGGGGAAATCAAAGGTGAAACCTGACTTGTAACTCAACAGTTCACTACCTGTCCTGAGTGTATACATTCCTATTTTGTGCCTAGCGGCATGTCTCGGTTTCAACCGAGAATATTATGGCCGTGGTCCCGGGTATGTACGGGATACTATTGAGTGTACACATTCCTGTTTTGTGCCTAGCGGCATGTCTCGGTTTCAGCCGAGAATATTGTGGCCGTGGTCCCGGGTATGTACGGGATACTATTGAGTTACATCGATGATTCATCAATTTGGTTTCAAAGACTTTAGAACAGAGAACCTGATAGAACAGTTTAGTTACCCACTGCACACTACCCTGCACTGCTCTGATTTACATTATTGTTACCCTTGCTTTATTCATGTTTATATTCGCATTGCCTGTTTATTGTATTACTTGATGACTTGACGCGCTGACGTCTGGGTTTTGCATGGCCCAGATTCTCCTACCTTGCTGCAGACTGATTAGGAGTTTTGCCGCTGTTAGACGAGCGGTGAGGTTCCTGTCGGTACGTAGTTTCACTCCAGGTGTTTCATTTATTGTATCTTTTGGCTTCCGCATATTGTTATCTCTTGACTCTTTTACTCTGGCTTATGGACATGTACTAGATAGTTAGTTTACTTTCCTGCTCTTGATATCTCCACAGCCGTAATGTGACTGTGGAAGGATTTTTCCTATCCACAGGTAGCATGGTTGGCTATGTCACGTGCCCACTTTAGTGTACTTTGGGAAGCGGGGCGTGTCATGGTTCTTTTGGTATCAGAGACATAGGTTAGTCGGGTTGATTCTTTTATAGTTGGGTATTGTACCCAATACGCGAATCAGAATACCCGTGTTTAGGAAACATGTCCTGCCACCTTACCGTTTTACCATTCTTGAATCACATTCTTCCTAATTATATCTTTTACGATGTGCAAACTTCCTTTGCATATCGAATCGAAACCTGATTCCTTGTTATCTTTAGGACTTAGGCGACTTGGGTGGAGTTATGTAATTGTGGCTATGATACCGCGGCATAGTTACAATGCGGCACTCTATTTAAGTATCTTGGAGTTCTAGCCTTGATCTATATTCAGAATCTATCATCATGCAAATGTTGGGTGTTTGATATGGCCGGTAAGAATTTGAAGACGTACCAAAGGCGTGTGGACGAAGCCGTCATGCTTGGAGTAACAAGGGGAATGCTGGAGAATCAAAAGAAACAGACCGAGCTGATCCAGCAGCAAGTGGACTCGTTTCAGGAAGGTTTGCAGATCGTTCAGCAGTCTGTGAACAATGTTGGAGCTAAGCCAGTTGACCGAGTAGGGACAGTAGCAGATTTCAGACATTTGGGTCCGTCTACATTTACTGGTTTGGAGGAGCCGTTGCCAGCGGAGCAGTGGCTAGTTGACACAGAGAATTGGCTTATTGCGGCACAGATTCCAGATGAGAAAAGAGTTGATGTGGTACGCATTCAGTTAGTGAACTACGCCCGAGAATGGTGGCTTGTGGAAGAGAACCGCTTGCCCAAGCCGATCAAGTGGGCGGATTTTCAAAGAGTTTCCTGGAGAAGTTCTTCCCGCGGACTGCACGGGAGGAAATGGAAGAGAAATTCATCGGGCTAAAGCGGAATGGAGCACCCGTAGATGTGCATGCAGCAGAATGGACGAGACTCAGTAGTTTCGCTGGACCTTTAGTTGCCAACGATGCAGACAAGGCACGGAGGTTCATGCGCAGCTTGGACGTGGACATCCAGAGGCAGATTTTCTCCCTGGGTTTGACCACTTTCTCACAAGTACTTGCGGCAGCCCGAGAGCAGCAGAGTTTACCTGGGATGAAGGGGAGTTGGCAGCAGACAGCAGTTGCGGTAAGGAAGCAGTTCTGTCGGGCCAGTCGAGTTTAGGGCTAGGCCGACAAACAATATTCTTGCATCAATGGAAGTGATGAAAGTGAAGAGCCGGCTGTTGTTCGTGATTTCATGGACGTGTTTGAAGATATATCGGGTTTACCGCCGAAGCGAGACGTGGAGTTCGCAATTGATCTTATTCCTGGTGCAGCGCCAGTATCTGAAGCGTATTATCCAATGGCGCCAGTAGAGTTGGAAAAAGTCAAGGAGCAGGTTGCTGAATTGCTTGAGAAGGGTTGGATTCGAAGCAGTAACTCGCCTTGGGGAGCTCCAGTTCTTCTAGTAAAGAAGAAGGATGGCACAAGAAGGATGTGCATCGACTATCGAGAATTAAACCGGGTGATTATTAAGAACAAGTACCCGATCCCTCGCATTAGCGAACTTTTCGAGCAGCTTAGTGGCGCGAGGGTATTCTCGAAGCTGGATTTGCGATCCGGATATCATCAGGCCCGAGTGAAAGCAGAAGATATTTGCAAGACGGCGTTCCGAACTTGGTATGGACATTACGAGTACTTAGTGATGCCCTTCGGAGTAACGAATGCGCCGGCAGTATTCATGGACTTGATGAACCGAATCTTTTCACCGTTCTTGGACCAGTTTATCGTGGTTTTCATTGACGATATTCTGGTTTACTCGAAGAGTTTTGAAGAGCTTACTGAGCATTTGAAGATCGCACTGCAAACATTGAGACAATAGAAGTTATATGCGAAGATGAGTAAGTGCGAGTTTTGGCTGGAGGAAGTAAAGTTTTTAGGGCATGTTGTGTCTGGCGATGGAATCGCCGTCGATCCCGAAAAGATTGCAACAGTACGAGATTGGCCGATTCCCAAGAATGTTGCGGAGATAAGAAGTTTTCTTGGACTCGCCGGATATTACAGAAGATTTGTGGAGAACTTTGCTCGTCTGGCAGAGCCGTTAACCAAGCTTACGCGCAAGGAGGTACCTTTTGTATGGACGGACAAATGTGCGTTAGCTTTTGAGACGTTGAAGCAGAAGTTGATAACCGCCCCTATTCTGACCGTGCCAGACAATTCCGGAGGATTGGTGATTCACAGCGACGCATCTGGGAAAGGATTGGGATGTGTTTTGATGCAGCATGGGAAGGTTGTAGCGTACGCATCGAGACAGTTGAAGACCCATGAGAAGAATTACCCAACTCATGACTTGGAACTTTCGGCTGTGATTTTCGCTTTGAAGATTTGGAGACACTACCTTTTGGGCGAAAGGGTCGAAGTTCTTACTGATCATAAAAGCTTGAAGTACGTGTCCACACAGAAGGAGCTTAGTATGAGGCAATGTAGATGGTTGGAGCTGATGGCTGACTACGATCTTGATCTTAAGTACCACCCGGGGAAGGTTAACGTCGTACCGGATGCGCTTAGTCGGTTACCAGCAATTTATGTGTTAACTACGCAGAAGGAGATCGTTGAAGATTTTCGAAGATTTGACTTGGAGGTTGTGCTACCGCATTCTACGGGACAGTTGATGCAGCTGCAAGTACAGTCATCGTTGATCGAGAATATTAAAGCAGCACAATCGCAGGACCCTAGACTGCAAAAGTTTCGAGAACAGGTTGAAGCCGGACTACGAATAGATTTGTTGATCCACGAAGATGGTTCGTTGAGGTATGGTAACCGTTTATGTATGCCAAAGGGAGATATTCGTGAGGAGCTTATAAAGGAGGCGCACAGTTCAGCTTATTTTGTATATCCAGGAGGCATAAAGATGTACCGAGATATTCGACAGCATTTCTGGTGGGAAGGCATGAAACGGGAGATTGCTCGCTTTGTGGTTAAGCGCTTGGTGTGTCAGCAAGTTAAGGCTGAATATCAAAGGGTTGCTGGTTTATTGCAACCACTTCCGATTCCTCAGTGGAAGTGGGAACATATAACCATGGATTTCGTGACGGCTTTACCGAGGAGTCCAAAGGGCAACAATACTGTATGGGTGATTGTTGATCGATTGACCAAGGCATCTCACTTTATTCCTTTTCGGGTTGGTCAATCAACAGAGACCTTGGCAGAGTGGTACATGCAAGAGATTGTAAGATTGCATGGAGTACCGGTGAGCATCGTGTGCGATCGAGACACTCGGTTCCTATCACACTTTTGGCGGAGTTTACAGGAAAGTTTGGGGACTCGATTGATTGAAGTTTAGCACAGCTTATCATCCTCAAACTGATGGTCAGTCGGAGAAAATAATCCAAACTCTTGAGGATATGTTGAGAGCATGCATGTTGGACTTCAAGGGTTCTTGGGAGGATCATCTACATTTGGTGGAGTTTTCTTACAACAACAGTTTCCAGGCAACTATCCAGATGGCTCCATTTGAAGCTTTGTATGGTCGTTTATACCGTTCACCTGTCTGCTGGACGATGTCGGTGAACGAAGATTATTGGGACCAGATTTGTTTGTACAGACAGCTGAGAAGGTTAACACTATCAGAAATCATATGAAAGCAGCACAAAACCGACAGAAGAGTTGGGCAGACACGTCAAGAAGACCTCTAGAGTTCGTCGTGGGTGATTTGGTATTCTTGAAGATATCACCGACTAGAGGGGTGATTCATTTTGGAAGTCGAGGAAAGCTTAGTCCTCGATTCGTTGAACCCTTTGAGATCGTGGAGCGTGTTGGTGAGGTAGCGTAGCGTTTGGCGTTACCGCAGTCCTTGGCGAATGTGCACGATGTGTTTCACGTATCTCAACTCCGTAGGTATGTTCGAGATGAAACACACGTATTGGATCATTCGGAGTTAACGGTATGAGAAGACTTGACTTTTGAGGAGCGACCGATTGGAATCGTGGATCGAAGGGAAAAGGTTCTTAAGAACAAGGTGATCCCTCTTGTGCTTGTTTCTTGGGGAAATCGCTCGCATGGAGAGTCCACTTGGGAACGAGAAGATGAAATCCGGCAGAAGTTTCCTCATCTTTTCTTGTAGTTGTTTGTTTATCGTTGCATTCTTGGAATTTCGAGGACGAAATTCTTTTTGTAGTTGGGTATAATGTAACACCCGAGCCCAATACTACTAATTTCAGTTACCGTTTGAACAGTGTGGCACTCATTTCATTTTTCTTGCTTGATTGTTACTTATTGTAAATTTTACCCCCGTCAATTCAATTCTGTATATAACAATTTATGGCATCTAAAATAAAATTAAAAATATTCATCTTGGCCTACCTGACACCCCTAACCCTGTTGTAGCATCCGTGCATCGTATTCTCGTCCCGTTCAGTGAAACGGGCGAGTTTGGACGGCTACGCGCACGTACGTGTGTCCGTTTTGGGGGTATGCTTTTTGATTGTAAAATACTTTATTTCAAATTTTGGATCCCGCCTAAAATTCTATTATTTCAATTTCAAATTTTTGGACCCGACCCGGGCGCGATTTGAAAATGTTTTATTTTGCGCCAAAATCCCAAAATTTAATATTTTTAAACCGTCTGAAGATTTTAAAACTATATACTATATTTCATATCGTATAAATCTTTTTATTTATATTTTTTCCTAACCTAATCTTTTCCCTCAGCCAATCAGCCAATCACAAACATTCTTTAACCCCCGTGGGCCCCCCCTCTCTCTCTCCTCATATATCTCTCTCTCTCTCCCCCCCGTCTCTCTCTCTCTCTCTTCTATATATATTTCCCATCTTCCTTCCTCCTTTTCTTTTATATATCGCAGAACCTACCATCGCAAACCCCAGCCGCCTTGCCCTCGCCGCCGCAGCCCCAACGCCGGCACCACCACCACCGGGCTCGTCGTCCCTTCGCCTTCAACCGAGCCTCCCTCTCCTCGCCACCTCCTCCTTCTTTTTTCGTGTACCCGAGCCCACGCCTGCACCCTCAAACCTATCACCGACGGTCTCTCGTCGTCGCCATCCGCACCACCACCTTCACCCTTCTCACCCCCTGCACACTCCGACGCCCCCCGACCATCTCCTCTTCCTCTCCTTTCTCCATTTCCCATGCACCCTGCACCAGCCGCGGCTACCTGCACACACCCCTGTGCGCGTCTGCGCCGCTGTGAGTCGCCGCCGGTGACCTCGTCCCCGTAGCCCCGACCCTCGCGCACACTCCTCGGTGAGTTTCACCTCCCCTCCTCTTTTCCTTTCTTCTTTTCTCTGTTAATATTTTTTTCTTGATCGGCTGTTTCTTTCGCTGTCGTCGTAGGCCACCGCCGGTGCTCCGTCGACGTGGTCGACCGTCACCACCCGTCCCACAGATCCTCGTGAGCATTCCCTTCTCTATACTCCTTCCCTTTCTTCTTTATTTTCTTTCTTTTCTTGTTGCAACTCTTGAGATTCGCTGTTTTTGTATCCCGGCGGATTCCGGCCGTGCCGGTGTTCCCCTCCGAAAGGCGGCGCACAGGACCGCGGTGTCCTGACGCTGAGGTTCGGTGCAGATGCTAACTGGTTTTATCCGTCTATCTCTCCGAAGATACCAAGTTGATTTATGGCACCGTGTATCGGAGGTTTAGACGGATGCGGCCGATGTAGCAGACTTTGTCAGATTCCCCCTCAGGGTGAGGGGTTTTTGATTGTGGGGACGCTCTTCCCTGCAGGCGCAAGCCCCTGCAGTTAATTACGCTACCGCGTCGCGGTAACAACTTTCTCCTTCTCCAGAATTTCACTTCGTGTCGTGGGTGTTTGTCTTGTTCGTGGTTGCCCGTGGATTGTATACGGAGACTGAGTAATGCCGTCGCCCGTAGGACGTGGATTAGTCCAAATCCGTATTTACTTAGATTTGGGTTTGGTGTTTTTGGTTTAAGGATGCATTAATCGCGTTGCGGCTAAGATCAACTTAAACATTCGTTAAGGATACGATAGTCCTGTTTGAGACTAAGATCAACTTAACGTGATCGTTTAGATCCGACAAAAGAGCGTTTGGACTCTATTGTTCCAGTTTGGGAGATTCATAGTCTAATTTGGGACTAAAGTCTGTTTGGAGGATACGTTAGCCATTTTTGAGACTAAGATCGACTCAAACGTTTGTTAAGGATGCGTTAGTCCAGTTTGAGACTAAGATCAACTTAACGGGACCGTTTAGATCCGACAAAAGAGCATTTGGGCTCTATTGTGCCAGTTTAGGGACATGGTGGTCCATATTCCAGTTTAGGGATGTGGTGGTCCGATATTAGTTTAGGGACGTTTCGGTCCGATATTAGTTTAGGGACGTTTCGGTCCTCGAGTTTAAGGACCCCGCAGTCCATATTCATGTGTGGTCGTTGGGACCCGTCACCTCTCTGACGACGCTGAATGATTACAACGACGTGTGTCAGAGGAGTTCAGAGATGTACCCTCGAACCAGTAGTAAATTGATTTAGGAGAGCATCCTTGCTCAGTCAATTTAATTTGAGGACTTACGGCCATGATTGGGCTAAGTCCAAAGTATTCAACACTTTTTATTTGTTCTTGGTCTGTTAGACCTGTGTTGAGGCTTGGCCTATTTTTAAATAATGCATTGCATTATTTTCTTTTTTTTTGTTTGGGCTCTGCCCATAAAAGATGCAGAGCATCGATTTATTTTGGACTCTGCAAGGCATCTGCATAGCATTTTATTATTTTGTTTGGGCTCTGCCCATTTATAAATGATGCAGAGCATCAATTTAATTAGGCCTGTTTGGTCTTTTAATTGGGCCTGGCCCTTCAGGAAAAGAAATGCATTGCATTTGTCAGGCGCTTTGCGCCAATTACTGAGCGCAAGCGCTTGTGGTTAGGACACGTATCATGCTCTGGTGAGCGCAAGCGCAACAGCGCAGTGCGCTGCGCTGTTGCGCTGCGCTGTTGCGCTGCTGACACGTGGCGCGCTCTGGTGAGGTGCGCCAATTCCAGAGAGCAAAGCTCTATTTCAAGAGCGCGTAGCGCAAATAGTTGACACGTGGCGCTCCCTCAAGAGCGCAACAGCGCAGTTTGGAAGTGCAAAGCACTAAGAATCTTTTAGATTCAAGAACAGGAGTGCAAAGCACTATTTAATTCCTTGATCTAATTTAAATCAAAGAAAAAATAAATTTTCCTTTTTTATCTCAAGAACCAGAGGTTCATAAAAGTGCAAAGCACTATTATCACTTATTTATATATATATATTTTCTATTTAAAATTATTGATCTTGTTCTTAGATCAATAATCTGCCCATAAGAGAATTTTCTCTTTTCCCTCAAGGTTTTTACCTTCTGTTGTTCTTGATGGGTTCTCAAGAGTTTTCTTCTCTCCCCTTTTTTTTAGAAGGATGCTGATGCCTTTGAATTGAGGTCTAGGGTCCTTTTTATAGTGCCCATAAATTGGTTAGATTTGTTAAAGAGATCTTTCTCTGAGTGATTTGGGGAATTTTCCCCACCGTTGGATCTTTGATCCAAGGGCTTCCGCTTTGCAGAAGAAAATCTTCTTGTTTTAACAAGAACAGAAAAGATTTCTTAAAATCTTAATTCAGTTTCGCGCAGATGCCCCAGCGCGTGACACGTGTCGCGCAGCGCAACTGCGCTAGCGCACTAGCGCATCTGCGCTGACACGCGTCGCGCAGCGCACAGCGCAGCGCAACTGCGCGAGCGCATCTGCGCTGACACGCGTCGCACAGCGCAACAGCGCAAGCGCATCTGCGCTGACACGCGTCGCGCAGCGTAGTGCATGCGCAACTGAAGCGTTGCTTCCTTTAAACAGAGCTTTGCTCTGATTGGGCGCGCCTTCTTGGGCGCTGCGCTGACGTATTAGCGCCTGACGCGTGGCGCGTTGCGCCCGAGATTTAAAGCGTTGCTTCAAAATTTGAATTTTTGAATTCAAACAGAGTTTTGCTCTGATTGGGAGAAACAAATGCCCCCCCCACCGTTGCGCTCACGTGGCGCACACGTGAGTGCAGCGGTGGCAACCCCCTGACCGTTGGATCAAGGGGTGAGCTCAAGAGGCGCAAGCGCCTTATAAATAGGGCCTCTGGCCCTTAGAAAAATCTTATCATTTCAAGATTTTTGATTTCCAGAGCTTTGCTCTTACTTAGAACTCCAGAGCTTTGCTCTCGTTTCCAGAACCTTAGAGCTTTGCTCTCATTCTCCAAGTTAGAAGATTTTAGGTAAAATTATTCTCAAGTGAAATTAATATTAATTAACCAATAGAGCTTTGCTCTGACAGTTTTCTTGATCTAAAGAAATCTCTATTGGGATTTCATAAATAGAGCTTTGCTCTAAAAAAACTTATGGATCTACAGAGATCTTGTTCATGGGTTCTAACCCATGAACAGAGCTTTGCTCTTGAATCAAATGTAGATCTTTTAGATCTGAAAAATGAAGATTTTTTTTTTATAAGTTTTCATGGATTTTTCAGGCTTCCAGAAATTTTAATTTTAAATTTCTTTTCAAAAATTTTCTTTTTGATGGGATATTACAGAGCTAAGCTGTTTTTATGGAATTTTATTCTTTTGAGACCAGAATTTGACGAGTGTCATTTTGTGACAGAGCTTTGCCCTGAAAAAGGAAATTTTCTCCTTGTCTCTAGGGATTCTTTATTAAAGGGAATGTTTTCCTGGGGAACAACTGACAATCTCATCCAATGATGAGATTGTCCTATTAACTGACGTACTGTCATCCGGATTTTGTGGGTCCCCCTTTGGTCCCTTACTCACTGCCCTGCTGCGTGATGTAATTAATTAATTTTAATTTTAATTTAATTAGTGCATTTTCTTCTTCCCCTTTTTTACACCAAACGTTGGAATTGCAACACTAACATCCAAATCGTTCTTTTGCAGCGATCATGTCTCTAGACACTTCATTCCCGTTTGCCCGCACGGAGGAGGGATTTCCCGAGGCCCCCCTGGACCGTGAAGTTCTGGCTATGATCAAGGAGTACGATCCTGAATACAAGAGCCTCCATCTTTGGGGGTCGTGGTACAATCATATCATCATGGGCCGACGGAGCTTCACCTGCGCGGTACCGTCAGAACCCATCACGGCAATTCACTACGCTACCCCACCTCCAGTGCAGTATGCCGTGGAGATGATAGACTGGACCGCGAACAGCTTTCTTCATCCCGCTATGGATGCTGTTCCGGTTCAGCGTCCCATGGTCTTGGATATCCTATGACGCCGCATTTGTCAGGGAGAGGCACGGCCTTGGGGGCAATCATATAACCTTGGTTTGATTCCCCGTCACCCGATTGGCTATCTGCCGTGGGCCCGATACATCCTGTCGACGAAGAAGTCGCAGTTGATAAGACTCGGCTTGTACACCGCGGTCTACGTCTCTCTTTTCCAGTATCCCTCGCTCCCCACCTGGTGGTTCAAGGCTTTCTTGGAGCAATGGAACATTCCCACCCACACTTTCCTTGCCATGGATCGGGAAGTGTCTATTTCTTTGGAGGAGTTTGCTGAGGTATCCGGCCTACCGGTCATGGGGGAACATTATGAAGAGCTGCTCCCGACAGATGAGTACGTCTTCGGTGCTAAGCCGATGGTAAGGGGGATTACGCCGGAAAATGCCGTTCAACACCAATTTCCGAGCCTGATCAAGGTGTTGAACATCTACGAGTCCCTCTTCATCGAACACGGGAGTCGAGGAGTTAATTTTGAGGACTTCATTGCTCGTTTCCTCCGTCCGAGCGTCATTTCGTCAGGAGCCACCAAATCTACTATCCTGGATGATCCCTTCGGTCTAGGTTTGGATAACCTGCCGACGAAGGAGATAGACCAAAAGGCTTTCTTCCTCCCAGACTTCCCTACCATATCTTTCGCGGAAATTGCGGCCCCTGGGATGAACGAAGAGGCCTTTTTCTTAGGATTCCTCGGACTGTGGCTGAGTTGGTTCGCGATCCCAATGCAGTCTCATCGCATGCGGCCCTCTGTCTTTTATCCAGCCCACCGCATGGTCATCGGGGTAAAGGTGGCCGTGGGGATTGCCGGCTTAGCGCACTTGTATCATGGTCTAAGCCGAGCCGCGGATGCCAACGAGCCCGGAGCATTGCACGTGGTCTTCCCGATGCACTACTTTATGTCATGGCTCGAGCTACATACGGCGGGTGTATTTGGAATGCATAAAAGGCCTTCGTTCTTTGACAGGTGTGGTTTCCCTCGTATTATTCAATTGATTGGCGCATCAATCGTGACCCCTTCACCACGGAATGCTAGAGGTTTACTGCTCCGCCCTCACACTGTTGGAGTCGGGATGTCCTTCATTGATAAGGTATTAACTATTGGAAAAGCGTCCACTACTGTGGCGCGACCATTACAGGACTCCTTTAAGGATGGAGCTTCAGTATTGACGGCCCGGAAGACCCTCCACTTGTATTCCATCAGACCGGGCTTCCTAGTCTTTAGGCAGGGCGGTGCAGCGATCTTTATGAGATATAACCCGTATCGTTTTGCGCAACAATTGGGTTATGATCAAGGGGTACCCTTGGAAGCTTTCTTATTGGAACCTGCTGCTAATGAAGAAGGGATGGAGAATGCGTTACATCACTTCATGCGCTTGAGCACAGGTTCTCATTTCTTTATTAGCGCGCCAACCTGCGCTCCACGACTCCTCAACGTATATAAAGAGTGGTGCGGTCATGCGACGGGGGCCATTATAAAGGAGGAGAGGCGAGTGTTGATCGACCGTAAAGAAGTACCTCCCGGCACCAATCGTAACGCTCCTTTAGTGCCGAGGACCTTGGTGGTTCCTCCTTTCAAAGATGCCGGGGGCAGACCATCTCGTGCGCAAAGTCCTCCACGTGAGCTGCCGCTCCCCGATGTCGCGGATGCACCTCCCGCACCCTGTGCTCCGGTGGAAACAGTGGTTGTACCCTCACCGGAGTCTGACGTGGGTGTGGACATCGGGACCCGTCGTCCCAAAGTGGCTGCCAAGCGGAAGTCGATTCCCCGTGAGCCTAGGGTCGGAGGGCAAAAGAAAAAGAAGTCGCTCTTCGCTGCGGACGTCGTGTTCGGCCTGGAACCCCATGCTCCTTATGCTGAAGGTCTGCTCGAATATGGGACTAACACAGGGTTGGTGATGCCGCCGCCGGACGATACAGACTTGGAGGCTGCTCTCAGAGCTTCGGCATGGCTGGCGAAGCGTGACGCGTGGCTGGTTAAGCTTGCGCAATCAGGTAACTACTAGTCGCCTTTTCTTTGGTGCAACATATCTTCTTCATTATTTTTGACTAACGCTTTTCTTTCTTTTCTTTCAACATGCATCACTGATGAAGAAGCCATTGCTGCTTCTCTAAAGACTTTTCAGGACGAGGAACGTCTCAGAGCATCTATGGGCCTTAGTAAGTTTTTGACTCATCAAGTTTTTCATTTTCCTTGCGTTATGGTCGATCTAATCTTTCCCTTTTAATTACAGGAACTTCAATGCCGTTCCCACCAAGCGACACAAATGTTCCGCCAGCCACCGATGTTCCTGTTCCCTCTGAGCCGCCGCAGGAGATTCGTCTTGAAGAGCCGATGAGAGATGCCTTAAAGGCTCTGGAGGCATCCCTGAATGAGGATGACGATGCCTTGAAGGAGGCGTCACAGAGGTCCCTTATGACCGCTCGGGAGGAGAGGAAGCGGCTAAGGCGCGAGGCGAAGGCACGCAAGGCTGCCTTGGCTGCGGGAGCGGGCCCTAGCACTGTCCCTTGCGCCGATACTCCATCCGAAGAGGCCCCTGTCGCCTTATCTACTGCCCACAGAGAGGTAGCACGTGCAGTTCGGGGCGCGAACGGTAAATCTGCTTCAGGTAATATTTCTCTCAGAGCTTTTGTTATAAGGATTTTAATGTCATTGGTCCTTATATCTCTTATCTTTGCAGGGCCAAGTCCTATTGAGGGAGAGGCGGAAGCCGTTGATCCTAGGGGAACGGAGGAGGCGGTGCCTGCCGAACTCGAGCCGACAGTGGGCAATATCGTTGAGGCCATGGAGCCTGAAGTGGAGATCGAGGGGCCTACCACTGAGAAGGTCATTGATGCCGAACCGGAAGCGGTGGCAGATGATATGATCATTATAATTGAGTCCAAGGTGGTGGCGGCTGAGGCGCTCGAGGTCGGCGGTCCCCTGGCGACGGTAGATGATACAACCCCAGCTATTGAACCTGAGAGAGTGGTGGGTGAGGTGACCATGATTCCCGAGGACGAGCCAACCGCTCCTTCTTTGGAATCTGGCAACACTCCAATCATAGCCCTTTCCGGCTATGGCCCTCCGCCGTCTCCAGGTTTTGCGAGCACGGCGACGGTCCCCGTCGAGTCGGGTGACGAAGCCACGGGCGGTGGTTTCATGTCGGTAGAGGAGGGAGTTGCCTCCGTTTCGGCCGGGAGCTCCTCAGGTAAACCCCAAGTGACTTCTTTTCTTTACTTCACGATCTTTTCTGACAAGTTCACTTTTTCGTAATGCAGGTGCAGCTAGTGCCGATGCCCCACTGCTCGAGGGAGCGCCTTCAACGACTACCTTGGCAGTGGTCACCCCTCAACCTTCTCTCATACCCTCGAAGATGTTGGAAGGTATGTGTTTACGATTTATTAATCTTGTTTTCTAGACATGAAATTCGTGTACTAAAGTCACGCTGTTGTGTTTTCAGGAGTACTTTTTGACCATCTTTACCAGATGTTGCTCCCACACTTCTCCTTTCCATCCGAGCTTGCTTCTTCCTCTGGTGGCGTTGGTGAGTATGATTTCCAATGACATCCTTTTTTCTTTATTGATGGGATTATTTATAAACCCTCCCTTTTTTACCTCGACTGCAGTGTTACAAATCGAAGAAGGGGATGAAAGACGGGCTGCACTACCGACCCTTCCAGCCCTGCCATCTGCTTCAGCTGGTACAGTGACCATCACATTGATAAATCCCCTCTTTTATTTTCTGAACTGTTATCTGACCATATCTTGTTTCCTTTCAGCCGTCGTTTCAGTCCCGGGGCCCTTTGAATCTCGCATCATAATGCCAGCAGGTCCTTACCTGTCTTCGAAAGGTGCCGCGAACAGCTTACGTATGTTGAGTGATTATGTTGAGGAGCTCGACATCGAGACCCCTACCTCTGCTGCGGATTTTGCTATAGCGGTTAACCCGATGCTAGTGATACTCGTAAACTTTCATGACGAGGGTATCATCGCATCTTGGGTTAACCACTGCAGGGAGATCGAGGCTCGCCTGCATCAGTTGGAGTCTCTGCGTCCCGCTCCCGAGGCCTCGGCTGCTAGTAATCAAAGAACAGCGTGGATTGAGCAAAGCGCTCCTTACTTTCACCACCTAGAACAAGAAGTAATTTCAAGGCGTAAAGAGCGAGGTGAGACTTCGAGCAAGTCTGCCCAACTGCATGCTCGGGTGGAGGCCAACGCTGCACGGCTGAAGGTTGCCTTTGAAGGTCTCCTGCAATGTCTTTCTGAAGGGTTATCATTAAGGCAACACCTTGATGTTGTTGAGCGAGCTGCACCCAGCCAGGAAGCAGCCCAGAAGGCGGCAGAGGAGCGACTTTCATCTTTCTTGCGGCAGCGGGCCCAGGTGGAGGCGGAGGTGGCCGCGGCTGTCACTCAGGAGGAAGCGTTGAAGGGAGTGCGAGAGCAGCTTGTGAATTTACTAAAGACACTCCCTCCTCAGTAGCTATCCATCTTTGTATCGTTTGTACTCGCAGATAAAAGAATGTCCATGTATATATTTTTTTTTGACATAATGTACCCTGTATCCAATCGAGTTTATGAATAAAAAGACACCCCCCCTCTTTTTTATGTGTCATTTTCTTCGTCTTTTCGTTCTTTTATTATCAGCATATCGCTTTAGCGAACATGGCTGACGGATGGTTAGAACGAGTAACAACGAGTATCTTGACTTTCCTAAGAAATAGCAATGGCTTAGGCCGCAGGTTCAGGTCTACTGCCTAAGGCTTTTCAACTCTATGAGCCATGAGGGTCTCATAGAGGCTTTTCTCCCTACGGATCGAGAGGATCTCGTCGGTGGGTTTTCTCCTTAGGAATCGTGAGGATTCCTAAGTGTAGTTTTCTCTCATAGGTCGTAAGGATCCTATAAGAGAATTTTTCCCTTTTACGAGTCGAGAGGATTCGTAAGCGGTTGTTTCCCTCCTTGTCGAAATTCGACTTTGGAGAGTAAGGCCCGTGAATAGTATGCAAGAGACCATTTTGGATTGACTTGCAGGGCCCCATTGTTCAGGAAGCAAGTTTTTTAATCTTCGCTGCCCGAGACTTTATCTTGCAAGGTGGGACGAACCGGGAATTCTCTCACGGAGACTGTGGTGGCTCTGCGAGTTGACGCGGGTTGGGAGGCTCTCGTCACGGAGTGTTTGTATCCGTGAGTCGAGGAGTTTGCTAGGGATTATTTGTTTCCCAAGCACCAAGGATTATTTGTTTCCTTGGGGTTTGGAACGAGTCGAGGATTCCTGCGGAGGCATTGGTGGCTCTGCGGGTCGACGCGGATCAGAAGGCTCTCGTCAAGGAGTGTCTGTATCCATGAGTCGAGGAATTTTGCCAGGGATTATTTGTTTCCCAAGCGCCAAGGATTATTTGTTTCCTTGGGGTTTGAAACGAGTCGAGGATTCCTACGGAGGCACTGGTGGCTCTGCGGGTCGATGCGGATCAGAAGGCTCTCGTCAAGGAGTGTTTGTATCCGTGAGTCGAGGAATTTTGCTAGGGATTATTTGTTTCCCAAGCGCCAAGGATTATTTGTTTCCTTGGGGTTTGAAATGAGTCGAGGATTCCTACGGAGGCACTGGTGGCTCTGCGGGTTGACGCGGATCAGAATGCTCTCGTCAAGGAGTGTTTGTATCCGTGAGTCGAGGAATTTTGCTAGGGATTATTTGTTTCCCAAGCGCCAAGGATTATTTGTTTCCTTGGGGTTTGAAACGAGTCGAGGATTCCTACGGAGGCACTGGTGGCTCTGCGGGTCGACGCGGATCAGAAGGCTCTCGTCAAGGAGTGTTTGTATCCGTGAGTCGAGGAATTTTGTTAGGGATTATTTGTTTCCCAAGCGCCAAGGATTATTTGTTTCCTTGGGGTTTGAAACGAGTCGAGGATTCCTACGGAGGCACTGGTGGCTCTGCGGGTCGACGCGGATCAGAAGGCTCTCGTCAAGGAGTGTTTGTATCCGTGAGTCGAGGAATTTTTTGTTGAAGTCACTGGCTTCTTCGGTTGAAATGAACCGTCGAGGTTTGGCTTCGTCGTTTGACGGAATCTGCTGGGAAAGTATGGTTCCTTCCTTGTTTACGCCCTTGGATTGTATACAGGGATCGATGTGATCTTAACTGTAGGGCCAAAGTTTTATCATTTCTTCTTTTTATTTTATTTTATTTCCGCGATGCTCTATCATTTCAGCTTTTATATCGCGCAAGTCGCGATTGCCCAATCATTTCGGCTATTTTCCGCGGTGCCCAATCATTTCGGCTATTTATTTTATTTTTACCCGTTGCTTTTTATTACGAGTTGCCCAATCATTTCGGCTATTTTGCATGCATACATTTTACTTGCTGCTTTTTATTGCAAGTTGCCCCATCATTTCGGCTATTTCGTATGCATGAGCGGCCTACTGGCTTTTCGCTGTAAACCTGAAATTGGACACCGATTTCGGGATCAGCACCGCTGCAACTGGGATATTACCAGGAGCGGATCATCATTTGCCTCTGTCGTTGTCGAACAAAGGAGGCTTAGTGACTAGGGTTAAGGTCCTGTCGACTAAGGCTTTTGACTTCATGAGCCGTAAGGGTCTCACAAAGGTATTTCTCCCTACAAGTCGTGAGGATCTTGTGGGTGTATTTTCTCCTTAGGACTCGTGAGGATTCCTAAGTGTTTGTTTCCTCTGTAAGTCGTAAGGATCTTACGTGAGGGTTTTCTCTTCATAAATCGAGAGGGTTTACAAGGGTTGTTTACCATGCGAACATATCCCCAGTCACGGATGAGAATTGGCTAGGGAAATGTCTATTCGCGCCCGTGGATTGTATACAAGGGTCAATATTGAACCCCCTGTAGGGCAATATTGGAAGTTTGTGGGGGTTTGCTTAAGCACAGGTTTAGGTCTCTGTAACTTAAGACTTTCAAATCTGATGGGCCGTAAGGGTCCCATAAGAGAGTTCTCCTTACGAGTCGTGAGGATCTCGCAAGTGTATTTTCTCCTTAGGAATCGTGGGGATCCCTAAGTGTGTTGCTCCCTTGTGAGTCGTAAGGATCTCACGCCGGTGGTTTCTCCTTACAAGGTCGAAAGGACCCTATAAGTGTCTTTTAACGAGGTTGCGCCCTTTCGGGTTTTCACAAACACTCGCCGGTAGTCTTGCTGTTTTTACTCACGGAGCCCTTTCGGGTTTTCATCCGTGCCCATTTTGCTTATGGACATACCGTTCTTTTTATTATTATTATTATTATTTTATTTATTTTTATTTTTATTTTTATTTTTATTTTTTTATTTTTTTTATTCATCTCGTCAGCCTAAGGACGCTGCGGTATTAGTTTAAAGACGTTTCGGTCTATTATTAGTTTAAGGACATTTCGGTCCTTCATTAGTTTAAGGACGTTTCGGTCCGTCATGGAGAAGGTCGGCTACTTTTATAAAGCTCGAGCTTAGGAAGATAGCGAGCGGACATAGTCGTCGTCATCTATCATTGACCTAGGCTGTGGCTCATTAAGCATAATATTTCTTTAAGAAGCGGCCGTTTATTGGCCTGAAAGGCCTTTCGCCGTGCATGTCCATGAGTAGATAGGCCCCACCCTGGTAAACTTTATCTATGATGTACGGGCCTTCATAGTTTGGCTCGAATTTTCCCCGCTTGGCGCGATTGGGGATCATCGGCCTTTTGACCACTAGCACGAGTTCGCCTTGGCGGAATGTCCTCGGTCGGGTCAATCTTTCATATGAGCGTGTCATCTTTGCTTTATAAGCTTCTAGATTTTGCTGCGCTATGAGCCGGGTTTCATCAAGAGCGTCAAGCTCTTCAAGCCGAAGGTGAGCATTTTCTTCGTCTGTCAGCTCATAGTGGACTGCTACTCGTAGAGAGGGTAACTCTATCTCGAGGGGGAGTACTGCTTCTGTACCGAATACCAACGCATATGGTGTCGCGTTTGTGGCTGTCTTAAATGTAGTTCGATACGCCCAAAGAGCCTCTTGCAGTCTTTCGTGCCAATCCTTCTTGTTTCGGGATACCGTTTTCTTTATGATCTTTGTTAAGGTTTTATTGAAGGCCTCAGCTAGACCGTTAGCTCGCGGATTATAAACTGAGGAATATCTCCAGTCTATATTATGCTGTTGCGCAAAGCGACTGATCTTGTGGCTTCTGTAGGCTGGCCCGTTATCGGAGATGATCCGTCGCGGAGTTCCAAACCGATATATAACGTGCGTCTTGAAGAAGTGGAGGATATTTTCCGTCTTCACTTCCCTTAACGGTATCGCTTCTGCCCACTTAGAGAAGTAGTCAGTCGTCGCTAATATGAAACGATGTCCCTTAGACGATGCTGGTTCGATGGGGCTGACTATATCAGTTCCCCACATTTCGAATGGCCAGCTAGCCACTGTCGGGTGTAGCGGATTTGGATGTTGGTGGATGAAGTCCCCATGAATTTGGCATGAGTGGCATTGCTTCGCATATTCGATGCAGTCCTGAATCATCGTGGGCCAGTAGTAGCCCATCCGTTTTATCTTCAACTTCATCTTAGGGCCTGCTTGATGAGAACCGCAGAGTCCGTCGTGAACTTCCTGGATGACTCTTTTCGCTTCGTCAGGTCCTAAGCATCTCAGCCACAAAGAATCAAATGACCTCTTGTACAGAGTATCGTTGACGAAGGCGAAAGACAGGGCTCGTTTCACGAGCTGATGTCTGGTAGACGCTTCTTCGGGCAATCAGTGGGACATAAAGTAGTCTATGAAGACTTCCCTCCAATCCTTGGTATTTTGCCAATCTTTTACTTGCAGGGTTGTCTGCTCATTCGCTCCTTTTTCTTCGGATGATTCCAAAGGTATTTCTGCTGGGGTAAGCACTCGACGGCTTTGTACCATGATTCTAACGTCATCGAGGTTCTCATCAGCCAATTCTTTAGCAAGCTTGGCCAGTGCGTCCGCTTTGCTGTTTTCCGCGCGCGGTATGCTTTCCAAAGTATAGGAGGGAATTTGGATCAACAGTTGTTGTACCTTTTCACCGTATTTCACCAATTCCGGTTTACACGTTTGGTAGTCACCGTTTACTTGACTCACGACTAGCTGGGAGTCCCCATATATGAGGAGGCTTTCGATTCCCATGTCGATGGCGATCTCGAGGCCTGCTATCAAAGCTTCATATTCAGCTTCATTATTCGTTCTCGGCTCTGTTAAGGAGAAGGCGAAGCGCATTGCTCCTCCTTGAGGGGTCACGAAGATAAGGCCCACTCCCGATTTGATCATTGACGTACTTTGTTTGTGCTTCTTCATGGAAGATGCTCCGTCGAAATAAATCTCCCAACGGGTATCACCACCGTCGATTGCGTCAAACGCATGCTTGTCTGGCAAATCGCAATTCAGGGGAGAATCGGCAGGTATTGGGTGCTCAGCAAGGAAGTCGGCTATGGCCTGACCCTTCACTGCCTTGAGGGGTCGATATGTTATCGAGAACTCCATTAAGAGCAGAGCCCATTTAGCGAGTCGTCCCGTCAATATGGCCTTTGACATTAGATATTTGAGAGGGTCCACCTTTGAAATGAGATGGACTTCATGCGCTAATGCGTAATGTCTAAGTTTTGTTATTGCGAAGATCAATGCCAGGCAGTGTTTTTCAATGGGGGAGTAATTGCTTTCTGCCCCCAGCAGAACCCGACTTAAGTAGTATAGTGCTCTTTCTTTCCCCTGGTCATTCTCTTGTGCCCATAACGCGCCCAAAGAACCTTCAAGGGCTGCCGTGTAAAGAATGAGAGGCTTTCCCTTAACTGGAGCAGTCAACACTGGAGGGTTTTGCAGATACTGTTTGATCTCGTCCAGTGCTCCTTGGCATTTGTGATCCCAAACGAATGGGGTTCCCTTCTTCATCAAGTGACTGTAAGGACGACACTTTCCTGAAAGATTAGCGATAAACCGCCGAATGTATGCAAGCTTTCCTTGGAGAGATCGCAGCTGTTTAAGAGTTCTTAGCGGAGACATTTCCATGATCGCCTTGATTTTAGACGGATCTATCTCAATACCTTGGTGTCGGACGATGAATCCCAGGAATTTGCCCGAGGAAACCCCGAACGCACATTTTAGAGGATTCATCTTCAAATTGTATTGCCGAAGGCGTTGAAATACGGTCTTCAGATGCTCGAGATGCTCTTCATATGACTTGCTTTTAACCACGAGATCGTCGATATAGCATTCGACGATTTCGTGTATAAGGTCGTCGAAGATCCTTGTCATGGCCCTTTGATAAGTAGCACCGACATTCTTTAAACCGAAGGGCATCACTTTGTAACAGAATATACCTAGAGGGGTCCTGAAGGCGGTATGTTTCTGGTCTTCAGGATGCATCTTTATCTGGTTATACCCTGATGAGCCATCCATGAAGGAGAAAACCTCATGAGTGGATGTATTGTCTATCATCAGTTCGGTGACTGGCACCGGGAAATCATCCTTCGGGCAAGCTTTATTAAGATCCCGGAAGTCTACGCATATGCGCACTGTCCCATTTTTCTTCATCACTGGGACGATGTTGGCGATCCATTCAGGGTACTGAACTTCCTGGATGAAGCCAGAGTCGATAAGCTTCTTGACCTCGGTGTTGATGCTCATTTCGAGCTCGAGCCGCATTCTTCTCGGCGCTTGTTTAACTGGCTTGACACCCGGGGATATCGCTAGTCTATGTACAGCAACTTCTGGATCTAGTCCTGGCATTTCGGAATAGTTCCATGCGAAGCAATCTTTATGCTGCACAAGGACGTCCTTTAACGCAACCATCCTTTCTTCAGACAGTAGCTCGCTGACGAATGTCGGTCGCGGATCGTTTACCGTCCCCAACTCGATTTTCTTGAGGTTATCTGCAGTGGTATGTATTCCATCCTCCAGTTCTTTCGGAGCTGGGGGGAATTCTGAGATCGCCTCATCATTGCTGTTTTCGAGGCACCAAGGAAGGTTGTCCATGTTCTCGGGTTCTCTTTTTAGTATTGTTATCATGTGACAGGTACGAATTCGCTTCCAGTCCCAATGTGGAACTGTTTTTTCTTTCGTGGCTTTGGGTTCGTGTTTTTGTGGTGGCACTACCCTCCAGTTGTCGGACAGAGCGAATTTACCAAGCTGGTACTGATCTTCGACCCAATTCTTGAAGGTGAAGCAATCTTCAAGGGAATGACCTATCACTTGATGGTAAGAGCAATAGTCCGGGTGCGAGGCTTCGCCCGCTTGTTCGGGATGCTTAGACTCCGGCAATGTGAGCATTTGATGTTTTAGGGCAAGATCGAGTATCTTCTTCGTCTTTTCCCGAGGAAACGAGTATGCTCGACCCATTTTCTTCATGAGGGATAGGTCAATAACGCTCGATTCTCGTTTGCGTGGCTTCTTAGCCCCTCTTTGTTGCTGTTGAGCGCCTCTTCGGCCTTTCGGCTTGTTTCTGCCTCCGCGTCGAGCCCTTTTTGTATCAGGTTGACATGGGGCGGCATCTTCGTCTTTTACTGCCTGCTGAAGGAGGCGCTGCGTTTTGGCTTTCTCATAGATCGCCATTTCACGATTGTGATCATCTCGGGCTTTTTGACCCGCTTCCCTTATAAATTTGCCCATCTGGTCTTCAAATGATGGAGTGGGCGGTTTTGTATCAGGAACTTTTGCTGGTTCAGGATTAGCGTTTTTCTTTTGAGCATCTGCTTCTTCATCAGAATTATGCACGACGTAACAGTCGCGGAGCAGCTCTCGTTTCCTGGAGCGAATGTATCCGAGCCCGATCGTCTCCAACCTCCCATTGGGTAGCTTGTGCTGAGTTCCGGGGACGTTCCAAACCCTGTCGTAGAATTTAGCCTTCCTAACGGTCTGTTCGAAAGGTATCCCCTGGCGTTTCAGCAGTCTCCTCAAGCCTTCCGCATAATATCGGGGTAGACGGATGGACTGAAGTCTGTCCAACGTTGGATTCGCACCGTGCCAAAGTTCTTTTTCCACTTTGTTTTCTTCGGAACGGTAGAATAGGATTGCCCTATCGCCTTTTCGTCCGGGAGGGATATAAAATATCCGCAATTCTTCCACGCTACCGTTGGCGAGCGCATCTAGTTCTTTATAATGTTCAAGCGGCACCATGGCTATCTGTAAACTTCGCTCTTCATCAGCAGAAGCTCTTATTGAGAGCCGAGTAGGGAATATAGCATGGACTTCGTCCTCTGAATCACTACCAAAGATCAGTGAAGGGGCGGATGGTCCCGGCTCGGTGTATTGGGGCGGACCCGAATAAATTATATCCTCTTCTTCCTCGGTATCACTGCCGAAGACAGGGATGGTTGCGTTGGTTTTGTTCTCCGGCCTGTGACACCTCTCTGTGTCTTCAAAACTCGGCAAGAAGTATTTGGCATCTTCATACTTGCGAACTTCATTCACGGAAAACGGATTCAATTCTCCGGCCACAGTGTACTCGAGGCCATCCCTACAATACTTTATGCACTGATGCTGTGTAGAAGGGATGATATTGTACTCGTGTAGCCATGGTCGGCCGAGCAGAGCATTGTAGCATGTCTTGGCGTCTATAACATGGAATTTGATGTCTGTGACGAGCAACCCGAAGCGTAGTGTCAATATCACAGATCCCAGAGTTTTTGATGATTGGGAGTCGAATCCGGAGATGGTGATTTTGTCTCGGGCGAGGTGTTGGACACTCATGCAAATTTCCTTTAACACCCGCACATTGAGTAAATTAACAGACGATCCGTTATCGACCAAGATTTTACCTATCTTTATGTCATGGCAGTATCCTGAGACGTAAAGGGGACGATTGTGGTCGCATGTCCCGAGGAGAAGGTCTTCATCACCAAAAGCAACGTCGGCTGTGTGCACTTCTTCTAATTCGTCCTTCATCTTTTCTTCGGCTAGGAAGGCTTGGAACTGGTCCGGGTCTTGTAGCGCCTTAATCAAAGAATCTCTCGCCTCCTTTGATAGTAATAAGGCATCAAGGATGCTGAGTTGTGAGGGCAGCTTTCTCAGATGTGCCAATACGTTGTAATTCACCTTTTCCTTCTTCGGCGGGTTGTTGGCGTTTAGCTCTTCCAGAACTTGGTCATCTAAGACGATATCTTCAGAGACCTTTTCTTTCCCTTTATCTTTTCTATTCATGGGTCCGAGGTTCCTTTCAGGCAGCGTCCGATTCCGCAGTCGGATATTTTCGCAGACCATTGGCTCTTCTTCTTTTCCCGAAGTTGATTCTTTAAAGAGAGGGGCAATTTCTAGCTCCTCATCAGAGTCGCAACCAAATGTAGGCACTTGTGACCCGCCAATGCTAACCGTGTGACAAGTGCCGGTAGTTCTTTCAAGCTCTTCGGTCGTATTTCTTTGCTCCCGACGAATTTTGCGTTTTTCCTGCTTAAAGCGTTGTCGATTAGCGACGTATCCTTGCCACCATCTATCGAAAGCTTTGCACTCTTGAGTGGGATGCGAGACCTTCTGATGATATAAGCAATAGGAGGGATGCATTTCTATTACACCAGTAATTTTTCCTTTAGAGGGTGGTAGCTTCATGCCCATTGATATGGCCTTAGCAAACCTCTTTTTTATCTTGAATTGGCTTTTGTCAGCGGTAGAGGCCTTTTGCTCCAGCGGGACCATTTCAGCTCTTTCCTCAAGCCGCTGGCGTTTGGCCCTTTCAAATATAGCCATCTCGCGTTCTCGATCAGCTTTACTTTTCAATCGAGCTTCATTAAGAAACGCGCCAATCATTTCGACCGATAACCCCGGAGCTCTTGATTCGGCATTTGCCCCCAGCGTTTTAGTGCCAGAAGTCTCTTCGTCGTTCGTGATCGAATGGGAGATCATATGACAGCTCGCCACATATTCCTCAGATTCATCCGATGAAATTTCTCCCTCATTTTCTTTTTGAAAGACGTGATCAAGGAACTCTTGGAGCGTAATGGGAGTCCGCGCCTTTTGGTTGTATTCATCCAGCGCGTCAATTTGCTTTTGTAAGTCCGTGCGCTTGTCGCTAGGCTCCACGGGCTTCTTTGATTTCTTCCTCTTCTTTTTCGAAGATTTGAACGGCTGGCTATGAAAGCTTGAACCACCATCATCGGTCTTTGGAGTCGGACGTGGCTTTAACATCCTCTCAATGACCTGCGGTTCCAAGAGGTTCTTCTACTTGACCGCTGAACATGCCTGAAGATCGTTTAGCATCCTCTTTGTCTTGGCTGATAATACGACCTCCCAAGGAGCTTCTTCAACGACGGAGCATGTTGTCCCCGGTGTATTCGTCCCCTTAGAGGTGTGGGGTTGCGGGGGATTCACCTTCCATTTGTCAGATAGCGCAAATTTACCCTGACGGTATTGGTTCTCAAGCCAATTTTTGAAAACGTAGCAATCCTCGATGGGATGGCCTAGCACTCGATGGTAAGGGCAGTAATTGGGCTCGTTGACGTCGTTCGGTTGCAACGGACGTTTTGGATCCGGCAGGTTTATGAGTCTGTTGCGCAACGCGGGCTCGAATAGCCTCCTCGTTTTATCGCGGGGGAAGGAGTAGGGACGTCCCATCCTATCCTCAAGGGGTACGTACGGGCGCGTATTGTTTTGACGAGCAACCGGCTTTAAGTCGCTCGGTTGTTGCTGAGCATTCACGACGACGATCGCTTTTCCCTTTCCTTTGTCGTTTCGGGAGTCCGGCTTTGGGAGAGGGGGTTTATGGCCCATCTGTTCCATCTGCGCTAGTTTGTCGATCAAAGCCTGGAAGGTAGTCGGCTTGAAGAACATCATGAACTGTGAGATGGTTGCTTGTGGATCAAGGGTTCCAACAAACATTCCCACCGCAGGAGCTTCTTCTATGCGCTGTTCGCACTTCGACCATAAATTACGCCACCGTATAGCGTATTGAACCCATGTCTCGCCGGGTTTTACCCTGGCGTTAATCAGTGCCGTCATCGGGGTACGTTCACTGGCACTTGCAAAACGTTGGGTAAACAGCAGCTCCATCTCCATAAAGGTTTTAATAGAGTCATTGGGGAGCTCAAAATACCATTCGAACGCCGTATCTGATAAGCTTCCAACAAATTGGCGAAGCAACAACTTGTCATCGCCGCCGGTGTTGCCGCAGAGCGCTCTGAACTGGGCGACATGTTGATGAGGATTGCCCGTCCCCTTGTAGACATGGAACTTAGGGATTGTATAGCCTATCGGGTACTTAATTTGATCGTACCAACCCGGATATGGCCGTCCTGTCTTTACGACCTGACCGGCTGCTTCAGTCGCCTGATGCACCCGTATTTGCTGGGCGATGTATTCATCCAAATCAGCTTTTGATATGGTATCCTCTTTAGCTGCGGATAGAGCCGGTGGAGGATTTGATGTCTCTCCCCTATCGTCTCCAAGGACGATCGGGGGTTCTTCAGCCGGGGGATCTTGTTGAATCATCATACCCACCATATCCTGGAACAGGAAGGCCATTTTCTTTATGTTGGCTGCCTGCTCCGCAGCTTCTTTATCTTTCTTTTCTAGTACGCGCCGAAGGAATTCGGCGTCCGTTTCTTGTTCTTGACGCTCTTCTGAAGAGGTTCCAGGGCTTTCGTTCGGCCCTGTGAGTGCAGCCATAGCGCTCATCATCTCCTGGAGTTTCTGTTGCTGCTCCTGAGCCTTGGTCACTGACCGTGTAAGTGGTCTATGCCCGTGGACATACGGCTGTCTTCTTTTCCTGATGTCATGTAAACCGTATGAACTGTTATGCCCCCTGACTTGGGGCGTTTAGTTTCAACATTTTTAACTTTTGCTGCTGACACGGGAGTCTTCTCCGGCCTCCTTCTTTTGTGGGCCGTTGAGGTTGAAGGAACCTTAGCAGCTGTTATCCCCTGCTGTTTAATGGGACAGTCCTTGTCTTTTTCCACCTTCACCTTTTTCTGGTGACGAGAGGAGTGACCTGGGTCAATCACGGAGTCTTGAACCCTCCACCAAACTTTATAAATCTTTGAAGACAGCCGTTGAGGGGGCTGTTCTTGTTTTGTTTCAGGAGCTCTCTCCACAGGCGGAGGAGATCTTTTCAATGTAGCGGTTGAAGAATTCTTACGTACCCTCCTCAGCAGTTCAAAGCTGTTCCCAGTTGGAACAGCAGCGTTGACCTCCGCCATTGGAGCAGGTGGAGTTAGCCCTGAGGGGGAGTTGCCCCCTGCCTTCCTCACTCGTTGCCAATGGCGACGTCGAGCACGACGAGCCGCTGGGACTGGCTCGGAGATTGAGATAGCTTCCTTTTGCCCCCCGTCTGAATGAGGCGCCGTCGGTGTTAACCTCTTAAAGACTGAGGTTGTTCCTTGCGGGGTAATATCCAATCTGTTAAAGACAGATCTTCGTGCAGGGGCAGGAGCAGGAATTGTCAGTCTTGAAAAGACTGACTCTTTGACGGGAGAAGCCGCTTTAAAGTCTTCCGGAGCAGCGGCCGTTGCCTTCCTTGGGACAGCCATTTTAGAGTTCCTGGGATTCTTGGTGGGCCCTTCAGAGTTTTGATCCAGCCTCGCAAAGACGGAGGTTGTTGGCTTGGTGGTGGGCGACCCGTTGACAGGGGTCGTGGTAGCAGTGAGTCGGTCGAAGACCGACTTCTTGTTCACCTCCGGTGCAGGTATCGGTATAGAGAAGCTTGTCGGTGGGATCATGGTCCCGAAGAATAAGCCAGTGGTGGCTTGGGTCACCTGGTCTACTGGCAGAGTGAGGAAGGAAGCCGCTTGGGGCCCATATGCTACACCTCCGGGAGAGGTGGAGCGTCCATTGCAGTGGCACTTCGAGCAGTTGGTGCAGTTGGAGGCCATTGAATCTTGAATTCTTCTTCTTCTGTGCCAGACAAAATACCAAATCTTAGTAACTTGAAATCCGAAGGCAACCATTTAACAAACCGCGATTGGTTCGCGAGGATGACACACGAAGTGTGGAGTGGAAAGAGGAAGAGGTCCCACCGGGCGTGCCAGAATCTGTTCCCCTCCGAAAGGCGGCGCACAGGACCGCGGTGTCCTGACGCTGAGGTTCGGGGCAGATGCTAACTGGTTTTATCCGTCTATCTCTCCGAATATGCCAAGTTGATTTATGGCACCGTGTATCGGAGGTTTAGACGGATGCGGCCGATGTAGCAGACTTTGTCAGATTCCCCCTCAGGGTGAGGGGTTTTTGATTGTGGGGACGCTCTTCCCTGCAGGCGCAAGCCCCTGCAGTTAATTACGCTACCGCGTCGCGGTAATAACTTTCTCCTTCTCCAGAATTTCACTTCGTGTCGTGGGTGTTTGTCTTGTTCGTGGTTGCCCGTGGATTGTATACGGAGACTGAGTAATGCCGTCGCCCGTAGGACGTGGATTAGTCCAAATCCGTATTTACTTAGATTTGGGTTTGGTGTTTTTGGTTTAAGGATGCATTAATCGCGTTGCGGCTAAGATCAACTTAAACATTCGTTAAGGATACGATAGTCCTGTTTGAGACTAAGATCAACTTAACATGATCGTTTAGATCCGATAAAAGAGCGTTTGGACTCTATTGTTCCAGTTTGGGAGATTCATAGTCCAATTTGGGACTAAAGTCTGTTTGGAGGATACGTTAGCAATTTTTTAGGCTAAGATCGACTCAAACGTTTGTTAAGGATGCGTTAGTCCAGTTTGAGACTAAGATCAACTTAACGGGACCGTTTAGATCCGACAAAAGAGCATTTGGGTTCTATTGTGCCAGTTTAGGGACATGGTGGTCCATATTCCAGTTTAGGGACGTGGTGGTCCGATATTAGTTTAGGGACGTTTCGGTCCGATATTAGTTTAGGGACATTTCGGTCCAATATTAGTTTAGGGACGTTTCGGTCCTCGAGTTTAAGGACCCCGCAGTCCATATTCATGTGTGGTCGTTGGGACCCGTCACCTCTCTGACGACGCTGAATGATTACAACGACGTGTGTCAGAGGAGTTCAGAGATGTACCCTCGAACCAGTAGTAAATTGATTTAGGAGAGCATCCATGCTCAGTCAATTTAATTTGAGGACTTACGGCCATGATTGGGCTAAGTCCAAAGTATTCAACACTTTTTATTTGTTCTTGGTCTGTTAGACCTGTGTTGAGACTTGGCCTATTTTTAAATAATGCATTGCATTATTTTCTTTTTTTTTGTTTGGGCTCTGCCCATAAAAGATGCAGAGCATCGATTTATTTTGGACTCTGCAAGGCATCTGCATAGCATTTTATTATTTTGTTTGGGCTCTGCCCATTTATAAATGATGCAGAGCATCAATTTAATTAGGCCTGTTTGGTCTTTTAATTGGGCCTGGCCCTTCAGGAAAAGAAATGCATTGCATTTGTCAGGCGCTTTGCGCCAATTACTGAGCGCAAGCGCTTGTGGTTAGGACACGTGTCATGCTCTGGTGAGCGCAAGCGCAACAGCGCAGTGCGCTGCGCTGTTGCGCTGCTGACACGTGGCGCGCTCTGGTGAGTTGCGCCAATTCCAGAGAGCAAAACTCTATTTCAAGAGCGCGTAGCGCAAATAGTTGACACGTGGCGCTCCCTCAAGAGCGCAACAGCGCAGTTTGGAAGTGCAAAGCACTAAGAATCTTTTAGATTCAAGAACAGGAGTGCAAAGCACTATTTAATTCCTTGATCTAATTTAAATCAAAGAAAAAATAAATTTTCCTTTTTTATTTCAAGAACCAGAGGTTCATAAAAGTGCAAAGCACTATTATCACTTATTTATATATATATTTTTTCTATTTAAAATTATTGATCTTGTTCTTAGATCAATAATCTGCCCATAAGAGAATTTTCTCTTTTCCCTCAAGGTTTTTACCTTCTGTTGTTCTTGATGGGTTCTCAAGAGTTTTCTTCTCTCCCCTTTTTTTTTAGAAGGATGCTGATGCCTTTGAATTGAGGTCTAGGGTCCTTTTTATAGTGCCCATAAATTGGTTAGATTTGTTAAAGAGATCTTTCTCTGAGTGATTTGGGGAATTTTCCCCACCGTTGGATCTTTGATCCAAGGGCTTCCGCTTTGCAGAAGAAAATCTTCTTGTTTTAACAAGAACAGAAAAGATTTCTTAAAATCTTAATTCAGTTTGGCGCAGATGCCCCAGCGCGTGACACGTGTCGCGCAGCGCACAGCGCAGCGCAACTGCGCTAGCGCACTAGCGCATCTGCGCTGACACGCGTCGCGCAGCGCACAGCGCAGCGCAACAGCGCGAGCGCATCTGCGCTGACACGCGTCGCGCAGCGCAGTGCATGCGCAACTGAAGCGTTGCTTCCTTTAAACAGAGCTTTACTCTGATTGGGCGCGCCTTCTTGGGCGCTGCGCTGACGTATTAGCGCCTGACGCGTGGCGCGTTGCGCCCGAGACTTGAAGCGTTGCTTCAAAATTTGAATTTTTGAATTCAAACAGAGCTTTGCTCTGATTGGGCAAAACAGCCGGCGACGTGTCCCGACGTTCCAGCGAGGTACCCCGACCCATGTGGTTCCACTGTTCGTCGTTTGGGTTCATTCCGTGAACCGTGCGCCCGTCGCGAGTTTTCCCCGCCGACATTTTACGTTCCGTTTTCCCGATTCGCGACCCGTCGAGGCAAGTACCCCTTGCTACATGCCAAACAGTATTTACATATATATTAATGACACCCTAAACCGATAAATTTAACTTGGTACGACCATTTCTCTTTGTCATGTTCAATATTGTTATATAATATTTTATCTTTCAAACTTGGAACCTATATGTGTAAATATCATTGCACCCATGAAGTCTTAACTTGGTAACATGATTAAACGGCTATAATTGTCTTACTGCATTCTCATAATGTTGAAATCATCTCTGTGACACAATTGATAACTGTATTGCTAATTGAACGAATCTGCCTATTGCTTAATTCGTTACTTATATCATGTTGTTGATACCCATGCTTGATTATATAACTGATTGTGAGTACACTTATGATATCGCTTGCTTCTTGACCTGTCTTGCTACCTACATATTGATTGACCCGACATGGTACCGTATACTGCTTGACTTGACATGATGTACCATGACCTGATCCGTTACCTGATCTTGTGTCTAATGCCAACAAACCTGACATGTAGTCCTCATGGACCGTTCCTGTTGTCTATCCAGACAAACCTGTTTACCTGATCCTGTGTTGGCATAAGTTTCTTGATTTTGGGATACCTGACTTGACCTACACATATAACTTGGGGGTATGGGGAAATCAAAGGTGAAACCTGACTTGTAACTCAACAGTTCACTACCTGTCCTGAGTGTACACATTCCTGTTTTGTGCCTAGCGGCATGTCTCGGTTTCAGCCGAGAATATTGTGGCCGTGGTCCCGGGTATGTACGGGATACTATTGAGTGCACACATTCCTGTTTTGTGCCTAGCGGCATGTCTCGGTTTCAGCCGAGAATATTGTGGCCGTGGTTCCGGGTATGTACGGGATACTATTGAGTTACATCGATGATTCATCAATTTGGTTTCAAAGACTTTAGAACAGAGAACCTGATAGAACAGTTTAGTTACCCACTGCACACTACTCTGCACTGCTCTGATTTACATTATTGTCACCCTTGCTTTATTCATGTTTATATTCGCATTGCCTGTTTATTGTATTACTTGATGACTTGATGCGCTGACGTCTGGGTTTTGCATGGCCCAGATTCTCCTATCTTGCTGCAGACTGATTAGGAGTTTTGCCGCTGTTAGACGAGCGGTGAGGTTCCTGTCGGTACGTAGTTTCACTCCAGGTGTTTCATTTATTGTATCTTTTGGCTTCCGCATATTGTTATCTCTTGACTCTTTTACTCTGGCTTATGGACATGTACTAGATAGTTAGTTTACTTTCCTGCTCTTGATATCTCCACAGCCTAGTTTACTTTCCTGCTCTTGATATCTCCACAGCCGTAATGCGACCGTGGAAGGATTTTTTCTATCCACAGGTAACATGGTTGGCTATGTCACGTGCCCACTTTAGCGTACTTTGGGAAGCGGGGCGTGACACTGACGATCTGAGTTTACATGCTCAGACGACGAAGTGGATCCAGTTCAGGAGCAGGACCTGCCATTCGAGATCGCGGAGATCTAGACTGCTTCATTAGCACCATCTCTTTTGCTTTCAGCACTTTGTATTTCGTGGGTTGGTTTTATTTTGCAAAATAATTGTATTTCGAACTCTTTTTATTGCAATATAATAAAGTTGTGAACTGTGATTTTCCTTTTCTCTAGTACTGTTTACTGACGACCATACAATGCTAGAAGCCGGAGTGTGACTAGGACGGGATTATTCCCTGACCGTAGAGCATAGCTGGTCTAGTCACCCCTCGTATTTCGTATTTTGGGATACGGGAGGTGACAAGGGGCTCATTCGCAATTTCTCAAATTATGTGCCACATTTACGGAAGACCTGTTTTTCATGTTTTTTTACAATCTGGCACTGACCTTTTTAGATATTGCATACGGATTTATCTCGGGCCCATTTATGCCTGAAATCATGCTATTACTTGATCCAAAGCTACATAAACTTCTGCGTCATTAAAATTTCTATTCAATGGTTCAAGTTTCATGAGAAAGGGATATTTGTATGATGTGTGAAGAAAAATATTTAAAAACCAAAGGAAATGAAAAATTTCGGGGTTTATGAAAAAATTTCATGATTTTGCATAATGCAGCAAACAAACTATTGCAAAACAAAGAAAACAATAATGCGTGATTTTCCTGTAGTATATCAAGTACTATATCGAAAACCAAACAAACCTGAAAATTTCATAATAATTGTATTATTATTGTAAGCCAAATATTGGTGAGCATAACAGAGGAATGATGCCATAGAAGGGAATTTCTTCCTATAGCGTCGAAAAAATACACCATTCATGATTCATTTTGACGATCGGCATCCATTGTCTCCGGTTTTATCATTTAAGTTGTGTATACACCAAATTTCATGTGGTGCTGACTATTTCACCGTTGATTTAGTGGGGGCAAAATTAACGGTTTACAGACAATAGAACTTTTTATATTGTTAATTCAACGGTGAAAAGTGGTAAAATCGTGTGCAATTTGGTGTATCCACATCTCAGTTGGTAAAAATGAAGATGATGAATGCTCATCAAAAAAAAAATGATGGAGGATATAAATTTTTGACGCCATCTAACGTAAAAGCCTTCTAGGGTCTCTTTTCTTCATCATTCTCATATTGGTAACTAAAAAAACTAAAATATTTATGATTTTCGGAAATTTCATTATTTTTATGTGCTATAACAAACAAAATGTTGAAAGAGAAAGTAAAACAGTAAATTTTAGGAATTTTGAAAATTTTGCGAAATTCTATATTAAAATACTGAAGAAAACAAAAAAATTGTTGAATTTTTGAAAATTTCGATATTGATAAACCCAAGTAAACAAAAAAAATGTGTATGATATAACAAGCACACTACTGGAAAACCCCAAAAAAGGTAAATGGTAGGATTTTTGAATAGTTAGCTGCATTTTGTAGCGAGCAACATAAGGAATATGTGAAAAATACAAAATTTTAAGATTTCCAAAATTCCAAGGTATTTGTGTAATATAGAAAGCAAAATATATTGAAAAACCAAATAAAATAGATAGATATGATATTCCTGAAAAATTCCGCAATTTTGGTGTGCTTTAGCAAGCGAAATATTTAAAAACTGAAAAGTTTTCGATTTCTGCGAATTTCACAATATTCTTGAGCAAACAAAGTAATAATAAACCGTAGAAAACTAAAACTTTTATGATTCTTTTAAATTCCGCTACATTCTTGTGCTATATAGCAAACAAAATGTTAATAAACAGAATAAACAAAAAATTTCATGATTTTCGTGTGCTTAGCAAGTAAAACATTGATAACCCTGAGAAAACTAGGATTTTAGTGTTTCTAAAAATTTAGCGGTATTTGTGTGTCATAGTCAGAAAAACATTAAAAAATCAAAGACAATAGAAAATTTTGGGGTTTTGAAAGTTTCGCGATATTAGTGTGCTATAACAAACAAAATATTGAAAAACTAAAGAAAACACATGCTTTCATGATTTTCAAAAAAATTACAAATTTCTTGTTCTATATATCAAGCATGATAATGAAAAACCGAAAAAACAAAAATTCTTAGATTTCTAAAAGTTTCGTGATTTTCGTGTGTTTTAACAATCAAATTATTGAAAAAACGGAATAAAAAAAATATAAATTTTTAGGATTTCTGAAAAAATTATGATTTTTATGCGCTATGCAACCAAAACATTGATAAACCTGCCACAAAAAATAATGATTTTGCTTTTCCTATACCAAACATTATTTTAGAAAGCTAAAGAAAATTAAAAATTTCATGATTTTCATGTTGAAGAGCGAGCAAAATATTAAAAAACCAAAAATAAAATAAATTTTTTAGAATTTCTAAAACTTGCTTAATATTCGTGTGCTACACCAACGTTTGCATCGATATTCTCATTTCGCACATTATCTTTTTTGGTGTTATCATCAAGGTTCAAGGTATCGGTCGATACGAAAAAGTTTTGGTCGTATCAGACCAGTTTCATTGTGGAGCAATCCAATATTACCGTATAATTCTCGTATCGGCTGATATCTAGCAAGTATCGCCCGATATCTAATGAGTATCGGCCGGTTAGTTTCGGTGTGTTTCTATATATTTTTGTCGATACTGCATACATGATGCCCAATTTAGTTTCTAATCTTGAAGTATCATTAATAGATCTGGACTGTATAAGTTTGGAGGACACTTTTTTCTTTGTTTCGTCATAAATATGGATAAAGACAATCTCGAGCATATTTAGAGATCTAGAACAAGGAATGGTTTGAAAAGTTGCAGATGGTGATGAAAAGCCGCGGTTCATTGGATGATTGAGATATGTGAGGGTGGGGGGGGGGGTCAGAGAGTAAAGATGACAACTTTTATTGAATAATTTTTTTTTATGTAGTTTCGTTAAATGGTCGTGTAATGAAAAGGGGGGCTTTTAACTTTCGTTTTATTATAAAAAAAACTTTTATTGGATAATTAAATTGATAAAGTGAGAAAGAGAAAGTCAAAAAGACACATGGAGTATTCTATTTTTTTCTGTTTCAAAATTTTGCAGCATTCCTAATTAATTGTCTAGAATAGCTAGCTTTTCCTATTGTCTTCTCTCTTTCGGATAATTTCTTTGCATAAAAACTTGCGCCATTTAAAGCAGCATGAAATTGCCAAATTTATTTGACTTTCAAAGTTTATTTATTAGGTATGAAAAATTGAAAAGTACCGGCATATTAACAATAAAATTGGAAGTAAATAAATACATGATTTATGCCTTTCCTTTAATACTTATTTGCTTTTCTATATATGGTTGAAATATTTGCGAAAAATAATAAGTGGAAAGAGAGTGTAAATGTTATATTTGATTTCGAATTAAGAGTAGTGGTGTTTATTTATGAAAAAAACCGGGCTAAAAAATTATTTTACTTTTGAGGTGCACCTGACTTGGAATGTAACAAAAAATAAAGATTGCAGCATCTCAATTTAATTTTGTGCGAAAAGCCTATTTGTGTTCTACCCCATTTGATAATGGTAGCGTTGCTCTATGTTTCTGTGAGAATGATGCATTGACATTTTGTCGATAATGTCACAATTGTTTTGATTTTTATATCGGTATTCTTAAGATATTATCTTCCATCTTAAATTATAAATGACTACATGGATTCTTTCTTTAATAAGAGCAGGCGAGGAGAATGAACATCTACCAAATTAGACTGAATCTTTTCAGGATTTAGTTTCTTCAATGACCAGTACAAATTTGGAAGATTTTTTTTTAATTGATCAGAAATTATTAGCCGTGATTTTAAAAGATTTAGTATTTAATCTTCCATCTCTATAAAAAGGTACAATTCTGAGTACAAGTGATATCCGATACCAAACAAAACATGAGGACAACAAAAGGAGCTCTTTTTCCTTTTGGGAAAAATGGGTACAAATCTCTAACTTTGAAAATCAATAGTAAAAGCTCACCAGTCAAAAAAAAAAAAGGTGAAAAACTCCATAGATCCAAAAGAATATAGGCTTAAGTCTTTGTAATACAAGCAACCACTTTTTACTTTTCAATATTTCAATATTATCCTTGTTAATTTCTGACAGATAACTGCTATATTTAGTAGGTAAACTGCTATATTAAATGCTACATCTAGCAGATAACAGTTGCATTTATCAAATGTAGCAGTTTACATCAACGACTACACTTAGCAAATAACTGCTACATTTATCAAATGTAGCAATGCAGTTGCTAAATATAGCAGTTTACATGTTAAATGTAGCAGTTATCTGGTAAAACTTGACAAGAGTAATATTGGAATACTAAAAAGAAAAAAGTGGTTGGTTGTACTATAGAGGCTTAAAAATATAACATTTTGAATCCGGAGAGTTTTTTACTAGATTTTTTTTTGCCCATACTGTTTTTCTTATTGGTTTATGGACCAAAGGAGTTATACCCATTTTTCCCTTTGTTTTTTTGTTCTCGGTAGCAACTGTAAGTTTTACCATGTTCAATATTTGTGTGTGATATGCTATCTTTGGTGTATTCTACGAAGTTTTTTTATCAGCTCGTAATGATAATTTAGAAAATACAAAATTAACATTTTGAGTTATAAGTGGAAAGTAAATGGCTACATTTAGCAATTCCTGGTATCCCATTATGGAAAAGTAAATATGAATTCATAAAGATTTTAAAATTTTGCCTTTTAAAATTCTTTAAATTAATAGAATAGATCATAATCCTCCTTACAAAGAAAGAGCTTCCTGATTTTTTTTATTTTATGTCATTTTTCTATGGATCTTTTGATTATTTTTTGCTTGTGTGTTTTTTTATAACATAAGTAGGGCTGTTCCACTGATCTCGACCGAGGACTTTATAGATCCTTGTTGTTGGATTGAGGATTGCGTCTTTGGCCACACAAGGTGTAAGTCAAATAATGCATGCTATTAAAATATTAACAAAACCTTATTTATTTAATACTCTCTTTCATTTTACAATTTTTTTGGTTTATGATCGAAATATGTTTGCTTTAAATGGACATGCCATACTTGCTAGTAATTGGAAGTCAAATAATGCCCTAATTTAAATAGATGCCAAGATAACTTCAAAATTACATACGGCTGGACCTCTTTAACATATAGCTACAATTGGCATAAATAAAAAATGCCGGGTCTCATTACCATTGGCATAAGGGTTGGCATATTTCTTCGGCTTAATTCCAAAAAAATCCACAAATATTTTAGCTAAACTACGAAAAACTCCCCAAAACTTTTAAAATACACAAGAAACTACAACAAAACTTTCAAAAACTATGAAAAACTACCAGAAATAAGGTGCCACATCAACAATAAATTGCACGAAACTTTAAAACAATTGAAAAAAATTTGCACCACGGCAGTTTCTCGTAATTTTGAAAGAAAGTTTTTTTTAGGGTTTCTCGTAATTTAGCTAAAAGTTTTGAAGTTTTTATGGAATTAAGCCTATATCTAAATTTAGAAAAAAGATTTACATGTTCTTTTGATATATAGTTTTGTAATATAAAATCATTGAGATTGTAAATTATTATTATTGATGTACTATATATAAAAACCATTGAGCTTTTACTGTTCTGTACAGAACTCCAATGCCTTTTTCGCTAGCGCTGCTATAGTGTGGAAAGCAAGTGCCTGCTAATGCTCCATTTGATCTTTCTTCCATATCAACCAAGTTCTTACTTGCCAGTGTAAACGGATAATTATGATGTAAAGATTCCTAGTCTCTTGCCGCCTAACCCCGCGCGTCGCCACCTCTGCACCACCGACTTCCCTTCACCGCCTCTTGCCGCCTAACCCCGCGCGTCGCCACCTCTGCACCATGCCGAGCCCACTGCCATCACTCACCATCTCATTCTCCTCCTTCATCAACCAAGCTTCACCACCTTCCATCAAGCTCAAACCGAGCTCAATGTCGCTGCCGCCCAAGCTTCCAGTCGCAGTCGCCGCCACCGTTGTCCCAGCCTCCCGTCACTGTTGTCGTCATCGCCGCCGCCACACCAACACATATTGTCGCAGGTCATATCGCGTTGGCGCCACACTCGCATCGCATCCGCTCCCGGCTCCACGTTGTTCATCGCCGTCTCGTGGGTCGAGGAAAACTCTGCATCCGTATCGCTTCCAATTCAGCGATCTAAGGCAAGTGAATCCCCCTAATTTGCTATCATGCTATATATACTATAATATATACTCATACGATTGAAATTTCAGTTTAAATTATATGACGTGTTATATTCGTCAATTTTAACTATGACTCATAGTTGTGTGATTTATGATGAACTGAACCTAATGCGAGTTTAATACCCCGTGTTAAACATGTAGAACATATAGGAATCGAATCCCGTTCAATTTGATTAGACCAAATCTTAATTACTAAAGTTATCGTTTCATATACTAAGTGCTCGATCGAATGTTCTGAACCTAAATCTTGTTTAAACTGCTCAAATTTGTGATCGTTGTATTCATTTACTGTTAGTTAGCGTTGTATTGAAAATTAGGATCAAACGTTAAGGGTTCAAACATGAAATGATGCCCCCAAGAAGCGACATCAAACCTAGAAATTACTGTACATGTCTTGTAAAATTCACGTAAATTATATAAATCGTCTTGTGATATTCTAGGGGTCGTAACGAAACTAACTGGATAACTTGTAAGTCGGTTGTTTTTTTTTTACTGAAAATGGTTTGCTTACAATACCACAAACTGGAGAGAAGTACCGCTCTGAACTGCAGTCCAGAGCAGTATTCTCTATTAATATATGTTTTTAAACCCCTATTCCCCGTATAAACATGTTAATCTGCGGAGACCTATATCGATGCATAGATAATTAAATTAGCTTTCATATGGCATGAGTTTTCACTCAATTCCATTATTGTTTAATATTTTACATATATATTTTATACTGTCGACATGTCCTGCTGTTTTATGCTGTGATACATATACATATCGGTCTTAAAATGATCATAACTCCCTGTACACACCTGCTATTAATATTTCGACGGTTGTGTTAGAAAGTTAACTTTAAAATCTAAAATTTATTGAACTGTGGCAACCCTGAATTCTGAACAGAACCCACAGTAAAATGCATTCGAAGTTGGACTTCCAGTTCTGAAACTGAAATTCCAGCAGTGTACATTTGACTTAAATTGAGCATATCTCCCTAATCAGATTACAGATTGAGACGAAACCAATTTTCCTATTTAGATAAACGAGTCTACTTTTTATGTCTTTTATATTGTGCTACCTGATTCTGAACGAATGATTTTTAATGAATTTTGCAAACTGAATAATACTGGTTGTCTCTTATTAATTGAAATTTATTTAGTGCATTTCTTCATGCCGTATGATTGCTTTACACTCATATTTAGTACATATTTATATTGACACCCAAGTGACTGTATTGCATTATCTAGTGCGAAGTGTATTGATTGAATTATCGCAAATACATTAGCGAACAAATGATTGAAAGCAAAACTGATATACGTGAAGTGTGAATGACTTAAGGAAGTGACACATTCTTGTACACAACCAACCTAATACAAAAACATATATTTTAACCTGAGAAAAATAGGGAAATTGAGGATGGAATCGAACTCGTATTTAGCAAGGTTTAGCGACTTTAGATGATAATCATTCGATATTATATATATATATATATATATATATATATATATATATATATTAGGTCGAGAGCCTAGCGGCACGGCTGTAGAGTTATGTCCCGAGCAATGGCGGGCCGTAGTATCGGGCATGTACGAGATCCTTTTTAAACATGAGAACTTTTTTCACCGATCGATTTCAATTGACATAGAGACTGATAGGTTTAGTAACGTACATATCGCCCTTAATTATTATCACGATTCACATATGTTCATGTTATCCCACGCACTGTTATTGCTTTATGATTTCTAAATCATCTTGCTTGTTATTGCACCTATTATATATGATTATATCGCGTCGCCATGACGACATGAGCATGCATGCTCAGAAGAAGAAGAGTTTCAGAGCAGGAGCTGCCTTACTTCGACGAGATCTCTCAGATATTGACGAGCAACATCAGTTTTATTGCTTTCCCAGCTTTCAATAAAGAACTTTTGTTATCATTTTGTTAGTTCTTTAATTGTTTAACTCCTTGTATCCGTTGAACTATGCCGTTTAAATGTAATAAAATTGTGATTGCGATTTCCTTTTACTTTGTGATGTATTTACTGCTTTCCATGTAATGCTAGAAGCCGAAGTGTGACTCCGGCGGAATTATTCCTCAACCGTAGGAGAATGGCCGGTCTAGTCACCCCTTACATTTCGTATTTTGGGAAGCGGGACGTAACAAATTCATTAAAAAAAACAAAAGAAAGTAAACAAAAAGGATATCAAAATTGGAACGCACAAGGTTGAAGCACAAAGCCTTGCTTTTTCAAAATAACTTTCGAAACTGTCCTTCAGTAGAACTTCAAAAAAGGTGCTTGCTAGCTATCAGAATCTGTACATAGTTTGAACCTGAAGAGAAGGTTTTTTTGGACATAAGTTCCTATCAACAAGCTTGCTTCGATATAATAATATATACGGAAGAAGCTGCAGATTATTGACCAGATACATCTATTTTCTTTTTATTTGTTCAGTACCATGTCATTGACAACCAAACATGTTCAGGGCTCAAAACATCGTCATCGCCCATATGCGGTATCAGCAAAATCTCCAACAACCGATTCTTATTGAATCCAGGGTAACCATGAGCGAATGAACATATCCCTTGTCATAGGCCTCCAAACTGACTAAGCAGCGACAGATCTCACAACTCCAGTAATAACCACACTAATCTATGGGATTTGCCATAATCCAGAATTAGAATCCTCAAAATTCTTCAGGAAAGTCGAAAGAAGGGAACATAATATGGATCTGCCATGTGAAACTATGTTCAATGCTAAAGCAAAGATAAAGGCAGAAGATTTTAAATGCCCGACAAAATTTAAATGAAACGTAGGTTATTTGACCAAAATTAACTAGCCAAGCCAGAACAATTTTAAACATTATATTTGCCAGAGTTGTCAGCATCAGCAAAGCTAATTAAGCTTATTTTGTATTCTTATGAACCATCAAGTTCAAAGCTTGGTGAGCATAAATGGGCAAATTAATTAGAATGATGACAATAAATACGTACTAGATAGCTTTGCTAAACCGGCGATTTATTTGTGATCAGTCCAGCAAGTTCACTGAGCAGAATTTGGTCAAGCTACATGAGTATGCAAAATAGATAGCTTCATTAGTAAATATTCATCGCACTGGCCCAAAAATAGAGGAACATGTGGACTCTACCTAAGCCAGCGACCGCTACTCACAGTAATGAGTCTTAGATACCAGAATGGAACAACAGAAAACAGCAAGGTTAGAAAACTTGGTTTCGGTTTCGGTCTCTCATAATTTTATTAGATTCGCTAGGTTTCGGCTAGTTTCGCTAAACTCGGTTAGGGTTTCGGTTTCGACGATAATACAACATACATAAGTGTAGATATATTAAAATATTTAAGACAATGATCCTAGTATTTAAAAAATAAGCCATGATGCAAAATATATTGAAAAGCATACTTAGATAAGTATTAATATAGGGTTTGGGTTCACTTTTTTGCGGTTTTCTAACAACGAAGGCCCACAACGATCACAATGACACTAATAATGGTATAAAAATAAGTTTTTAAAGGTTTTGGCAGAAACAATATTGTATAGTTTGTTTCGTATCGGTCTCGGTTGGTTTCATATCGGTCTCCACCGAAACCGACACGAAACCACCACGTATAGGCGGTTTCGGCCGAAACCTAACCTTGGAAAACAATCATCAGCAGCCATTACCCAACTTTTAGATGTAACCGACTGCACTTTGAACCAGTGCAAGTCCCACGATTTCATCGTTTTTTCAGATGCCTCACAATTACGTCGTTAAGAGGACACATAATGATCAATGTCTCAGAACTGAACGTAGCAAATGATATATCGCTCCTGGAACAATGTATGGCTTGAGACCAAAAGAGATTCATTTAGCTTCAATTTCTAAACCGTTTAAACTAGTACTGAAACAATGTATAGCTAGAGCTCAAATGGGATGCCAAATATTCAAGAACTTTTCTTTTGAAAGCAAACAAATGCAAAACTATTGAAAAAAGCCAGAGAGATGGCAATGTATCTAAATAGAACCAAATGATGCCAGAAAAACAAAAAAATGAAACCCGGTAAAGTGGATTTTTGAAAGTTGCGAAACAAGGGTTTCTTTAAAACTCATGGTGTGCTTACTCTATCATTGCCCATTTCATGAAGAATTTAGTTTAGTAATGCTCAACAGCATACCTTTACCCCAAAGAAGGAAATCAACTCCAGTGTTCCAATCAAAGCCCGCTATATCAAGTAAATGAGAGACCAATTTCACTTGAACAGCGACAGACTAAATAGATATATGAGACTGCATTCAGAGAAACATAATTTCGAACCAATTTTTATTAAAACAATCATCTAGGAACCCTCAAAGAACATAGCTTTCCCTCGTATAAAAAGAGCAAAGAAATATTAGTAGACCCTAGAGAATAGTATTTCTCGGTTAATAAGCAGAGAACCTGATCAAAGAGTCACGCAGAAGCTAAAGTTGTAAAGCTGAAGTGTCTAGGACCCAAAGCCTAAGTGTCTAGGACCCAAAGCCTCATCATCGCCCATGTGCAGCATCAACAGAATCTCCAATAACCGAGTCTTATAAGATCCGGGAAGGCCATGAAAGAGAGAGAAAATCTTCCCCGGCATAGTCCTCCAACCCTGACTTGGAACTGTGTACATTTGCGACTGACATAACGAGCAACAACAAGTTAAGCATCGAATTATTGGGCTAAATATTGAATTAAGGAAATTGTTTAACAAGGAAAATTTTATTCTAATACAAGAGTGATTGGTATAACTTTTGGATTACAACCAAAGCAACTCAAATATATTTTCTTCCAGGTCCCTCATTATAGATTATGAAGAGGATGTAGAAAGCTCAGATTGGCATGACTTGGAATAAGCCATATATATCTCTCTGAGGACTGCAGACATTAATAGATGGCTGAAAGTAGCCAGCAGCGGAGCACATTGTCAAAAGTTGCCTCACCATAGCAATTTGAAAACCGCTGACAAAAAACAAAGACGTTTTCAAGAAAATACAAGAAACCATGAACCCCTAACCCTAAACCCAAATTACATAAATGCTACGTGTCAAAATTAATGCTTTTGTTGGCAAATCATCATAGCTTATCATATACAAAAACAAAACCAAACGTAGATAAATTCATCCTGATAAGTCGGGAAACTTGGAAGCATTTTTACGCAGTTCAACCAAATATTAAATGTGAATCAGCAACTTTATGTAGCAGGGTGATGATAGAACTTTCTCCTATATAAAGGGAAAATAAGGCACATATAAATGTTAATCAACTTAAAAGTAATCATATGACTGATCGTCTTATTAGCAAGCAACACCCCCGAGATTCGTCCCTTAGGTTTTTAACTGAATACCTAGAATTTAGCAACCATCCAATATCGCTCACAGTAGTAAGCTAACTTTTAAGTGTGACAGTTGAGCTGTGGTGCAAAAGGTCGAAAAGTTTAAGAACTGGGTCAAAAGAAAGATGTCTGTGTTATATAAGCAATTCAAATTGGTAGTGGCAGAAGAGCAGATTAGAATATATATATAGCTCAGAAATGACCTTCAATTAGATAACTTTTCTTCTAAAGATGCACTAAGAAATGGTTGTATACAATCCAAGATTGCCTCACTATCATAATATACAAATCGCAAGTAGCGGTCTTTTTCACCACTTTTCTTTATTGGAAAAATAGTGCTCACAGGACACCATTTTAACCGTAATAAGCCCCTCTTGAAATGGCTGCATTGGTTACCTGCAGGTATACCAAACCCCTCTAAGATTGCCTGGCAATGGGAATAGAGCTCAAAGAGTATAAAAGTGGAAGTATATTATGCAGAAATGTCATTGTATCCAGACAAAGCAATGTGTTGGGAGAAACTTTTCTCTTCTCCTCCACTCGGAATTAATCACGGATAGCTGCAACAATTGTTTGCAATATAGAATATAATCCAAGACTGCCTCGCCATCATAATACGCAATAGAAACTATCATTTCATCACCTTTACCATTTGAACAAAAGACAATGCTCACATGAAATTATCCAAAGTCCATTTTTATTGGGAAAATTGTTGTCACCTATGAAAATAGGCAAAATTGCAGGAAACCCCAAAGGTCCATCACCTTCACAAATTGATATAACTGTTTTTTTGCTCACACACTGCTGATTCACGCGTGCGCATATATATATATATATATATATATATATATATATATATATATATATATATATATGGAGCCGATCCTATGAGGTCTGACCTCATTTCTTATTTTGAGGTCCACTTTTCTAACACACAATACGACATGTTTTTCACCGATCCGCACCGATCATCGTGATCTATACATGTTAGATGGGTCATGTATTGAATTTTACGAGATTTAGAGACTTCCAATTAATCCATCAAATAGACTAAAAAATCGACGGCTTTACGATGCATGAAAAACAAGATCACTTGATGGATGTGTTAGAAGTCTTCAAATCTAATGAAACTTTATACATAACCCATTTAATACAAGTAGATCAAAGTGACCGGTATGGATCGGTGAAGAACAAGGGGTTGTGTGTCTAAAAGTTTGGCCTCAAAATAACAAATGAAAACCGGCCTTATAGGATCATCTCCATATATATATATATATATATATATATATATATATATATATAGAAAGAGAGAGAGAGAGAGAGAGAGAGAGAGAGAGAGAGAGAGATTTAATCAGATGTGTCCTAAACCCTAATGTTATCCTTTTCTCTTTGCAAAACTAATAAATGGCTGCAAAGGCCAATCAACGGCTGAAATTTGTGGCTTTAATATGAGGTTAAATTTCAGAAAATCACCTCGCAGCCCTCCCATCAACAGCATCCACAATTTCCATGCCATCAGAGCAATGGAACTAACAAAGAAGCCTAAAATTGATAGATAAGTAATAGAAGGCTTCTGAAACAGAGCTAGTTTCCTTGTTTTCATGCACCAGACTTGACTACTTGAGTAACACTGAAGGTTCCTTAAATCGGTAACAATTCGTCAAGAAGTCCGAGGACTAAGGTGGACATCTCCTTTGTGTGATCCAAGATAAAATATAATCTCTGAAATTAAGATTAAGGTGATTTCAATAGATAAGTAACATAAGGTTCCTACCAGTTATAGTGTTAAATATCTTATATAGGAAATAACAAATATAGAGAATTACAAACCTTTGTAACCTCGAGTACATTGTGCAGCCTCCCCTTAATGAATGGACAATGCACCTTGCATATCCTTAAAGAATATATTTACTTCTCCTACACCTAGCAACTGGAGCACAATGGAGATATGAACGGTAGTTAATTTTTTACGTTAAAGGTGCAACATTAGTTCACATATTTAATTTTCAGTTCCGGTGCAAACATGAAGGACAGATGAATAACATGAAGAAGATGAGATCTCATTGACAGCCTTGGAGATTGACTAATGCAATCACACTACATTTTAGATTCCTCCTACAAGAGAAACATACAAAGTCTTTAAGGCTGAAACCTTCGTCTTCAGTTCTGACACAGCTGAAAACCGAAGTATTAGAATGAGTACGGACGATCACGTATCTATACTGACTAATCTACATGTTAAGAACCTTAATGCTATACAAGCTTGCCTTGTCATGAAAATCTAGACAAGTCAGACAAAAATCTTCAACAGGCTGGAGGAGTTTATTTTGTTTCTCCAGAAACACAGACACAAAATAGAAAGAGTGCTGTGACTTTTTCTCCAAGATCATCCTTAAACTTGTTCTACAGATCTATTTGCAGCATTCAGTCGGTCTTATCTGGCTGTGGCATCAAATCCAGAAGTAAAACCAAGCTCCAGAATGTTATACAAAAATTTCACAAGTACCAAGTTGTCAAAGATAAACGGTTACCTATTTAGAATGTGTTAAAGAACTGTCACATACAGATATCTTCAAGGCTGCTCACAGAACACAGCCTTGATGCCCCAAAGTAATTTCTGTCAAACAAAATTACAGAATTAATAATATTAATAATAGGCATTTTTGAATGAAAAATAAATATAGACTTAACCTTATAAGAAAAGCATAATACTTCTTGCAGATCAACTTTCTTCTGTCCAGATATAATGAAGTCTTTCTCCTTCATATTGTATACAAACTGCTTCAATTTCTCTGCAAAAGCTAGGAACTTGCAGGTTATGGTTTAAACTTTTCTTCATATAGGAAAACTTGATGAAATTTGTATGAGCAATAATGTGTGTATAATACTTCCATTTCAGATCCCCCTAAGGTCGATTAAGAGCCATAGAGGCATAGGACCATCAAAAACCCATTAAGTTTTGTTAGTTACAACTTTAATATAGTCCAGATGCAGAGCTGATATGATAATGTGATGTAATAATGGTGAAAAAAACAAGGATTTTTTTATTTTTATATACAACCATAAAAAAAATCTCATATTTTGAAAAACAACCATCACATAATAGAAATTTTAAAAACCACCACCAGAAACTTTAACCTATCTAAATACATCCCACAAGTTAAGTTAATGGGTAACTCTGTTAGATATAGCCGTTTTGGGGAACAAAAATATTGTTTTGCCCTCTCCCGCCCCCCAAACGGCTACAACTATCCTTTAAAACCCAACACCGTTAGCAGCAGCTCCTCAAAACCCAAGACTGCCTCTAACAGCGGTGGCGGCTCCTCTCCACCCCACCAGCAGCTTCTCCACTCCACCCCACCAGCAACCTCCAGCAGCAGCAACATCTCAAGCCCTCAACCCCACTTCTCTCTCACCTCTTGATTCCAATTTTATATCTTTTTCACCAAACATGGGGATAAAATTAAAATGAAAGCCCCAATTGTTTCCACCAAAACTTTTGGCATCAGGGCACAGCCGTTAAAAAATGGGAAACTTGTTCTAAACAAACAGATTGAGTAAAAAAAGTGTGATTTTATAGGGGAAAAAATTGATCTAAACTTCTTAAGTGGTCCAACTCTTTACCTTTCAAGTTCTTGAGTCTCAAGACGAAGAAACTTGGACGATCTTCACTACGTATGTACGTATCTGCTTCACTATGAAAGAAGATTGATTTGAGAACTGAGAAGAGATTTAAAGAACACATTTTTTATTTTATTTTATTTTTGGGGGGGGGGGGATTTCAAGGCTTGGGTCATCATGAACTCGAGATTGAGGGCATTGAGGACTTTGACTCAGTCGGTTTAACGGTTACTTCAAACTCAGTGTCGAAACTGAGTTAATCTAACAGATATGTCTATTTAAGTTAACGGAAAGTTTATTGTGGTTGTTTTTAAAATTTTGTGATGGTTGTTTTTGAAAATATGATATTTTGATCGTTGTATATCAAAAAAACCCAAAAAAACAATTGCCAGGTCAAGCTGGGAGGAAACTTTGAGGAGCAAGGTGGAGCAAAATAGAAATTGCAAAAGCAAAACACAATGCAAATTAAGAATAATAATCACCCCTCACCCCTGAATTTAGGGTTGGCATTAAGAATCATCTGACCTGTGGATGACTGTAGTCCGAGTCTGTGTGATCTGATTGTATGCCTATTTGCCCTATGACTTTTACGGCTTGCTCACTGTTCACAATGCATGAGCTGTTGCGTCACACGTGCTAATGCAATATAATCTAATTAGCATCTTGATTACATATTATAGAAGTGTTTCCTTTTTTTACGTTTGGTTCTTTGACTTCACTCATGTCTTGGGCCTGATTTACCATGGTAATCCAAATTCCAACATTAAACTTGCATATTCTCCAAATACATAATTTCCAAATGTATAGGCTTTGATTTCCTATCTTTTTCATTACAATTTCACGTTCGCTATTTACTTCCATCGTTCTATTCATTTTGTGAAATTACTTTGAAGGTTATGGAATACTCCCTCCATTCACAATTACTTGTCTTTTTAGGAAGTTTTTTGTGTCCTAAATTACTTGTTCTTTTATGATATAGAGGTGAATAGTATAGAATTTCTCACCAGATTTATTATTTTTTTGTAAAATATCTAAACTAACTTCATTGATGCTAGGTTCCAAAGAAAATTTAAGAAGATGAGAAGATAGCATTCACTTAATATGTGGGTAATTTATGAAAATTTACTAGGATGATAGTATTATAATCTTCATTCAAATGGGCTTCAAATCATATATCTTAATTGCTGTGCAAAAGTTTAAAAGGACAAGTAATTGTGAACGGAGGAAGCAACATAAAAGCCCCAAGAAAAAGGATGTAATGGTTTTCATTAAAAATCAAACCTTAAAAGCCAGGATTCATCCATCAAGATTACCTTATTGAAGTTATATACCCAATTAATCTGCTTCGCTGCCATAGTCTGAGAAACCGCCAACTCTATCTGGAAATCATAGCAAGTCACCACTTGAGGAGCGTTGTTACTCAACTCCTCATCACTGAGAAGGCTATAATTTTGAGAAGACAAAATGCAATTCTTCAATTCTATCAGAATGAGACATATTTTATCTACCCATGTGGTACGATCCACATAAGCTACAAGACCTCTCATTTGATACAAGGTGAGGTAGAGGTTGCAATTCTCTAGCAAGTAGATATCATGTCCCACGCTCTACCCAATGAGAAGCCGGTAGCCAACATGGATTCTACCGGCCTGTAGAAAAAGTATTTTTTTTCCATCATAAAAATGTAGCCTCACGGCTAAAATCGAAACTCTAAGCCTAAATGTTTTTTCCAATCTGAAAAAAAATAGTGTTTACTACATTACCTGCATCCTAGAAGGGACTGTATGTTGACAGCCTTATCTTCCTCGTGACGAAATCAAACAGTTTTGAGAATGGAGAAAATAAAAAAACTCAAGTATTTTCCCATGAGCACAAGCGGTAAGACCATAATAACAAGGATTAATTACATACATGACATTTAAATATCAAAACGAGAAGAGGCCAGAGTAAAAGAACAGAGATATTAAATGAAGCAAGCATGATAAAATACCATATGGAATGCAAATAAATTTAAGTAGTATTTGGGTCATATAAATTATTAGGAGTTGGATTATGTAGAATATTATAGGCGAATCTGCTTCTACTGTTTAAAACTACAGTGGGGAAAAATGACTTTTAATGGCTTTTGGAAAGCAAAGGTTAGCTATTGATGAGAGATAAAAAGGACCATCAGTTTCCATATAATCTATATATAAAACATTACAAGTGAATCACTAGAGAGTATAACAACCAAAGGGTCTATATATGAAACAGTAATAGTGAACCAATTGAGAGTACAACAACAACAACTGAGCCTTTTATCTCAAGCATATGGGATATGCTACATGAACCAACATGAGAATCACGCCGGGTCCAGCACATGAATCCTCCGCCTCCACTCACTCCTATGGAACAATATACTTTCATTGAGGCCTTTGGCAACCATATCTTTTCATATCACCTCCATCCATGTTTTCTTCGGTCTCTTTTTCGCCCTTTTGACATTGCCTATATTGAGAGTATCCATTCGTCGAACCGGTGCTTCCATAGGTCTGCGTCGCACATGACCAAACCATCTTAGTCGGTTTTCCCGCATCCTCCACAGGTGCTACACCAACTTTTGCATGAATATCCTCATTTCGTACCTTATCTTTTCTAGTGTTACCACACATCCAACAAAGTATGCGCATCTCCGCCACGTGCATCTTCTGTGTATGATACTTCTTAGGAGCCCAGCATTCTGTACCATATAATAAGACAGGCCGAATAGCGCTCCGATAAAACTTCGCTTTTAACTTTAATGGAAATTTATGATCGCACAAAATCCCTGTTGCACTCCTCCATTTCAACCAACCAGCTTGGATTCTTTGATTAATACCGCTATCGATCTCTCCATCCTTTTGGATGATAGAACATAAATATCTAAACTGATCGCTCGGTGATATCTCTTGCCCTTCCAGTGTTATACCAATATGGTCTCGACTTCTCTGTTTGCTAAATTTGCAATGCATATATGCTATCTTGGACTTGCTCAATCTGAACCCCCGAGATTCCAACGTTTGCCTTTATAACTCCAATTTGACATTAAGCCATGTTTTCGTCTCATTTACTAAAACAATATTATCAGCGAATAGTATACACCAAGGTATCTCATTTTGGATAGTTCTAGTAAGCTCATCTATCACGATGGTAAACAGAAATGGATTTAATGCAGATCCTTAATGTAAACCAATTATAATCGGAAAATCACTCGTTAGACCGTCGCAAGTTCTGACATTTGCCACTGCTCCATAGTACATGTCCTTGATTATGTCAATTACTTGACGGGGACCCCTTCTTCATTATGTCCTCCATAATATCTCTCTAGGTATCTTATCGTACACTTTCTCTAAATCAATAAATATCATATGCAAATCTCTTCTCCTCATTCGAAAACGCTCGACAAGTTGACGAACCAAATGAATAATCTCTATCATTGATCGTCCAAGGATGAATCCAAACTGGTTCTCTGTTATCTTAATATCCTTTCTCAACCTGTGTTCAATCGCTCTCTCCCAAACCTTCATGGTGTGATACATAAGTTTTATTCCACGATAGTTTGAGCAACTTTGAATGTCACCATTGTTCTTATAGATAGGTACAGGGGTATTTTTCCTCTATTCATTTGGCATATTTTTGGTTTGCAAAATCTTATTAAACAGATCTGTCAGCCATTTAATGCCTATTTCTTCTTAAGCATCTCCAAATCTTTATAGGAATTCTGTTTGGACCAACCGTCTTTTTTGATCCCATTCTCTTCAAAACCTCTTTAATCTCGGGTATTCTTATTTTACGCATGAAATCACGGTTTATATCTTGAGATTGAATGACAAGTCCATCCAAATTCTTAATAAAGCTCTCATCGAACAATTTATCAAAATAATCTCTCCACATTTTCTTGATATTCTCATCTCGAACTAAAACCTTCTGATCTTCATCTTTGACACACTTCGCCGCACATAAGTCTCTGGTCTTCCTTTTCCGCATCCGATCAATTCAGTATATATCATTTTTAGCCTCCTTAGTGTCCAACTTCTCGTATATCTCCTTGTACCTTAGCTTTAGCTTCCCAAACAGCTTTCTTAACTTCTTTTTTAGCCATTTTATACTTCTCAAATCTCTCCGCGTTTCTGCTTTTCTTCAAATTTTTATAAGAATCTCTCTTGATTTTAATAGCAGTCTTTATTTCTTCGTTCCACCATGATGTGTCCTTAGATGATGGAGCACCACCTTTCGACTCACCAAGTAAATCTTTAGCTACTTTCTTGATACAATTAGCCATGTTGTTCTATACTCAGTCTGAATCATCTTCAGATTGTCAATCCGTCTCTTGAACTACACGATCTATAAAAACCTTTTGGTTACCTTCTTTCAGTCGCCACCACTTAATTTTAGGCTCTACCTTACGTCTAATTTTCCTAGGTCCTCTTATAAATCGAAAATCTAGAACTAAAAGTCTATATTGAGTGGTTATACTCTCACCTGGCACTCCCTTACAGTCGATACAACTAGCTCTATCTATCTTTCTCGTCAAAAAAAGGTCTATTTGGCTTGCGCTTGATCCGCTCCTAAAGATGATAAGACGGCTCTCTTTTGCTAAACTAAGTGTTTACTAAGATCAAGTCATAAGCCAAGGCAAAATTTAGAATCGAGCTACCTAATAGTGAACCACTAAAGAGTATAACTACTAAAAGGTATTAGATTTCTCAATCATCATCATAACTTAGGCCCCATTTGATATCGAAAATCCCTAAGAAGATGAAGAAAATGTCTTCTAAGCATTGAATAAACTTTGAATAAATCTGCAAGTGGAACTTGCAACACCTGACGCAACCCGACCCTTTGCAAGCCAGAGCTTACATGTACAGATTTACACTGATGACAAGGCCCAGATATGCCAGCTGGCCCAGCTTGTCTTAGCACATTGAAGTAATGAAGAATGTAATAGATTTTCTCCCACAAATCAGTCTCTGATTTGAGTTTGGAGTTATAATTACAGATATGTTGGCTGCAAACTGGTTGCCTGCATTAAAAAGAGAGACGATGCTAAGCTCACCTTGCCATTTTCATAACCTTAATGATCATAGGTTTTGAAGTTACAATTCCCGAACGGAATCTCAAACAAATAACAAGATGGCTGCTAACTGGCTGCCTGCATATGAATAACGCAGACCAACCAATCTTGCCTCGCCATAATTATATAGAGCCTTAAAAATACAATTAAAAAAATTATGTTTTGGAGGCTAATCATGACTATTTCTGACTTACTTATAGGGTCAGTTTAGGTTGCTTGTATGAAGACCAATATAGGGCTTCGTTTGCACGTCGAGTTGTGAATACAAATCCTACAATTTATGAAGGCTAAATTGCAAGAAACCCCCTCACTTTTTGCCGAGTAGCAAGAAACCAGTAGCTCTTAGCACAAGCTGGTTCTTTCTAACAAATAACAATATGGCTGCAAGCATTTTCCCTGTGTACGATCAACACATCCTAGCTTGCCTCGCCATTTCTGGCACCTCAACAATTTCCAGCTTGCAAAAATATTTTCATCTATTCTGTGAATTACTTCCAGCATCAAATTGGTTGCTTTTAATTAAAAATTCAGAAATAGTGTTGGAATCCAGAGAGTTGCATACCCAAAGGAGGCATAGGTTTTTTTGCCTACTTGAAGAAGAGTGCTGCGTACAGTCGGTGAGAGGTGAAGTGACGTTTGAGAGCTTCATTCTCCAGAGAACTTGGTGTTAGAGAAAATACAGAGAGAGTTAGAAGAGTTTTGTGTTGAGAGTTGTTTTGCTTGTTCTTCTTTTGTTAAAGCTGCTCTTTATATTGTATTGAGTGTTTCTCTTTTGTTGAGTGTTCTCTTTATAGTGAGATTTGGACGAGTGGGATAAGAGTGCAACACTTTTGTATTCTCCTCTTTGACATAGTGGAATCCAATTGTCGTCTTCGCCGGAAGACGTTGGTCGACTTTGCAGAACCTCGTTAAATCGTGTGTGCACGCGCTATGCACTTTTACATGTTAGTTATTTCTGCTATTGTTCCAGGTCCTCTACCTTGTAAGCAGTCAATTGCATGTTGGGCCTGTTGGTTGTAACAGCTAGGAAGTAGGAACCAATAGCTCTTAACACAAGCTTATTCTTTCTAACAAATAACAATATGGCTGCAAACTGTTTTCTGCGTACAATCAAACCATCCAAGCTTGCCTCACCATTTCGGAACCTCACATATCGAAGAATTTCAAGCTTGCAAGCTAGGAACCAATAGCTCTTAACACAAGCATATTCTTTCTAACAAAGAGCAATATGGCTGGAAATTGTTTTCTGCATACAATCAAACCATCCAAGCTTGCCTTGCCATTTCCAGAACCTTACAAAAGAATTCAAGCTTGCAAGCTAGAAACCAATAGCTCTTAGCACTGCAAACTGTTTTCTGCCTGCAATCAAACCATCCAACTCGCCTCACCATTTCCGGAACCTCACATCACATATCGAAGAATTTCAAGCTTGCAAGCTAGGAACCAATAGCTCTTAACACAAGCTTATTCTTTCTAACAAATAACAATATGTCTGCAAACTGTTTTCTGAGTACAATGAAACCATCCAAGCTTGACTCGCCATTCCTGGAACCTCACAAACTGAAGAATTTCATGCTTGCAAGCTAGGAACCAATAGCTCTTAACGCAAACTTATTCTTTCAAACAAATAACAATATGGCTGCAAACTGTTTTCTTCGTACAATCAAATCATCCAAGCTTGTCTCGCCATTTCTGGAACCTCACAAATTGGAGAATTTCAAGCTTGCAAGCTATAAGAACCAATAGCTCTTAAAACAAAACTTATTCTTTCTAACAAATAACTGGTGAAATTGTTCAAAATTCACAGCTTGTAGCAGCCCACGTGTTTTATCTTTACATTATGTAGCCCTTTATCTTTGAAAAGAAAGAGACTCATTTATGTTAGCAGACAAGTGCATAAGCATGCAAGATCAATAGCACTTTGAAAAAAAAGTGCTTGCTGCCTAGAGAGAGATTTGTGAAGGAAAAGCTCTCAATACAAAGACCAGCTCAAACAAAATAAGAGAAGAGAGCATAGCAACTCTCTGTACAAAACTCTTGAACTCTCTGTATTTTTCCTCTCCTAAGTTCTCTGGAGAATGAAGTCCGACACTTTTCTCCCTCAATGTATGCAGCAACCTACTCTTTAAGTAAACAAAACTTATCATGCCTCCTTTGTTTTCATGCACATGCACTTGTCTCCTAACATAAATGAGCATCTTCCTTTTCAAAGATAAGGCCTACATAATTTAAAGGCAAAACACGTGGACTGCTGCAAACTGTGAATTTTGAACAATTTCAATAATCTCCATCTTGATTCAAAATTCGTCAAAATCTCGTGACTTTCACAAAACTTGGAGCTTTGTTCTCGTATGTCTGACCTTCAGCAATCTACTAGGCAAATCAAGTCTAAACACTGCTTAACCTGATATCCAGATTCTTGTCAATATCAGTCGGGCTCTCCATGAGTATCCACCTCTGTATTGTAATAGCATGAACCTTCTTATCTTTCAGAAGAAAACTATCACCTTCTGTGGAACATCCAAAACATCTGACAATCTCTGCAAATAAATGGCCTCCCTATCCGTCTTCAAGACGGTTATGAAAACTACCTCTATGTTGATAATGCGATGACAAACTGAACTGTCGATTTTCCTGACACTGTGTCAATGGCCAACATGACCCGTCCTCGACCTCCATCTATCCATATCACCAATGGCAAATGATAACGGTGTCGCCTAAATTTTAAAGTGCGTCTCCTGCGGAGTAGACACATGCTTGGTCTTCTCCCTTCCATACCAGGCGAGAACCTACTCGATATACCGCTACAAATGACACAACTTCCTATCACCGACATTCTCCATGTCAAGAATCAAACTTGCAGACTTCCTGTCGAACTCCCGGGTCCCTTTACCTTGGAGACCCCTCCCTAGCCGTTCATGTGCGTCCAACTCTCGTAGACCTCTGCACTATGGGCTGTACTGGACTCTCCACCTGAATCGGAATACCGACCACCTCATCTCGAATAGAAACCTGGACCGGAACTTCAAACTCCGCCGCGCTTGGTGGCACAACTGTTCTTTATTCACCATCTATCTAAGTCTGTTTGCTTCGAACGATCGCGAACTCGTTGATCAGAAATTGCCTGATTACAATGGTCTCGGAACACCACGACCTGCACCCCTTCGCTTTGCACGTATAGCTGACTCCCTCTAGTGTCAGTTACTCGTCGCGATTGTAGGATTAGGTCCAGTCATGGGCCGAACATGGGTATATGTTGTGTTACTGATTGCTCTCATACCACTTGCCGTAATTTTATTAGCGGATATGATTCATAAAGGAATCGGTCACCACAATAATATCGTAGCGGAAAAGTGAATAGGATGTTTTGCGATTGAGTGGAAAAGATTGTCGATGATGAACAAAATTAATACAAATACGAAAAGCGCACATACCAAACACCAAGTACATAAAGATATTACCCATGTTCGGCCCCCAACCAGATCTAATCCTGCAACCGTGATGAGAAACTTCCACTTGAGAAAGAATTACACGAGATTATACAAGCTCTCACACTCGCACAAACCTCATTACAAAAAGAACACGAAAAACTCTCGATACAAAGAGCAGCTCAAACAAAAGAAGAAAAGAGAAGAGAGCATAACTCTCCGTACAAAACTCTTCAACTCTCTTTGTATTTTCCTCTCCTAAGTTCTCGAGAATGAAGTCCGGCACTTCTCTTCCTTAATGCATGCAGCGACCAACTCTTTAAGTAGACAAAGCTCATGCCTCCTTTGTCTTCATGCACATGCACTCATCTCCAAACATAAATGAGCCTCTTCTTTATTAAAGATCAGCGGCTACATAATTTAACGATAAAACATGTTGGCTGCTGCAAGTTGTGAATTTTGAACAATTTCAACAATAACAATATGTCTGCAAACCGTTTTCCGTGTACAATCAAACCATCCAAGCTTGCCTCGCCATTTCTAGAACCTCACAAAAGAATTTCAAGCCCGCAAGCTAGAAACCAATAGCTCTCAAGTCTTAACACAAGCTTATTTTTTCTAACAAATAACAATATGGCTGCAAAATGTTTTCCTGCATACAATCAGGCCATCCAAGCTTGCCTTCCCATTTCTGAAACCTTACAAATAGAAGAATTTCAAGCTAGCAAACATATTTTCATCTCTTCCGAATTACTTCCAGCACCAAATTGGTTGCTTATAATTCAAAATTCAGATACTTTGTGTGTATTCAGAGAGTTGCATATCCTCTTACAAACCCTAAACCCCATATAAGATGAAGATGATGCCACCATAGTGTTGAATAAAAGTAAACACAAATGGATCTGCAAGTGGAACTTACACCACCCGACCCGATCCTTTGCTGAATAAAACTAGAATAGCTAGCTGGAATTGGTGATATTAGTGTAGCATAAAATCCAAGATTGCCTCGTTATCATACAAATAGCACCACTTTACATTACTGGAAAAATAGTGCTCACAAGACACCCTTTTAAGCAGGCATGAAGAATTGACTGAAATTAGCCTCTTCAAATGGCTGCATTGGTTACCTGCGGATATAGCAGACCCTCCAATGCCTCGCCATGAGAATTAAGCCCGAAAAGTAGAAAAGTAGAAGTATACAATGCAGAATTGCCTTTGCATTCAGATAAAGCACGTGTTATGAGAAACTTCTCCTCTTTTGCCTCCACTTAGCATAATCATGGATAGCTGCAAGAATTGTTCGCAATACAATCCAAGACTGCCTCGCTGTCAAAATATACAATAGTCGCTATCATTTCACCACCTTCACTATTTAAATAGCAAACAGTGCTCCCATGTAATTATATTTCAATCCATTTTCTATTAGAAAATCATCGTCGCCTATGAAAATAGACCCAAAAAATGCAGGAAAATAACCCTACGGTCCATCACCTTAACAAATAGATATAGCTGCTTTTTTGCTCACATTCTGCAAATTCACACACGGGGCCGCACACACTCAGATAGAGAAGGCGTGCGAGAGAGACCAGTCATTTAATCAGACATGTCCCAAACTCGCTTATCTTTTTTATCTCCTCAAAATACTACATGGCTGACAACGTGGATCAATGGCGTCAAGGAACCATGTGGCATTAAAATAAAGGCTAAATTGCCGAAAATCGTACTTTTTGTGTGGTGGGGTTGTTGTTGTTTGGGGGTTTGGGGTTTTTATTGGGTGGGGGGCATGATCAACCCTTTAATCAGACATGACACAAACCCAAAGCTAATATTTTTCACCCGGTAGAACTAACAAATGGCTGCGAAGATGGATTGCCAGCATCCACAATTTCCACGCCATCAGAGCAATGAAACAGTGGATTGAAATAAATTCTAGCCTTATTTATCTACCAGAATCATAACCATCCAACCCCGCCCTCCTTTCCCAAGCCCAGAAGGAAACAAAATGGAAGAAATGAAAGAACCTCTACGCAGAAATGTTGGCTTTATGGCGCAATATAATACGGTTGAAAATCCTCAAATAAATTTGAGTACTAACTACCAAGGGAAAAAAACAAAGGGTCCATCTGCATTGGAAACTAACAGCAAATAAAGAGCGCAACATCTCGCTCTTGAGATGGACCATGGCTCAACTTTTCATCAAAAAAAGAGGAAAATGTAGCATATCCTGAGACATGAAGATGGAGAAATTAACTCACCTCAAACCAGCTCTTAACTTTTTTGCCCTTGTGAGAATATTCTAGTGTACCAAAAGTCGCCTCCAAACGGTGCACAGATGGTGAAACTATTAAATTCAGCACCATAAACACAAGGCCCCAAAGTGTTAAAATCAAAGCTGCTTTCTCATCTTTGACCACCACTAGTGCAAGGCATTTTGCACATGGATATGTAGGTGGGGGTAAGGTGGGAGTTTGAGGCTCTAAAATAGGAGGGATTTCTTGATGTAAGCATCCAGTGAAAGAAAAACAAGTGAGAGAGAAAGAGAGAGCTAGAAAGAATAAAGCTTTGTAATAAAGTCGTGAGGGGATAGTGAAGTTAATAATGTAGTAGTTGTTTATATTATGTGTGTGTTGTTGTTGTAAGAGAGTGGTGTGTATGAGAATAAAGTCTAAAGCTTTGTAATTGTTGTCTATTTTACTTTACAAGTGGCACCAAAGCGAGGCGGTCATGGACTGGTTTAGGAACTGCACGGTGTTATCAGACAGTCTTGGTGTTGCTCGTGAAGCCTAAGAACTTACACAGTTCGGCACTGTGAAGTTGGCTTTAGAGACCAAACTTATGAGAAGAGGTTCAAGAAAGTACACATCAAAATGACGGCTTTGGTGAATGCAGCCGGTGCGATCGAGAAACTGAACTGGAACAACTACAACTATTGGAAGACTTGCATTGAATCATATTTGCAAGGATAGGACCTCTGAGAGGTCTTCAGAGATGGTGAGACTACGGCACCGCGAGAAGGAGGTGATGCGTTAAGAAAATGAAAGATAAAAGCTGGCAAAGCAATATATATATTAAAGACAACGATCAAGGAGGATCTTCTTGAAAACATTCGAGATGCCGACATACCAAAAGTGGATGCTTTCACGATACTAAACAAATGATGCACGACTCAAATTTCATGAAAATCGGTTGATGAGCGTTGCTCAAGAAGAAATGATTATCCCATATTTTATGAAGGTAAAAATTCTTTGTCGAGAAATTGCTCAATTAGATCCGAACTCTAAAATCAATGAGTTTAGGATGAGAAGGATTATAATCCATACTCTACGACTAGAAACTAGAATATAGCGGGTTTATCGTGGCCATTTGGGGTTGGCCAACTCAGCCCGCTCTTCTAAAGTTGGAGAGCTTGTTAGCTACACAGGAAACTCTAGCCAAACAAATGGCTGGTGTTTCAAATAAAAATGAAGATGAAGCTCTTTTCAATAGAAACCAATCAAGAAGTCATACGCTACCCGAAAGAGACGACCCACAAAGATAGCCAGAAAGGAGTTCAAACACTAACAGACCATGGTAAAACAAAAATAAAGGAGATCGGCAGACCAATTGGTAAAGTAATGGAGAATGTTTCAGCTGCGGCAAAAAAAGGGCATTTTGCACAAGATTGTCTTTTTACACGGAAGATGAAGTCGAGAATAACACAGCAACATCCAACTGCATTGAAGAAGATAGCGAAGATGAATGAGATTTCCATGCATCTTTTGCTATCGAGAAGGAAGCTTGTACAATACAGGAGGACGTCGATAAAGTGGCTCTCGGTTCAACTGTCAACGAAGAAGAATCAACACTTGCGGCTGTGACTGATCGAGAAAAGAGTTATAAAAGAGTATAGAATAAACGATGATCAATATCTTCATATCTTTGCTCTGATACCAATTTGATTGTAGAGTTTGTATGCCTTTGTTCTTTTGTTATAATCGACGAAGATGCACTTCGGGATATGTGCATATGCAATGCACCCAAATACCTTCAGATGTTGGCACTTGGCTTCAAACTGCTCATTGTCTCCAATGGTGTCATGAACTTGACATTCTTTGTTGAACATCGGTTGAGAAGGTACATTGCGCAATTTACGGCTTCAGCCCAGAACGTCTTTGGCAGGTACTAAGTCTTGAGCATGCTTCTCGCCATATTGAGTATTGTACAGTTCTTCCGCTCCACTATTCCATTATGTTGTGGAGTGTAGACAAGAGTGAGTTGATGAATTATCCCTTGCTGATTGTTGAATTCTTCGAACGCCTTTGAATTATACTTAAATCTTGATCGGATCGGAGCACCCTGATGTGATGTCCACTTTGGTTCTCTTTGAATTTCTCCAGCGCCTCTGATTTCTTCTTTAATAAATAGATCCACATTTTTCTGCTATAAGTATCGATGAATATAATGAAGTATCTGTTATCTCCAAGCGAAACCATCTCAAATGGTCCCGCAATATCTGTGTGCACCGGTTCTAACAATTGTGTTACTCTTCGAGATTTGCTAATCTCGAAACTATGTCTGTGTTGCTTGCCTCTCATACAGCCTTCACATAGCTGATTTGATTGAGCAATTTTGAGGTAAGCATTTCCCTATCTTCTGTCTCCAAAGGAAATTTAGGCCGTTGAATGCCAAATGTCCGAATCGTAGATGGCAGAGCCAGGACTCATCTTTTATAACGGATTTTAAGCATTTACACAGAATCAACATTAAATGTTTAAGGTATATAGTCTATTTCTAAATATATCCACCTTTGCAATTAATTTATCTCCATTTTTTATTGTTAGACAAGAATCTTTGAGTCGAATATCATAGCCTTTTTCAATAAGTTGTCCAAAGCTTATAATATTGTTACATAGTGCATGAACATAGTAAACATCAGAGATGTGCATGTGATCTCTCTTCTTCATCTGGATCATTATCTTGCCTTTGCCTTTGACGGCAACTTTTGATTGATCTTCGAATGTGATTTCGCTATTCACTGATTCATTCAACTCGATAAAGAACTCCTGGATGTCGCACATATGGTTGCTTGCATCGGAGTCTAAGTACCATATATTCCGGTGCTTGTTGTCATCGTCTTTGTATGCTGGTTGGACAACTGAGTTTTCAAACGCATTCTTCTCTGCAAAATTGCCTCTCCACGACATTTTTCTTATGGTTTGTAAGTACAGTAATAGCTGAAGTGACCGTATTTCTTACAGTTGTAGCATTGTAATTGGGAGTGATCTGTTTAATAGTATCCTCCACGTCCTCCGCCTCGTCCTCCAAGGCCTCTGCCGTAGGGGGTTGCTCGTTCACAAACACCTTCACGACTTTGGTTTTCGTGGTTGTTCTGATACAGTTTATCGTCATGGCCTTTTTGAAAACTTGGGCCGCCTCTATTGCTTTCTCTGCCTCTGTAACCGCTTTGGCTTCTTTGAGAGCCTTCGCCGACAGTGAGCTTGCTTTGCAAAGCTTGCTCAAGATTCTCACTTTGATTTTTCCTGCTCCTTCTTTGCTCGTACGCTTGCAACGAACCTTGTAGTTCATCAATAGAAAGTATAGAGAGATTTTTCGATTCTTCAATAGTAGGAACTATGTAATTAAATTTTGGAATTAATGATCTTAGAATTTTCTCGATAATTCTAATATCAACCTTCTCTCCATTTCTCTTCATTTGATTTGAAATTGTTTGGACTTCATTGAAATAGACTGAAACCGTTTCACTAGCTTTTTCATCTTCAGAATTTCGAACTCTCCTCTTTAAGCTTGAAGGCGTACCATTTTCGCTTTATCGGCTCCTAGATAAACCTTTTGTAAAATATCCCATACTTGTTTGGAGAATTTTGCGTATGAGAATTTCTTGAATGTCGATTTCTCCACACCTTGATAAAATTAAAAACGCCTTTTTGTCTTTCTTTCTTGACTCTTTTAATTCATTCTTCTGAATATTGCTAAGAGTCGCTTCTGCGATCGGCGACTTGATAACTGTATGACCGTTTTCAACAAGCTCCCACAACTCTTGCGAACCGAACAACACTTTCATTTATATGCTCCAGTTGTCATAGTTTGTTTTCGTTAGCTTCGAAATTTGCGCTTGGATCATATTCGTCATTCATCGACTTCGATTGGTCCGGTTTGATCGACCAGCTCTGATACCAATTTGATGGAAGTAGCAGAGATAGACAATGCTAATTTGCGGATAAATTGCACTTATAAACTCAAACACACTTTATTTAAAAATATTGTTGCTACAAAATACAACTATCTCTTCGATATTTCAACACCTTACTCAAACACGCTCTCTATTTCTTACGAGTTACAACTTGTTTTTCTCTCTTTCTTCTTATTTTGCTTACAAACTTTCACTAGCTTTGTTTGCTTACTGGCTTGGTTTTAACATAGTTTTGCACCTTTATTTATTTTACATCTAAAAAACACGTTTATTAAATCAAAGTCCATGCATGGTAAGTGGTCGTATAGTAGGTGGGTGGTTGTGTAATATGTCGGAATGTGGGTTGCTGCAATAAAACAAAATTGCATTCAATACTCCCCCTCAATTTCGTTTCGTCGTTCTAAGTTGTTTCTTTAGTCTCTTATGAATTTCGGTTTTCAGAGCTTTGGTAAAGATGTCTGCAATTTGGTCTTCCGTCCAGCAGTATATTGGCTTCATATTCTTCTCTTGTACTTGATGTCGGATGAAATGATATCTCGTCATTTCATATTCTTCTCTTGTAGCTGGTGAAAGGAAGTATTGATCATGGTTTATTCTACACATAGAGCAAAGATATGAAGCTTGTAGGTTACACCGACAATCATATCGAGACGAGATACGAAGCCAATATACTGCCGAACGAAAAACCAAATTGCAGACATCTTTACCAAAACTCTGAAAACCGAAATTCATGATGGGCTAAAGAAATAACTTGGTATGATAAAACAAAATTGATAGGGAGTGTTGAAAACAATTTTGTTTTATTGCACCAAACCCCCATTCCCATCTACTACATAACCACCCACTTCCTACACAACCACCTACCATACGTGGGCATTGATTTAATAAACGTGTTTTTGAGATAATAAATAAAGATGCAAAGCTATGTTGAAGCCAAACCAGTATGCAGACAAAGCATGTGAAAGTTTGTAAGCAAAGCAAGAGAGAAGTAAAGAGGGTTGGAGAGCGGTATTGAAACACCGATAAAAGAGTGAGAGCGAGTTGGACAACTTGTATAGAATAAACCATGATGAATATCTTCATATCTTTGCTCTGATACCGATTTGATTGTACAGTTTGTATGCATTTGTTCTTTTGTGGTAGCCGACAAAGATGCATCTCTCCTCGATCGTCGAGCTTCTTTCTCCGTTGCTCTAGGATATGTGCATATGCAATGCACCCAAATACCTTCATATAGTTGGCATGTGGGTGCAAACTGCTCCATGTCTTCAATGGTATCATGAACTTGACACTCTTTGTTGAATAGCGGGTGAGATGGTACACTGAGCTTAAGGCTATGATGGAGCGATCAATATTAAAAGGGCTTCCACAGATAGATGTTCGAAAAGACATATGTGCGGGATGTAAGTACGGTAAGGCCCATCAACTGTCGTACCAAGAATCCAATTTCAAAGCTAAAAACCCCTTAGAGCTCATTCACTCTGATGTGTTCGAGCCCGTAAAGCAAGAATCTATCGGTGGGATACGTTATGTAGTGACGTTTATTGACGACTTCTCAAAATATGTATGGGTCTATTTTCTTAAAGAGAAATTAGAAGTTCTTTCCAAATTTAAGGAGTTTCAGAAAAGGATAGGAGAAGATAAAAAATATCCGCTGTATGCGCAGTGATAATGGAGGAGAATATACCTCCAAGGAGTTCTCTGACTATCTGCATCAACACAAGATTCGTCGACAACTAACTTGTTCCAACACTTAACAGAACAGTGTTGCCGAAAGAAAGAATCAGCATCTGGGAAAGATATGCAGAAGCATGTTGCATGCTAAGAATGTTCTGGGACGTTTTTGGGCTGAATGCACGAGGACTGCAGGACACATCATCAACCGACTACCACAGCCAAAACTAGAGTTCATCTCACCATTCCAGAAGCTGTGGAATATTAAGCCAACTATAAACCATTTTCAAGTTTTTGGCTGCGTGTTGTCTTCATACACGATCACATGCGCATCAAGTCTGATAAGAAGGCAATTCAGTGTATTTTCGTTGAGTACGACAACGAAAGAAAAGGATGGAGATGTGCTCTCACTACTAGAAGACGTCATACCTCGAGAAATGTAGTGTTCGATGAAATATCTTCCTGGTGGTCATTATAAGAAATTGTTTTGCGAGATTCTAATGATTTGAAAATAAAGCTGCAAGAGAAAATGAGGGAGCCAAGGTAAGATGAAGAGCCGCAACAACTAGAAGATACAGGATCCAGCTCTTCAAGTTCATCGAAGGAGAAAAGCTCTTGGCACAATGGTATTCACCACATGTCAGAAAAAGACCGTCCAAGTCAACTAAAAGACAGTGATGGATACGGCGCTTCTTCGGAGATCTGGAAGACAAAGAAAATCAAATCCAAAATACGCTAATGCAGCTATTGCGGAAGAGATTAAAGAGAAGGAGCCATCCACATTTGAAGAAGCTCATCAAAATCGTAACTGACGAAAGACGATGGAAAAAGAAATTCATGCCTCACAACAAAACCAGACTTTTCTTGTTCTAGCCATCACATATTCTTCATCTTCCTCCTCCAAAATAAAAGCTCAAGCTCTCTACTCCAATGGCAAAAGTTGCCATGGTGAGCAAATGAGAAAGAGAGTACCCAGATACCACGTCGCCTTCCTCTACGAGTAGCATGCCTCTGGAGGAAGTTTCTCCGCCCGATTACGGAGTTGGAGTTCGGGCAGCCCGTTTTCAACGCGGATCATCTACTGCGAGACGGTTAGCGTTCCTACACGTCCGGAAGCTCACAGAGTCTTGCTAAAGTCCTTGATCTCCGTTAGAGCATATGAAGATGTTACAAATGCTGTAGCAACCTATTCCTTGCTCTCTTGATATTTCTAAGTTTATCTATTGCCAAGTATTTGATGATCTTGGTGGTGGATTGGAGTTATACTTTGTAAAATTATTATTTTTCAAATTTCACCGCGGCCATGATCGTCATGACCCTAACCCCTGTCCACTAACATGGAAGGGGTTGGTGTTGAACTCTGAATATGTTAAACCCATATCATGCAAATGGGTTTACAAACTCAAGACTTGACCAGATGAATCAATCGAGAGGTACAGGGCATGATTGGTGGCTCGAGGGTTTTCTCAGCAATATGGCCCAGATTACGATGAAATGTTTAGTCCAGTTGCTAAGATTACAACTGTACGGGTTCTTATAGCTCTTGCAGCAAGGGAAAGGATGGAAACTCCGGCCGATGGACGTGAAGAATGCATTCTTACACGGCGAGTTCGATTGAGAGATATTCATGGAGAAGCCTAAGGGATTCAAAAGTATAGAAAGGCACGGGTGCGTATGCAAGTTAAGAAAAGCTCGGCATGGATTAAAGCAAGCGCCAAGGGCATGGTATGGAAAGATAGCAGAGTTCCTTGTACAAACTACATACTCTGTTACTTCTGTATATTCCAGCTTGTTTGTCAAGCAACAAGAAAGCAAGCTAACAGCTGTACTAATTTATATCGACGATTTGATCGTGACTGGAGATGACGAAATTGTTATCAAAAAAACGCGAGAAAATATCTCAATTCACTTTCAAATGAAAGAACTCGGACAGCTAAAGCATTTTCTCGGACTCAAAGTTGATCAAAGAAAAGAAGGAATGTTTCTCTGCCAGTAAAAGTATGCGAAGGACCTACCACTCAAGTATGGAATGATAAATTGCAAGCCGACATCTACACCAATGGAGACGAATATCAAGATATGTGCAGAAGATGGAAAAGACCTTGATGATACGACCATATATCGACAACTAGTTAGAAGCTTAATTTATCTAACGATAACGAGACCAGGAATCTTATTCACGGTTAAGAGTGGTGAGTTGCTATATACAAAAACCAAAGAAACCTCATCTGGAAGAAGTTCGACGAATTCTAAGGTATGTAAATGGCACCATTGATTGTGGTCTTTTATACAAGAAAGATAAAGAGTGCAAACTATTTGGTTACTGTGATGCTGATTACGCCGGAGATCATGACACACGAAGATCAACATCGGGATATGTGTTCAGTCTTGGCTCTACGGCTATCTCACGGTGCCGCAAAAGACAACCAGCTGTGTCATTGTCAACAACAGAGGCCGAGTACAGATTAGCAGCACTGGTAGCTCAAGAAAGTACGTGGCTTATACAACTAATGGAAGATCTACACCAGCCAGTGGATTATGCAGTAGACCTATGTTGTGACAACCAATCAGCCATCAAACTCGCAGAGAATCCCGTTCCATGCACGGACAAAGCACGTCGAGATACATCATTTTCTTAGGGAGAAGGTGCTACAAGAATAGAATGCAATACAACCCATACGAACAGAAGATCAAGTGGCAGACATTTTTACTAAAGGACTGAGTTCATCGAAGTTAATAGAATTCAGATGTCATCTAGGGCTTATGTCTAGAGAAGATGTTGAGGGGGAGTATTAAATTCAGCACCACAAACACATGGCCCCAAAGTATTAAAATCAAAGTTGTTTTCTCATCTTTGATCACCACTGGTGCAAGGCATTTTGCACATGGATCTGTAGGTGGGAGTTTGAGGCTATAAATAGGAGGGGTTTCTTGATTTAAGCATCCGGTGAAAGAAAAACAAGTGAGAGAGAAAGAGAGCTAAAAAGAATAAAGCTTTGTAATAAGCTAGTGAGGGAGTAGTAAAGTTAATAGTGTAGTAGTTGTTTGTATTATTTGTGTGGTGTTGTTGTAAGAGAGTGGTGTGTATGAGAATAAAGTCTAAACCTTTGTAATTGCTGTCAATTTTACTTTACAGAAACAGTAGCAGTTATGAATGTCTATGAACCACCTCCTAGCAAATCATGTAATAGCGAGTAAACTTTCCCACCATGCATGTTTGGGAAAGAAAACTTCCGTTAAACTGAGTTTAAGCTAGGGAACTTTAAACGAACAATGGATTATACTATAATAGGCTATCAGTGAGAATCATCGTCATCAACCGTGTAAGGAATGTTCCCAAGGTGTTCAACAAGAGCAGTATATCACAAGGCCCAATGTAAGTAGACTTCTGTTTATCTCTCCAGCTTCTCTTGCCAATCATTGAAAAGGGGGGGGGGGGGGGGAAATCAGCACAAAAATAAATAAAAGAAGGCAAAGAAGTCTGAACAGATGCATAACCCCCTTACCAAATAGTAGATATAACTAATGTTGTTTCTTAAAGAAATAATGGAAGTAGAATATCCCTAGCACCTAATCGAGAAATATTCTCTGATCCAGTAAGGTCAAGAAGGTTCAGCTTCCCACATTTAAGAAGTTCTTCTCTTTACGTCATTGCCTCTTTGATGTAAATAGCTATGGATAATACCACTAAAAAGAGGTCAAAGATTTTTTCTGCTATTAAATGCATTATTATAGGATAATGTTCTTAAAATTATAAGGCTACTTGGGGAATATCTTCGATCAGAGTTGAGCAATTCATCCTCATAAAAAAAAGAGTCAAGCATATTTGAAATTTTGATTACAGTTCCATTGAAATTTTTTGCCTATTCAATAGAATAAAATGGCTTCAGAATTAGTGAAAATCAAATGAAGTTTATATGTTACTGAAGATGGCATTGCATAATTGTTCTTTCTTGTCCGTATGTTTTACTGTTTCCAATTTCTTATGCTATTTTCTTTAACTATGGTTGACTGAAAAATGGGTCGTGGTTATCTACAGTTGATGAGCATAACGGAACAAGGTTCACTGCTTTCACCAGGTATATAAAGATTACTCAATAAATAGCACAGCAGCAGCACCTAGTTTGCATAAGGGATTACCTAAACATTAGAAGAGAATGAAGAAAACAAACTCTCAAAGTGCTGCTGGAATCTCTGCTTGTCCTAGTCGCATCCTTAGCAACAATACGTTCTGAATCAACCTCAGCATCATGTTGCTCATTACACTTGATGGCACTTCTGCAACCAAAAAAGGACAATCAGATATAGCTGGATATATTTACCATTAAACAAAGAGGGACCAGCACTAAAGCACAACAAACCTAATAAGTGCAACCATTATCATGTTGACAACATGTTTGTTGTTCAGCTAATAAAAAGATGCATGTGTCTTCTTCCACTGTTGACAGACAGCATCAACGGTGTTTACACTGAGAAATACAAGGCTACAAAGATGAAACAATGGAAAAAAGAGGAATGAAATGGTATAAAATTCTCAAGGCGAGAAAAAGGAGATTGGGCCAGCAACAAACTGCTGTTGTAGAAAAAGGTCCATGCAATAATGCTTTGCAGCTGAGAAATCAGAACCTTCTGACTCATGATGTGCATGAATAAATAAGGCCAGCGTCTCATTAACCTGAAAAGCTCAAGAACAGGTTACCTTCCTAAACATTTAAAAAAACAATTACGATCAGGCAGCCCCCCCCCCCTCTCTCTTCTTTTTTTCTTTTTTTCTTTTTTGTGTGTGTTTTTTTTCCTTTTTTGGGGGGGTGGGGTGGGTAGGGGGTTGGAGGGGGGATGCATGTGACTAGACACTTGACTGCTCCGGATCCAGACTGCGCCTGTTAACACCTCTCAGGTTTAGTCACTTTTCACTACGAAGTTCACATAAATAAGCCTAAAGTTGTGAAAACATACCTCGTATGCCCTCTGAAATCAGAGCTAATTTCCTGAGTTCCATGGCACCAGGCTTGAGTTAACACTGAAAGTTCCTTGCCTCTGCACTACCTTGTCAAGAAATCCAAGAATAGAAGTGCACAACTCTTTGTGTGATCCAAGATAGAATAGAATCTCTGAAATTCAGATTAAGGTGATTTGATAGATAAGTAACAGAAGATTCCAAATACTTAGTGTTAAATATCTTATATAGGAAATGCAAAATATACAGAATTACAAACGTTTGAAACCTTTTGAGACAATGCACGGATTCTTTGAGTATATATTTGCTTCTCCTTCCCCCACAGCTAGCAACTACAGCAATTAATGGTACTTGATCTTTGATGATAAAGGTGCGACATTAGTCCATAAATTTAATTTTGTCTCGGGAACATGAAAGAGAGAGGAACATCGAGATGCAATAGTAGATGAGATCTCTTTGAGGACAGCATTGGAGGTTGAGTTATGCGATCACACTGCATTTCGGATTCCTTCTGCATGAGAAACATACAAAGCCTTTGAGGCTGACACCTTTTTCTTCAGTTCTAAGACAGCTGAATACGAAAGTATCAGAATAAGTACAGATGAGCACGCATCCATGCTGACTAATCTACAACATGTTGAAGTACTGCAATTTCATACAAGTATGCCTTGTCATGAAAATCTCGACAAGTCAGACAAAAATTTTAATGAAGGCAATTTTGTTTATTCAGAATGCAGCCACAAAATTGCAGGGTGCTGCGACTTTTTCTACAAGATCGGCCTTAGACTTGTCGACTGCAGATCTATTTTGCAGCATTCCAATTGGTATTATCCGGCCGTGACATCAAATTCAGTAGCAAAACCAAGCTCCAGAATGTTATTAGAAAAAATTGAGAAGGATAAGTTGTCAAAGATGGACAGTTACCTATTTAACAAGACAACAAAGAACTGTAGCAAACGGATTACTCCAAGCCAGCTTGCAGAATACAGGCTTGATGCACCTAAGCATTTTCTGTCAAACAAAATTACATAATCAATAAAAACTTAATAATAGAATTAACCTTTATAAGAAAAGCATAATGCATCTTGCAGACCAACTTTCTTCGGTTAAGATATAATGAAGTCTTCTTCAAGTGATAATTAGATTGCTTCAAGTCCTCCTAGAAGCCAGTGATTTGCTAATTAAAATGGTATAAACTTTTCTGCATATGGAAAAGCTTGACGAAAATATATGTCCGGTATTCTTTATATTATACTCGCATTTTCTTATTCCCCTTAAATTGAGGTTAAGAGTCATAGAGACAAAGACCCATAAAAAAAACCATCGACTTTTGTTAGCTACAACTTCAATTTAGTCCAGATGTCGGGCTGATTTTGATAATAGAGGAAATTTTACCTCTAGCAAGACTTACATTTTTCACATGGTTTTAGGATACAATATCACATCACGATAATGTGATGTAAAAATGGAGATAAAACAATCCACGCGTCAAGCTAAGAGGAGACTCTGAGGAGTCGATTGGAGCGTAATAGAAATTGCAGAAGCAAGACACAAAGCAAAATCAGAATAATAATCAATCCCCACTCCTGAATTTAGGGTTGGCATTAAGAATTATCTGGCCTGTCATAAGGAAAACTACTTGTTGACTGGCGGTCTGTGGAGTCTGACTGTATGCCAATTAGCCTTATAACTTTTACGACATGCTCATTGTTCATGATGAATGAGCCGTCACATACTATTGCAATATAATCTAAATCTAAATGGCATATTGATTGGATATTACAAAAAAGTTTTTTCCCCACTTTTTCATTTGGTTCTTTGACTACGCTCATGTCTTGGACTTGATTTACCTTCGAAATCCAAATTCCAACATCAAAGTTACATATTTCCCAATATATAATTTCCAAATGTATAGTCTTTGATTTCAAAAACGTTTTTTTTTCCTTTTCTCATTTGCTTCTTTGACTGCCCTCATTTCCTGGACCTGATTTACCTTATAAATCCAAATTCCAATATCAAAGTTACATATTACCCAATACATAATTTCCAAATGTATAGACTTTCATTTCCTGTCTTCTTTCATTACAATTTCACTTACGGAGACTTGTTCCTCAGCTCGTCATCACAGAACGCCTAAACTCTCGCGATAATAAGAGATAATTCTTTCAATTTCCATGAAAAAAATGAAAACCGCACGATCGAACATCAAAACCCTTAACGTTTTTCAATCAGAAGAAGAAGAAAATTAGGGTTCCGACGTTACCTGCGCCCTAGAAGATCATGGATGTTGACGGCCTTATGTTCCTCGTGACAAAATCAAACCTTTTTGAGAGAGATACGATCCATGAAAAGTAAACTGAAGGAGTTCTTTTTCGGGTCTCCGTCGGATGTTGTCTTCCGTTCATCTCCTGATGGACTTTGATAGTTATTTTCTCTCGCATGTGGGTCTCACGAGTTTGGTGCCGAGTACATGCAAAGATGTCCCGGGATGGTTTGGTACCTACTGCTCGCTTTGAGGACCCGAAACTGGCTATGGATTGCTAGCTTCGCTGATCCACTGAATCGCTTCTTTGATCACCCTGAAACTGGTCATCACGAAAGCTGGGCAAACCCCAGCTCAGATTCTCTCTTAGACTTGAAAAAAATACCAATTGGGAACTACAGAGAATGAGGAAAAAGATCTGACCGAACCAAGTGAAGAAAAAGGACGCTTTCATAGTCTCGCACCATGGCTTCCGAGCATCTTCATTCACATTGCTCAACCTTCCGGGCTTTGAAAGACTATGTTTCGCTTCCTGGGACGAAGTCGAGCTGTCAACTCTTGTCAATTCCCCTCACGAGCAAGATGCGTGATAGAATCGAAGAAGAATTCCAAAGGGGTTCGCAATACCTTTCAATGCATCTTTTTCTTTTCTTGACAAAGGTCGTCGGCGCCCTGTAGCGCAGCTTTTTTCTCTTGGTTCTTGTTCCTGCCCACCGAGACTCCATGGTTGTGGAGTGGTCTTTTCCTCCTTGGAAGTGTCTTTGAAGTCCTTTGAAGCAGAAAAACAACATCATTTGCCTGCTTTCGTGAAAGCTATTGGGCTGGTCTACAAAAGGGAACCGTAGGGTGAGGGCAAAACGAGTGACTTTCACGAGTCAGGATGCCATTCTTTTAGGTCAGTGAGCGTAAAGACAACTAGTGAGATGCCATATTCTCTATCTCTCTTTTCCAAGTCAAACCATCTTAGCAATGCAACTAGGCCTACAGCGTGCCAATGCGTCACAAGGGAAAGAAGAAGAAAGTCTGAATTCCATCCCAAGGCTATGTCTTTGAAGCAATACTCTCTATGAAAGGAGGAAGCCAGTCTCTGCTTATTGCTCAGAAATGAACCCTTTCCTCCACCACCACTAACTTTGAGGACTTCCTCCTTGAAGAAGGATCTTGCTCGCACAATTCGTAAGATTGGCCTAATCAAGTGAGCTAAGACCTTCAATGAAATCAGAGAGAAAGAATCTTTTGTCCAGGTTCTCATTCTAGACCTTCTGCAAATTCATAGCCATGCTTTGCTTTCTAAGAAAGGTCAAGTCAAGTAATCAATGAGGCTAAGATGTCTGCTCCCTTCCCCTTTGTCCCCCTCTCACTCTAAACTTGATTCTAGTAAGGTGTAAGCATTTAATATCCCTTCTCAAAAGTAGTTGAAGGAGGAAGAAGCTTAAGCTAAGGCATCCCTTTCTTTATGAAAGTAGGAAATAGGGACCTTACTTCCTAAGAATTGGAGGAGAACTTCCGGAAATTAAGGACCACCTCGTGTTGAGCTACCCACTCGCTAAGGTCGAAAAGAAAGAATCTTTTGTACGAAATTGGCTTGATGAGCGAGAATCCTCCTGAGTATGCAGCCAGAGGGGTTGGATCTTGGATCAGTTATATGAGTAGGACCTTCTTCTTAGAATTGGCAAAAAAGAGGCATTATGGGCTTTGAATTGAGAGAAGGCAGGGTTTGCCCCTAACAGATGGCCCTTGTCCTTATTTTTGAACCTAAGTGTAACATTTCAGAAATATAAAATATTAATTTTGGGAATTTTTATAATTTAATATTATTTTATTGATTATTTTAATATTAAATGCAAATAAATAGGGAAAATGTTAGAAAAATTATGAAAAATTGTGGAAAATTCTAAAATAGGGTAAATTAGTGAATTATGACATTTTTAAGTTTTTGTGATTAGTTTGACACTAATTTAGTGCTAATCGCGATTAAAATCGCTAATCGGGTTTTTTGCCAATTTTGTGCAAAACTTGCACATATCACTTTTTCTACACTTGTGTATTTTTCTAGCCATGGTTTTCTTTTGGGACTACTATTGATGTGAGAAGGGTTGGGTTTTAAAAGAAAAGGAAAAGAAAAGAAAATGCAATGATGAGGGTAGGTGAGAGAGAGAGGTGGACTTTGACCTTAACCCTTAGCCCTTGTTTTCTCCTTCTCATTTCTTCCCCTCTCTCCCATGCTTGCTGCTGCTGCCCCTTCTCCATTTTCCTCCCCTCCTCAAGCCATGAAATCATCTCTAAAAACACCCCAAAACCCCAATCTCCTTTCATTAAAAATGTGCAAAATCCCTAGATCTACACATGGAGCTAAAGAAGCATGGATTTGGCCACTAGAGGGCAACTCAAGAAAATTCTTGAGTTGCCAAATGAGGTATTTTCTGGATCATTATCTTAGTTTTAGCATTTCCTATACCCCTTTGCATGTTTAGAATCGATATCGGGTGAATTTGTGGACTTGGTGAAAACTAGTTAGGGTTTGAGGGATTTGTGAGTTGTGATGGGTAATTTGAGTTCAATGGAGATCGTATGAGCACCCTAGAGCTAGAAACCCAGCCCAATCCCATTGGAAACCAAGAATACGGAATTTCGGGACTTTATGTCGGTTTGTGTGTGCAGGAAAATCTGGAACATACCGGGACATTTCTAGATAAATGTAGCAATACCAGGGACCCAAATTAGACCCCAGGAGGCCACCCTAGGAAGACGAGCCACATTGGGCATGGGTGGGCCGGCCAGGCCGGCCAAACAGGGTATGTGGCCGGCCCCTCTGTGATGGAATCCCCCCATTTTGCTTCTGTACCTTCCATGCACCCTGCATAGCACCCTAGAGTTGTTGATTTGATCTAGTTTGGCCTGAGACGAAATCTGGGATCATTTTCTCAAGTTGCAGCTTTGAATTTGGATTTGGTTTTGCGTGTTTTGATTTCCAGATTTTGATATTATTGTGTTATCTCGATCGTGTGACGTTTGTACGTCTATATCGAGTGATTTCGAGTTGTTTTGCGAAGGCTAACCGTAGGTTTTAACCTATAAGCCCTTTTTCGTATCGTGTCGGTTTTAGCGTATCGTATTGGTTTTAGTGTGTCGTTTCAAGTATTGAATTGGTTTTGATGCGATGCGATACGTGTGATGTGTGTAGGTACACCGTGACGATCCGAGGCGATGCGGATGATGACGGAGACATCGACACCGACACACAGGATACATGTGAGTAGATTATATCTACAGGGGGAAGTCGGGTGGATGGCGTATAGCACCCCCGCAGTCCGTAGATAGCTTATTATATAGTATTATGATATCAGGTGTATTTTGGATAGTGTAGGGTTAGAAGTGACTAGTGTAGTTCATAGTTGCGAACCCTAGGATAGAATTACACCTATACACATACCCTTGCTTTTTACATGTACTTACACTGTGATTGATGATATGTGATGACTTTGGAGATGAGTTGATGATGTGGGCTTGGTGCCCTGGGATCGGTGATTTGATACGATTCATATGTGGGATATGACTTGTGATTCTTGCGGGCTTGGGATATGTGTTTACCCCCGCATGCATACTTTACCGATGTTACCGTTTGTACTAGATATAGAGTAGTACATCCAGACTATACAATCTGATGATGGTGATATCTGTTATGTGATGAGACAGGAGATGTTGACCCCTACCCAGCTTTTGGGAATGCCGTACGATGATTTACCGTACGAGCCGATATTGATGATAGATCCGCACTCATAACTAGAGGATATCTTACGATATGACATTGAGGCGGGATCACCGACTATATATCTACATATATACTTTGACTCAGTTTTAGGTGGTTTCCACACCTACCCCTCCTGATTGACCGGATACTTAGATGTAGTTTGCATAGTAGATACTTCACTGTGGTGTTGACTACTAGATATCTGCATTTTCCTGCTATTCGCATTGCTGGCATATGTTCATTACCATGTTATTACCATGCTGTTAGGACACCAGCACCATTATCGATGATGCGTATGTTTCACGTACACTATTGCCGGCTCACACACTTCATCATCGATAATTGCCATGTCACTACACAGTAGTACTATTACATTCGTGATATGATGCTTCCTTCGACATATGCGCATTCCTATTCCATGTTGCATGATTTCCGATATGATTACTTTCTTTACATGTCGCATATATCATGGATTGATTGCATAGTACATCGCATTGGATTTACTGCTTGATGTTGGATTTTCATGTGATTTCTGGTTTTGAGGACCGGGAGATTATTTAAGAAAAGATGTTCTATTATGAAAAACCCGGTACCTCGTGATATGATATTTCGGTGCGTCCACCACGCGTTTTCTCGGTGCTGAGACGTGTGCTTGAAACCCGATTCGAGGAGTGATGATCCGATTGCGGGTTCGTGGTGGGCCCGGTATGGTTCCCCCTCGGCGAGATGATCGATGGGTTATGCCGATTGAGCCTGGAGGCGGGCGAGTACCTACCGGTGATTGTATTTGAGCTCGGCGGATATCCGGGGGATACCGCCTGGAGCCGAGAGATGGGCGTACTGCCGGGGGCCGACGGGCCGATACCGCAGACGGAGCCCAGAGGTGGACATGGGTTGACTCGTACTGCTGGGGGCCGAGGGCCGATACCGCAGACGGAGCCCCATACGGATGAGGATTTACGTGTCGATGCTTGGCACGGGTTTCATGATGAGTTTTCCATGATTTTGGTTATATCCTCACATTGCATACTTGATGCTTGCTGTCAGTGGGTGACAGGTGGACGGGTTCCACATATATACAGATATGGATCACATACAGACTGGATTTACACTTATCTTACACCAATATTAGTGGTATGGGACGCTAATATATGTGTATTGATATCTTTGATATTTCATCATATCTACTTCATGCAGACATACCTTATACTGATGACATGTTATTACCTGAGTACCTGGCACTACATACATGATTAGATGTTACCTTGCCACTTTATCACACTCAGATGCACTCTTGTGGATTATATTATTGATCGTTGACTTAGGTTTATGTCTTGCATTCGGTTTCTGCTTGTAGATGTTTCTATTCACGAGTTGGCAACTCACCCCCGTTGTGCCACAGCTCTTGCAAGTTTTGCCGTACAGGTTCTATTGCGGCATTTCTGGCACACTACCTTCTTGCGGGTGATTTGCTTTGGTAGGTGGATTCTTTCGTATCAGGAATCACCTTTGTATTTATTTATTCCATTGTATCTAGGATTTCCATCAACCAAAACTTGTATATTCTTTCAGACTTAGAGACAGTGTTGTATTATTCGACCTTAGAGTCGCGCTTAGTTGTATTGCGGTTTTCTTGCTGCTTTTTGAGCTTTCTTTTGGAGTTGATCCTCGCCACTTGGCGTTGTATATTATATCTTGCGTGGTTGTGACCGTCGATTGACGAAGAGCTAGCTCCCGCTTGGGGATGCCTTTATCATTGCATATATATATATTGTTGTTCTTGTTTTACCCCATTCGGGGCCATTTTTACAAAAGAGACTCTGCCGAAATTTTTAGAAAAGACTTATTGTTTTCAAAACGCACCTTCGGCTTAGTTATTTAAAAACCTTGATTTCAAAACCCGTATTTCTTCACTTCTTTAAACCAGTTTCCTTACTTATTCTTAAAATGGTTTTAGATTTCTGGGCTTTTGGCTTACTTGGATCAGATGGAGTCCTATAGGCTTCATATGGTTCAAGGACCAGTCACGTGCTCTTTCGGGTCGTGACACTAAGAAAGCATTCGCTATCTGAAACTGTCCTATTCATGCTTTAACAGAGAAAGATTGAAAGAGATAGTAAGTGCTTTATAATCCTATTTCAAAAAGATCTGAAAGTGATGCGCTCGTCTAGTAATGCAGAGTATGTAAGTCCTCCTTTATAGGGCATGGGCTGTCTTTCACTAAAGTACGAGATTGAGTAAGCCTTCGGTCCTCGTTAAATGAGTTAAGCATGCCTCCTCCCTTCTGTGTTGACGGACAAAGGCTGAACTAAAGAAGGAAGAACTACCTTTATCCTGGCTACCCTAGCTTGAGATAGAACTGGTTAACTAGTATAGCTAGAACGAATCACTCTCTAACCCGAAGAAGCAAGTGAGTCAAGTGCTTAGTTTGCCTCATTCTCTTTAGTTTGACTGACGCAAGGGGATTGACCCATCACGAACTCCGGACTTAAGCAACCCGAGCTCTTCTCTTTCTATCTTGACCATCCTGGGCTCTCAAGCGGAGAAGCATGGATACATTGCATAGGGTAATTACTTCAAGGCCTTCTTTCAATTACTGAAAGGCTTCTCTGATGTGATCTGATCTCACTTACTCGGAATCAAGGCTGGAAAGCAATAGCCCGATAACAGATAGATGACGACATATTCCTGATTCCACTTACCTATCCTCGGAGATTGACTACGAACTGCAACTACTTTCTCTGATGCCACATCGGGTGCAAAAGTGCGTAGGGTGATTAACTGCGCTACATTGGGGTAGGCTGCAAAGCAAAGATCACCTTGGCTTTATTAGTCGGCCTTAGCGAACGGAGACTGAAAGCACTTCTGACAGGGTCCTTTCCACTGTCCCTGAAGAACCCGAATCCAGATTCTGAGAAAGGCGAGCTGAGTCAGAAAGCCAATTGGAGTGAGCCAATCCATCCGAGTCCGCCAAAGTGCATTTAGATGGAAAAGGTTAGCTTGATGTGATGCGATAGATCGGTTCTATTTACCCGAACCTTGCTCTGATCTGTCCCCGAGCCAAGAGAAGGTAGTTCACTTGCACGTAGGAATACCAAAGAGAGAGGCGAGCAGGCACAGTTTGAAGAAAGATCTTTGTCAAGCTATACTATATGCCGGACCTGTAACCTATACTTGTAAAGCTGAAAGCAAGCAAGCATTTCTAAATCAAACTATATTGAATAGCTACGCTTCCCCGAAATCAGATTAGCTAGCAACTGCCCTAGCTCACGGACGGCAACTGCACTGCTTTCCTGCTGCTGCTTCTCTTTTAGAAAGAGTGGAATTCTGTTCTACCCGAACCAAGCTCTGCTGCTTCTTCTGCGGATGCTATTAAGATATAACCTCTTGATTAAGCTCTTTGATGGGCAAATGCCAATAGTTCAGATATCCACGAACACAGAATAGGAGATGGGGCATTTTTCACGTGGAAGAAGAATAGGCTCAGGCTAAAGGCGAGAGAGAGATTGAATTAACAGAGAAGTCAGGCAAGGAAGTCGCTAGCTAGATGTCACCTTTTAGGTTGTCGATGTTCGAAAGTGAAATGATCTTACCGGGTTGTGGACAAATACGTTCTTTGCGACGAAGGGTCTGATCTCTAGCCTTCAGCGGACGATCATCCTATCTGTTAGATAATCGAAGTCCATACCGGACGATTGATTTCAAGCATAAAGAGAGATCTTTTCACATGGCGAGGAAGACTCTCATTAGCAGTCCTTAGGCCGAGAAATGGTAATAGTATCTGTCTTGAAAGATAGGCATTCGATTCTCAGAAAGAAAAGAAGTTGACCTCTTTTGGAACTCACACATCCGATTCTGGGCAATTCAGAAGTGACAAGATCCGAGTGAAAGCTTGGCTAGCTTCCTTCCTTGCTTGCTACTATCTTATTATAAGACAAACTGCACTGACTTCCCCCACGGAGCGGTAAGGAGGTAAGTTTGATTTTTCGAGCGACCCGGGATTACAGGAAACATTCTTTCTGCCCCTGTAAGCACCTTTGGGCGCTGCTTTTTCATTTACTTCTTTTCTCGATTGGACTGAAACCCTTAGACACTACGGATTCTTATTCACTCTGCCAGACGTTGGTTGCCCGGACTGACTCTTTTGAGGGCGCTACTCCCTAAACTAACTCCTAGGTAGAGGAAATGAGAGACGCTCGAGCCTTGCTGGAGGAAATGAACTCGGCCAAGTCGTGGATGGACACGGTCGGGATGCGTCGCTAGGGGCAGCCTCTAGCCAAAAACAAGGCACAATAGGATCATCAGCAGATTAGAGGCGAATGTTAGGTTCGGATAGCCCAATCGTCAGGTTTACGTCCAATCATGAGCTCTCAACAGGCCCAGCTACTTGCCTTACTTAACTTACTGGCGGTATAGGAAGTGACTTCGGTTCAATCAATCCCTCAAAGAAAGGCAGCTGCTGGCTAAACGCTTTCAAGGAAGAAAATTGACTCAACTACTAAGAATGAAGACTTCCCACGTGATTAAGGGTTCGGTGAATACTCTGCCCCTTCTACCGTCACTTGGTAACTCAGCCTTTTTTGAACTCCCCTTGAAGTTGGTACCTTCCCGTAAGCTGATTTCGTGCTTGGCTTGCTTCATCTTTCCTTCGAAATGGCCATAGCTATAGCTCCATCTAGAAAATAGAAGATTTGACCTCGGGTCAACTCAGAATAAGAGTGGTCTTCAAGAGCTGCTTCCTAGTGCGTTCTACTAGTTGAAAAAGAGGATATGAAATAGGCAAAGTGCAGTTCACGAGAGGCCTTAGACGAATCGGTGATTTATCAAATAAATCTTATGAATTAATATTTTTCGAAATCTGTTCATGAGAAAGGACCAAGAGACTTTGATTTACGTTTCAACAACCATCATCATACAAGTCACACGTGAGACTTCACATTGGCCAACAGATCGTCAATATTTCAATATCAATAGTAATCTTGCCTTCATAAGGTTTCTTGCTGTGATTTGTCATCCTCACGAGCATGAGACTAGGTTTACACTGAGAGCCTAATAAGGGACTACTTCATTGAGACTGCTAGAAAGAAGAAAGATCAATATAGCGCTTACTATAAGTATAAGCTAAGCATCTGTTGCATCATCAACTGCTTGGTAGTCAGATAGAGAAGAACTTGGAAAATGCCTTCGCCTTCGCTCCAACACTTGTTACAGCATAAGGAGACCGGGAACTGGCCCTGGCCCTGGCTTATCCTGTCCTATCTATCCCGACTCCCTTGCTGGCATGAAAACAGCTCGAGTCTCATCTCTCTAATCATGGAAAAAATCTTACCTATCCCTAATCTCTTTTGTCAATCAATCTTCCGGATCGAAAGCACTTTCCAAGAAATTGGCTTACTTACTTTCCCGTTTATTAATTCGCAGATGCGACTTCCTTTCTCTTTATTTTCTCCTTGAGAAAGCTCAGGCCGTTGTTAAGAGAAGATTCGTCAACTGTTCCGAAAGGATGGATTGCTTAGGCTTTCAGTTCTCTTTCTTAGAGTCGTGTGGTACTGAGCCCAGTTCATTCCATCCCGTTCCATAGTATGAATGGATTCTGTAGTTGCTTAGTTGGACTGAGCCTAGCGCTAAAGGGAAAAATCTCTGGTGTGGCGATCGATAGTTGACACTCGCTTTCCATGTTGCTTCTTGTTCGGGCAAGGAGCACCCTTTCCTTATGCCTGAAGGAGGAGTGGCCAGAGTTGACTTCCTCCTTTGATTGATGCCAGAGCACCTGAAGGTGAGAGTTTTCTCGCTGAATATAAAGGTTCGCTGAATCCACGGGTCGTGTCATCGTCACCAATGTCTGTCGGCTAGAAGCAATAGGAAGGAATCTGACTTGAAAGTCCGGGGAAGAGGGCAAGTTGCTCAACTCAAGCACCAACGAAAGTACTACCAAGCCCGATGGTTTGACTTGACTATTCTCGCCTATGCGAATCAGTCTCCAATAGATAAAGACTCTTCTCTATAGAGAGAGCGGATACTCTAAGCAAGTAGGGATTAATTGTCTCCACTTCTGTCTGAAGGCGGAACTAAAAGAACATAATTTTAGAGCGGTTTTCAGCTATTTGAAACATACGATTTCATGTGTTAAGCAACACTACTCTGCTCTTTAGATCAGGATTGAGACCCTCCGGGGACCGGCTTCGCGGGACCATTTCGGTCCAACTCTAGGTATTGGGCGGAGGGATGAAGTCGCTCGACTATAAGCCTTAACTTAATAATAGAATTGCGTCTCTTGACTTTCAGAGCTTGTTGAAAACCGCTTTTAATACGCAATTAAAGAATGAATCGAAGGTCTCGTCTTTCTGCCATGTGAGGCTTGAATGTATATTGATTCGTTATCACGCTTGCCTTGCCATCACCTAGACCCGCTCCTTTTAAGTCCATGTCTCTGGATCGTGTGCATGCCCAAGGTTTTGAGGTAATTGAAAGAGTTGAAACGAGACCTTAAGGAGAGAACGAATCTAGTAGAAGTGACGGGCGAAGGATCTTTTGAAATCTGATCAGTGACACAGTAAGGAGTGAAGGACAGTAAGGTAGCAATCCTGGTATTAAAAAGGAAGAAGCAAGAATTGACATTTCCTCCTCGGCAAGTAGAGTGACCTCAGCCAGCTAACTTACTAATCCTGTTTCCTGATTTAAAATCAGGAAAGCTTCTGGGAAAAGCTTCAGAGGAGAGTCACGTGCTTACACGTGACTAGCGGTCACGTGTTGGCACGTGACACCTAAAAAGCATCATCAAGTCAAGTTCAGTTTCCTGACTACGCTGAAGAAAATGGGCTTCAGAAAGAGTCACGTGCTCCCATGTGACCGGGGTCACGTGGCGACACGTGACATTTAAATGCAAGCTTCAAAGGCACACAAGTTCTCTGATCAAGTCAAGAAAAAGGCTGCAGAAGAGGTCACGTGCTTCCACGTGACCAGGAGTCACGTGGTGGCACGTGACGCTTAAGCAACGATCAGAAGATAGAGCGCAAAAGAAAGGAAAAGGCTCACTCCAAAGGGGGTCACGTGCTCACACGTGACCATGGGTCACGTGGTCACACGTGACCGGCTTTCAAAGTCCATTTTGTCAACAGAATTAAATTCTGAGAGAAATTCAAATCTTTCCAAAGGAAAGCAACTATCTGGAACCAATCAAATTAAAGATTCAGAGGTGATGAAATATCATCTATCTATGGGAAAATCTCGGGTTTGGAAAGATTTCCCCTTTAAATCTAACCAAAATAACAAAGGAGAATCTTTGGATTTAAAGTCCAATGGTGAATAAAATTCACCTAATAATCCAAAGGCCCAAAATGAATGATGAATGCAAATCAAATCTCAATGAAGATTCGTCAAAAAACTGATTGATTCGGCTGCTTCTCCTATAAATAGGAGCCAAGAGATACAAAAAAAGGGGGACATACGCAGAGAAGAAAAGAGAAAAGGAGAAGAGCTTTGATACTTTGAAAAGACTCGGATCTTCTGCAAAAACCCTAGGTAAGAAAGGGAAGGCCGTTTGAAAGAAAGAGAATTTAATTCTCAACAGAGTTTAACTCTGATAATGTAAAAATAGAAGAACATATTTCTTCTCTCTTTGATAGAGGATCTGCAAAGTGCACATCTCCCTTAAGGTTGAGAATTTAATTCTCAATGGGTTGAGATCCTGCCATGCAGATCCAAAACATAGAGAAGGAATGCAAGCACGAGAATTTAATTCTCACAGAACTATAGGAATTTAATTCCTCCAAAATAAAAGTAGGGCTGGACCCTATATCATGGGAATTTAATTCCTTTAGAACAAAAAAGAAACAGGGTTTAACCCTAATTAAAAAACCCAGTTCTGTTGAAACATCGGGAATTTAATTCCCTTAATCATAATTTAACAGAGGATGGAAGTTTAAACTCCTTAAAAACTTTTATTAGGATTTAACTCTATTCAGCCCTTCACATATATGAGGAATTTAATTCCTACAGAAGATTCAGAGTTAAACTCTATTCCAGAAAAACAAAGTCTTCGAAAGGAAGTAGGAATTTAATTCCTCTGAAATTTACAGTTCAAGGAATTTAATTCCTGAAAGAAGATTAACAAAGCCTCTAAACAAAATATATAGAGGCAGGGTCACGTGTCATCACGTGACCCCCCAAGAGATCTACAAAAAGCCCCTTTGAGGCAGCACCCCACGTGACCCACGTGACCCTCGGCAGAAGCTCTAATACATAGGCACTTGAATGCCCATCACGTGATGGCACGTGATGCTCTGAAAGACATGATAATCTCAGAATAAATGAAGGGAGAGCGCTCTCACGTGCTGCCACGTGACCCCTCTTGTCTTAGTGTTTAACACTAAATTGAAACTCTCGAACCCAGTGTTAAAACACTGTTGGGCATTAGTGTTCAACACTAAATAAAAAGCTTCATCTACAGTGTTCAACACTGATCTGTTTTTAGTGTTTAACACTAATTCGAAAAGCCTTGTTGCTGGTGTTTAACACCAATTATCTCTTAGTGTTAAACACTAACTTGTCAACCTCATTCCCAGTGTTCAACACTGACTGCTCTGTAGTGTTTAACACTAGGCTTTGGCCTAATTGGCCTAAATGGATAGAGCCAAAGCCTCTCCTGATTGGACTTAGCCCAAGATGGCCATAAGTCCTCGATTGGTGATTAACTGGTCCAATGGACTCATAACATAATTGATTCGTCTTGACCCCAAATTGGGCCAGGGACTATTTAATCCACTCCGGTTCTAGGGTACATCTCTTTACTCCTTTGATACTTGGCATTGTAATCCCTCAATGTCTTCAAAAAGGTGACGGGTCCCGACAACCACACATTGATACGGACTGTGGGGTCCTTAAACTCATGTCTAATACAAATTCCTGGTTACGTGGAACGCGGATAATGTCACTCTTTGACCCTGTGGAAAACGTTCAGAGCGGAGCCTGGTCCTCGCCAAGCGCGGCAGTGAACCCGTGTGAAGCATCCAGAGCACATAACGGACTGTGGGGTCCTTAAACCCATGGACTACGACGTCCTTAACCTTGACCGAGATGTCTTAAAACTAACAACGGACTGTGGGGTCCTTAAACCCATGGACTACGACGTCCTTAACCTTGACCGAGATGTCTTAAAACTAACAATGGACTGTGGGGTCCTTAAACCCATGGACTACGACGTCCTTAACCTTGACCGAGATGTCTTAAAACTAACAACGGACTGTGGGGTCCTTAAACCCATGGACTACGACGTCCTTAACCTTGACCGAGATGTCTTAAAACTAACAATGGACCGCAATGTCCTTAAACTACCCACGGACCGCAACGTCCTTAAACTAGAACAATAGAGCCCCCGTATGCTCTTTTGTCGGATCTAAACGGTCCCGTTTAAGTTGATCTTAGCCTCAAAAATGGCTAACGTATCCTTAAACCTTCAAACAGACTGGACTATGAATCCCCCCAATCAACTCCGGCTCGAGGGTACATCTCTGAACTCCTGTGACATCCGTCATTGTAATCCTTCAACGTCGTCAGAGAGGTGATGGGTCCCGACGGCCATACATACGATGGACCACTACGTCCCTAAACTGGAACATTAGAGTCCAAACACTCTTTTGTCGGATCTAAACGATCCCGTTAAGTTGATCTTAGTCACAAAGTTAGACTAATGTATCCTTAACAAACGTTTGAGTTGATCTTAGCCTCAAGTATGGCTGACGTATCCTCAAACCAAACCCCCAAACCCAAATCTAAGATAATGCGGATTTGGACTAGTCCACGCCCTACGGGTGACGACATAACTCAGTCTCCGTAAACAATCCACGGGCAATAAAACAAATACCCACGACACGAAGTGACCATCTGGAGAAGGAGAAAGTTGTTACCGCAACGCGGTAGCGTAATTAGCTGCAGGGGCTTGCGCCTGCAGGGAAGAGTGTCCCCACAATCAAAACCCCCTCAAACGAGGGGGAATCTAACGAAGTCTGCTACATCGGACGCATTCGTTTAAACCTTCGATACACGGTGACATAAATCAACTTGGCATCTTCGGAGAGGTGAACGGATAGCACCAATTAGCATCTGCCCTGAATCTCAGTACCAAGACATCGCAGTCTTGCGCGCTGTCTTTCGGAGGGGAACAAATCCGTTTTCTCGGCCTTTGCCGGGTACCGCTTCCTCCCTTTGGCTAACTTCCTAATAATTTCGTAGTCGGCGATTGTGAAAAAGATAAGAGCGGAGCTTCCTCAAAGGTTTTTTCTTTCAACTTCCTTTTTACTGGAGCGGTCTTCATCTGGTGCATATTCATTAGTTGGGAGGCCCCCATAGACAGATTTCCTTGGCTAGATAGGTTTATAGGCCGATCTTCTTACTTCTCTTCGCATCTCGAAGCAAAAGATCTGTTATTAGCTTATTCAAGCAGTCGAAGGTCCTTAAAAGCCTGTCTTTTTGGCCTACTTTCCTTTTTCCTTACAGCCTATGTAGACTGAGGGCATTCTCGTAGCTACTTCTTGCAAACAGCCTTTTTGTCCTAACTGCGCATTTGAAGCTTCTTCTATCAAAGAGCTTGGGCATCTTTCGATGAGTAGGTCCGGAAAGAGACTTAAGGCATCCCTATGTGGTTAACATTTCCCTGAGGTGCCTAGCTTTTATGGGCAAGTAATCCATCTCGCCATTCCTTATTGCGCACTTCGGTGTGAATAAGAATCGGAGCAATCTCTAGTTTCGAATCTAGTCTCGGCATCAATCCCAGTCCCTTAGTGAAAGCCTTCAAGCTCAATCCCAACTAGTCCCAGGTCCCAGAAAAAGACTTCAAAGAAGTAGCTCGTGGAACTGAGTTCCGCTAACCGCTTCTTGCTAACAAAGCTGTCCAATTAAATGAATGTGTTTGCGTCCTCTCTGCTTAGTCTACGATTATCCCGGCTCTTCCTCAGATGTGGATATCTTTACCTGGTCGAAAGTAGAAATGTGTGATTGGCTTCGTCCTTCAATAAATAGCAGTTGATTCTCAAAGACAGACCGTATTCAATAGTTGCCAAAGAGTTTCTTCCTCACAGCGCATTCTTTGCCATTGATTCTAGCACACCGGAAACCCTCACAGTAAGAGTGGATAGGCTTAAACCGGTTAATTGAACACTTTCCTATTTTCGATGCAGCGGGAACGCTCACTCTAAAAAAGACACCAACGGATACTGTCACAGCTAATTGAAGTGCTAGTCCAGCAACTGCGGTTAGTGATTCAATTGCCAGTCCTCTACCACCGGTTATAAGACCCAGATCTCCTCAACGCAGACGCTCTTGGCATAGAAGCTGTCTTCATTTCCGCTCTTGGTCTTACCGGTCCATATCTGTTGTTTGCCTTTGCCTACCTGCTGTTGGTGTAAGCGTAACCGGTGTTACTGCTATCGAATCAGCTCTTGGGTATATCATAGGTAAGAATGAAGCCAATGCTGGTGGTTCAGGAAGTGAATCAGAAGAGGTTGTTCAAAAAGGGATTGACCTAAGGCAAGGTTGACTTATATCTTTCTAGTTTTGTTTTTCTACTTAAGGGGCAAACCTTTGGTCAGTGGATTTTCCTAATCAATCATGCAGGAATAGCCGATCAATAACTCCAAGGTATCGAGCGAGGTCCCGAAGGCTTGTGACTCGAGGAATGTTCACTCTACGCTAGAGCACAAAAGGCTCGGTACCTCTAAAGCCCTATCTAAGTAAGTCGAAAGCCTTCATTTCATCGCCGTTTGTGTCGCCCCTGTTCTTTCTCTAATCTCGACCTATGGCATCTATCTCTATCCCAAATCTCGTCACCATGAAAGGCCAACTTAACTTCATTCTCTGAAAGCTGGAAGCTTACGACTCTATAAACTTCACTCCGCAGCCAGCAACTTCTTTTATATCTTTATAGGTCCGCCCCCGATTCATTGAGCAAACTTATACTTAAAATACTCTTAAATTTTGACGTAAAAGACTATATCAAATAAAATCCAGCAAGCATGAGTGAACAGAGACTGCTATTACCATGTCCCTAGCCTGGTTCCTTCTTTGTTGCCTGCCTCTCCGCTTCTGTCAGTATAGAGGAAGGTTTTCACTCCTATTGAGAAAGAATAAATGCCCTAGCTCAGCTTCCTATCATGGCACATCAGCTACGCCATCAAAGACTGGATTAGAGCCTGGAATGATCCTCCACTTGCTAGTCAGGAAATATCACCTTATCTTCTTTCGCTGCTCTCTTAAGCTATCGCTCGCTTTACGAGTGCAACCAAGTTCAAGAAACTGTTAATTAAGATACTATGCTGGTATCTATCTAAGAGTCAATATCTGTGAGAAGCTTCCTTCTCATACACATCCGAAGCAACGTTTGATCATCAGCATTAGAGAGTTTTGCCGGTCCTTGAAAGAGCGTCATCAGTCTAGCTCGTCATGACTCGATCATGGCCTTAGGCGGAATTGGTCCTGGCCGGAAGAACGAAAGATACCGGCAAGCACAGAGCAGTCGTCCAAAGGGGTTCCATAGAGTGGTCTAACCCCGGGTCAATCCTTGGCCATGCCCGACAGAGAAAACTTGGTGCGAATCGGGGAAATCCTTTCCTCTCGTCTGATCCTACCCGCCTCTTAGTTTTTTCTAGAGCTCTTGGATACCTCTTCGATCTAGCGAAAATGAGTTCTCTTGAAAGGGAGGAGTAGTGAATATTTACTCAAGTCAAGGCTAGAAGTGCTAATGTCGTCAGCTATATGAGAAACATCTTATCTCATATAGCTGGCATTTCTCATTTTCTCAATTTCCCTTGGCGCTACATGTCGATTTGCGGTTCCATCTTATCTCATATAGCTGGCATTTCTCATTTTCTCAATTTCCCTAGGTTAAGGAATGAGATTTTCAAGAAAGTGCATTCTCATATAGCTGACATTTCTCATTTTCTCAATTGACTGTCTTATAAAAGAGATTGGAACTCCCAAAATCAAAAGAAACCAATAGGGCTGACAAAAGGCCTTACCTTAGACTGGCTTACAAAGGGGAAGACAGAAGGACTGCCACTAGTAAAGACTCTTACACTTACACTGGGAATAAAGAAAGAAGAGCTACTATTGATACTGAGAATTCATAAACTGCTCCCATTGATACTCGAGAGAACTCAAACCTCAAGGCAGGCAAGGATAAAGATAAAGAGTAAAAGTAAAGGGCAGGACTTCAGGGATGTTCTAACTCGTACGAAAGGTTGAGGGAAACTATTAGGACTGTTCAAACTATATATCTGGCACTCCAACTCCATTAAGCTTTCTCCAACTGGCGCTAGGGAGATGTGATGGGCTATTGACTATTCTGCTTTCACATTCTCTCTACTGACTTTCAAATCTCTAACTGGCTTTTTCACTTACAGCCAGAAGGAAAAAAGAGATATTAAGACTGGCCTTCCACTGGCACTAGACATCTTAACCACAGTTGGGCAGGATGTAACAGAACTTACAGGGCTTAGCAAAAAAGAGGGCAAAGCAACTCCCACAGGAACTGAAACTCAAACTAAAACCCCAAGGGTGGCAGGCAGATATTAGGCCCTCAACCCCTCCTTCCGACATCTCATTCGAGATGGGATGGCTTATCCGTGAATCTCTCAATCCCTCCCCTAACATGGCATTAGCCAATCAAGGAATGAAAGGCCCGCATTATACCCCAGGGTCAGGGAGAAAGACTGGAAATGCATAGGGGGAGTAGAGTCTTTCAGTAGCCAGATAATAGTCTATTTACAGTAGAGCAGGCATCGGCTGGCATTTCTCATTTTCTCAATTTCCCTAGGTTAAGGAATGAGATTTGAAAGGCTCACAATACATGTTCTTTGAGGGTTTTCTTGCGAAAGTCAACTACCTTGTAGGAAAACCTCTGATGCTTTGCATATTGCTGATCTCTTCTTCAAACATATGGTGAAGTTGCATGGAGTTCCTAAAACAATTGTGTCCGACAGATTCGTAAGTTCTTTCTGGAAGACACTTTGGGCAAAGTTGGGAACTCGACTGAACTTTTCAAGCGCCTTTCATCCTCAAACAGATGGCCTTAGTCTTATAACTGGCTGAGGTTGTCAACAGGAGTCTTGGAAATCTGTTAAGGTGCCTAGTACGTGACTTTGTTGGAACGTGGGATTCTATTCTACCACAAGCAGAGTTCGCGTACAACTGTTCAGTAAACAGAACTACAGGAAGATCTCCTTTCGAGGTTGTAACAGGTCTAAGTCCGCGTCAGCCGATAGATCTTCTACGAATTCCATCACAGGTGAGAATTAGCCAAAATGGACAGGACTTTGCAAAGCATATACAGGAAATACACGAGGAAGTCCGTAAAAGAATTTCATTCATGTCAGCAATGAACACTACAAGGAGCAAGCGGACATACACAGGCGACATGTAGAATTCAAGGAGGGAGATCAAGTCC
>JASDDO010000029.1:420093772-420151272 GCA_030015575.1 Agapanthus africanus
CAGGAAGGCTAGCTTGAACAGTAGCACAGGTATAGGACTTCGAAGCTTCTTTGGAAAGAGAATAGGCACCGATAATCCGAATCGTCATATAAGTCAGTAATAGAAGCAATCAGTAGAAAAGGAATCGGCAAACAAAGGCATTGGAAATCATACTTGCCACAATGCTTCTGATTCTTCAAAGTAACAAGATTCCCTCCAACGAGGGTGCAATAGCCGGAAGTAGATCGTCTGTCACTAGGAGAACCAGCCCAGTCCGCATCTGAGTAGGCTGAAATGCGTAAGTGTCCATGAGGAGATACAAGATCCCTCGTCCAGGTGATGACTTGAGATACCTAAGAATCCTGTGAACAGCTTCCAAGTGTGACCTCCGGGGCACACGCATGAACTGACTTACCACCCCGACTGCATATGATAGATCTGGTCTGGTGATGGTCAAATAGATGAGCTTACCAACCAGTCTCTGATAGTGACCCGGGTCCTCCAACAGTTCTCCGTCATCTGGATTATTTAATCCATGGGAGAATCAATTGGTTTCACTCCCAATTTGACAGTTTCCTTCCGAAAATAAAGTGTATACTTCCGCTGGGAAATGAAGATCCCTTTCTGTGAGCGAGCTACTTCAATCCCCAGGAAGTACTTCAAAGGTCCAAGATCTTTGATATCAAAGACTTTGCCTAGGTACTTCTTCAGTTCTCTTATAGACCCAGTATCATCACCAGTAAGGACAATGTCATCCACATAAACAAAAAAGATAGTAGTACCTTCCTTCCGCTTCTTGACAAAGACCGAATGATCCGCATTGCTCCTGTTGAAACCAATATATATATAACATAGCAGCACTGAACCTCTCAAACCACGCTCGGGGTGATTGCTTGAGTCCATAAATGGCTTTCTTCTACTTTTTCTTTCCCTTCCTCCCCCTGACCTAAAAAACCAGGTGGTGGTGAAATAAAAACTTCCTCCTGAAGCTCTCCATGCAAAAAGGCATTCTTAACATTTTACAGCGAAAGAGATGATCACTCTGATCGAATTCATCTTTGCAAACGGAGCTAAAGTGTCCATATAATCTATCCCATAAGTCTGAGTAAAGCCTTTCGCTACCAGTCGTGCTTTATACCTCTCAATCGACCCATCTGCCTTGAACTTGAGGGTGTATACCCACTTGCAGCCAACCGTACGCTTTCCTCAAGGCAACGGGACAAGCTCTCAGGTATTGTTCTGATTCAGGGCTTCCATCTCTTCTTCCATGGCCTTTTTCCTTTCAGGATGAGACAACGCTTCAACAAGGCGGTTCTCTATGTGATGAAATGGTGGAGATAAAGGCCAATTAAGAGGATGACAATGCTTGATAGGAAACGAAATGGTGTTAATAGGATAATTAGTAGAAGATCGTTTCCCTTTTCTGAGTGCAATAGGAAGATCAGAGTCTAAGTTTGAAGGAGGCAAAGGAGAAGTACCTGAGTCCTCAGAGGAAGATTGGTGAGCAGTCGTTGATTCTTTGGATTGCATCTTCTTCCTTTGTCTCACGTAAGTTTGGATCTCAGTTGGCCGTGTCATTCCAGGCTGATCATAACTCGGTTCGTTCCCATCGGAGCGCTCGTGGACAACAGGAAAGGTATGAGGAGAAGGAGGCATAGGAACATCATCACTGGGAACAACGAGAACCCACTGGAAGAAAATCCTCATTTTCATCCTTCAAACACTCCCCCTGAGGTGAGTAAGGAACACAAACTTCTTCCGCTGGGGTACACTTTCGAAGAACGTTACATCTATTGAAATCCATTCTTTGTATGAAATTACTTACTATGAATTGAATGACTCGATCACATAAGTGCGGAACGCCCAGCTATCTTCGAAAGTGAAAACAAACGATCAATCAATGCCATGTTGAGTAAAGTCTTCGGCACCCCTATCTCGACCACGAGCACCTTCATCTATATTAGTAGTGCCCGACTGGCTTATAGTAGTGTCCGACTGGCCTCTTCTCTTACTCTTTCTCCGTCTGCTACTAGTGATGTCTAAAAACTTTCCGTGAATCTACCAGCAAGAAAACGGATTATATGCAATTGAAATATAGCAGGCGTTATTCAAACCAATTGAGCGTGCTGTATTCAGTCGCGCTCATCCCTTGCTTGTTGACTCACACAAGTCAGCAAGTCAAAACTACCAGACTCGTGGACCGTTCACGAGACTGAACGTGAACTAACTCACTACCCCGAGACAGGACTTCTTTTCTTCCAGACAGGAACTCTAGAGTGCGCCGTACTCATCTTAACTCGTCAAACTCACTTCCCTTCCTCATAACCACGATACTCAAGATCAAACTCAAAACCTATAACGATGAACTTCAACCCAGAAGACGTTAACGAGACGAGACTTGGTGAACTCAAAAGCACTCGCATTATACTCAACGATTCACAAACCAACACTGGAAACACGTGTTAGTCTTCATTCACTGGTAAAACGTCCGGAATGAGGCGTTTTCTTAAAGATTCCTTGATCGATTGCTGTGCTTTTCTCGTGGGATCACAAACGAATTTCTTCTGGCTGATCCCTTCTTTTCTCCCCGGTCTATTGGTTCTTGAACCGAGCGAGGGAAAGCTAGCATGAAGTTGGCCCGTAGAGCGGAAGCTAGTGGAGACAACGACTAATAAGATTGACGACAGGAGAACACCTTGGCTTTACGACTTTCGTGTTCTCCCTAGTGGGCGCCTTTCCTTCTTTACTTACTGTACTAATGGAACCTTTCCTACTCCGTATGTCACTTTAATTTAATAAGGCGAATGAAACGTTGGGCTTCCCTTTTGAGATGATAGGATTTGCTTGAAAAAGTATTAGGGCAGGAGTGAAACGACTGTCGTGTATGACTAACTTTCTGGTTATAAAGACAAGGTCTTTTATTCTAGCCTTTAGCTTTTCATACTTGCTTCGCCAGTTCTGGCTAGAGTAATATCAGCGTCTAAGGACGGATAAAGGATAACACCTCTCTTTCTGACCTACTTTCTTGTTGTAAGTACCTCTTTCTTTCCTTTCTTTATGGGCCTCTACTAATGCTTCCTTATGTCTGCTTTTAGGTGCTTTGTTTTAAGGTGAGTGGAGAGAAGGTACCCTTCCCATAAGGGGCATTAGAGTCAGGGGAGGCGACCGAAGGAAGTTGGTGTTTTGTTCCCCCTTTGGGGGCTAGGGGGCCTGTTCGACTCATTTAAGGTTAGAATCCCCTTTTCTTAATGTCGACTATAGCTTCCTTATTCCTCTGTAAGTCCGTTAAGGTCCTAATACTAATAATTGATATCTTGCTTCGAACTGACTGATGAGGGCCGGTTAGAGTAGATCAGATTTCCTAAACCTAGTTAAGGTTTAATAAAGGAGAGGAGAATACCTCCGCTAAGAATTACCGCTAATAACTACCTCTTCCCAGCCTGACTAGCTGAATACCATGCTTTTCGCCCACTAATGCTAGCCGAGTCAAGGACTTCCTAAACTGAGGAATGGAGAATACCCTGCCTGACTTGATGAGCTAACTCTCAGTTAATGATCTCTTCCTTTCTTAAGGACAGAACTAGTAACCCTCCCTCCGGGAGCCTCAGGTTTCCTTCAGTTAGTGGAACGAAGTGCTTCCTTTAGAGAAGAACGAGTGTCACGGATGTTGTGTTCGACTAGTTCCTTAACTTACGACTCTCCGGTTAGAAAGACCTCCTCCTTACAGACTTTGTCCTTCGCTTCCAGCAAGAAAGAGCTTAGGCGTAGTAAAGTTAAGCCGTATAGCGCAGGAGCCCCTATTCGAGTAAGGTATCTATCACTTTTATTTAAAGAAAAGGAGCTCGAGGGAAGCGAGAGCTAGCCCGACCAGCCCGTCGATCCTAACGTTTTCTTCGCTCCCGTTAGCGCCCTGTCTTTAGTTTTTCATAGAATTCCCCTGGCCCATTGCTGGAGAATGTTGCATGCTGGCAAGAAAGTCATCCGATAGGGCATATAGACAGAACAGACAGGACATCCGAAAAACAAAATAAAAATCGATAGATTATGGCGGCGCTTTTCACTATCAACGTCGAAAGCAAGCTCCCAAGCGCAATCCATCTCTGGAAAAAGCCGAATGAGAGAAAGCAAAGCTCCCGATCTAGGCGGCAGTCATAGCTTCGGTTCCACAGGAGGAAATAAACAAGGATTCCCGTGTCTACTAGGGAGTAGAAGTCTTGGTTAGGGATTATGCCCTACCAAGAGCAAGAGCCCTGTCTCTCGACAAAGGCTTTCTTTACTTACTTCTCCTTCTACGAATATTTCTCATCCAAGGCATAGCTTTCTTTGGCTTCCGCGGATCGCTTCAATATAGTCTCATGGCTTTGAGGAACCACTCGACCGGGCCTCCCTCTTCAGTTACGGGACTGATTCTTTCCTTTCTGCCTGCCTATAAGTTTTTTCAGTTAGACTCTCTTTCTTGTCTCGACCCTGTGGACCCTTTTTTCTCTCTAGCTGACTTTACTTGATTTTTTCTTCTTCCGTAGAGATCCACGATTCTCTATCTTTGCTTAGTAGGGATAGCCTTTCACGCCCAGAGTCGGATTCAAATACCTCAATACTCCGAATTCATACCTTTCTTACCTTTATTCAAAACCGGGAGGGACCTCCCCTATTGAAGTTTCATCCTTTCATAAATCCCTCTTTCCCTTCAACTAAACCCCCATTAAATACTGTTTTGAAGCCGATGAGGATGCCACTGGGGAGCTTGCTTGCTTTTCTCGTAGCTTCCCTTCCTTCACTCCAATTCTGGAAACTGGGACTGATTGATACGCAGATGATGAGGGGGTTCCGTTTTCCCTACTAAAGTTTAGTAGTCGTCTTCCAGTTATTCTTTGACAACGAAATAAACAGAACGTGGCCTTAGTGCCTATTCAGATTCAAAACGTTAGATGTTGGTCCCTACTTCCTGTCAAACTAAGTCTCGACATTCGAAATCCCAGAAATAAGGACGATAAGGAAAACTAATCATTCAAAGTGCTAACTGCATGAGCCGGGTGAGAGAAAACAACCTTCCCGGTCACTTTAATTCACAACAAACATCGGGATGAGTGTTGGGAATGTCGTATCCGGCCTAATAGCAAAAAACTAGAGGGAGCCTGGTGTATTTGTTCATTAGGTAGCGCATTTTAATACTTCCTGTAGAATCTTTCGTTGTTGAACGTGCCAATAGGGAAGGGAGATGAAAACGGATTCCTCTGTTTACTACGTAGATATCGCGGTCCAAAGAGACCCTTAATCGAGAAGAATGTGCTTTCCCTGTACCTGAAGAGCCATTGATTCCCTTTTGGTCTTATTGTGACTTGGAAGGCAACCTATCTCTATTCATTTCTTCTGCTTCTAGCTGCTAGAGAGGTTCCCATTGAAAGAGCTGAAACGTAAGTATATTGATCCACTCCTTCCCGATTGAATGAAAGAGAAGCTTATGAAGGCAATGCAGACCTCTCTCTTGTGGCGAAAGAGCACTTAACACTTTCTCCTTCTTAAAGTGACGCATTTGTGGTCTAATCAACAACTTCCGAGATCGAATGAAAGACCGGGTTTTGGTTTCATCCATGAGCAAGTCTTGGCTACCGACTCATGCGGGAGAAATGGGCAGTCCCCATTCACTGTATTGCAGAGAATGGGGACATCATTAGCGTCCTTGAGCCTCAGAGCGGAAAGTCTGATCAACACTGTGTTGGCGATCTGTTTTACCAGCTCTGTTTTGTTAGTTTCTTTTTGAAAGAAGATGCGACAATTGCGCTCTCGCCATAGATACCAAACAGCAAGCACAGGGCCTTAACAGGACGGCGCGAAAGTTCTTACCAGCCGCAAGCGCGGAAGGAGGAGAGAAACGTCGGGAATTGCGTATTACATAAGTGTTGTTCCAGGCCCTCTTCCTGACTTTTTCCACGTAGATGAGGAGGTCCCACTCTTCAATAGGTTGATTTTGAATCCGTCTAGACCCGGAATCAACTCAGCAAGAAAACGGATTCTGCAAGAAAACTCCTGCATAATCCGTTTTCTTGCTCGCTGTTAAGTCCTTTATTTTCGTATATGGCACTGAGTAGTTCCTGTGGAAAAGGAGATCGAGTCTTTGAGAATCACGGTATCTACAAACCTCGATGAAGATACCACTGAATACGCGAGGGCCAGGTTGCTCGAGTTAGAGTCGCTGGACGAGAGGCGATTGAATGCTTTTGAAAACCTTGAGGCATACAGATCTCGGATGGTTAAGGCATATGATCTATAAGTTAGACCAATATTTCTCCTGGGTAACTTGTACTAAAAGTTGCTGACTTTGACTATAACGGTCCTCCAAGTAAAAAATGAGCAAAAAACGATAGATAGGAAAACTGGCCCTTTTCTCGTTAAAGAGGCCCTTCAGAATGGGTGCTATAATTTGTTAACATCGAATTCCACTGCCAGGTGTTATAAATGGGTGTTAGTCAAAGACATTTTATTAATGATTCAATAAACTTCGACCTTTCTTCTAATTCCTTGTTCTTTGTTATGTCATCATAAAAATGAGATGTTGAGTTATCGAGTATGTTGTGATGTATGTATGCTTATATTCTTCTACTTTGAATGCAGATTTTCTTTGAAATGTTATATGCCACAAGTTTTTGATGCAAGTATGAACGTTGGCGATGTTAGCTCATGCCTTAAAGACTATGCATGTATGATGACAGGTGACAATACTATGTGATGGTGTGATATTACACTATTCAAATGCTCGATGGAATATGATCCGAACTGAATTACAGAATCTGTCTTCCATAACTATTTCTTACAAATATCTTCATGTTTTTGTTTTAATGAAATTTTGGAAAATCAAAATTGGGAATTCTTTCGCAAGCCCCTTTCCCCTATGCTTGGCTCTCTGTCCTCTGTTCTGGGCTCTCAAGCTCCGTCCAAAAACCAATATCTATTTCTGTCTTTCTTCTCAGGCACAGTGGATTCGGCAAATAGATATCTGTCTTTAATAGCCGATCAAGAACTCCGCGTCTCAGAGTTAGGTCCCTTTCTTTGGCTTGGTCCTCGAGGTGGGGATCATGTTCTCGTTCAAGCTCAAGCAGCTCAGGGAAAGCGTATCGGATCACAGAGTAAAAGCCGCTAGCCCCTCTGTTTGAAACGTCGAACAGAGTCCCGGTACTCACTAACGGAACAAGAACGATTATGTGATCCGCCTGCTTGAACTTTACGAACTTCAACTAACTTCACTTACAAAGCGGGTTTTGTCCCTTACCAATAGAACAGATACTACCTTTTTACAACCTTCAAAAAAGTGACGACTTACAACGAACCCCACTCGCTAGATAAAGCCGATACAGAAACAGATACCGCTAGCCGTAACGTCATTAGTGGATTCTCTGATCCTCCCTCGAGTACTCAGCTTACCGAAAGGAAGAGAGATTTGGAACTTCACTTACAGCTGGAACTCAAAGGTTGATTTCATTAGCTGACTTAAAAGAAAGGGATGATCACTTATCCACTTGAAAGACGAACTTCTTTCTCCGACCTTGACTCCACGGGAACTTCGCTTCGGAACTTACACGTAGACTTAACAAAAAAAGGAACGAAGAACGCCTGCTGGAACGGTAAACGAAAAAGTACACATTATACGACGAGACGCTTACTAGACGCTTGCAGACTGAAAGCCAGGAACGAGTGCTTACCTAAAGAGTGCTAGCGAAAATGAAAAAAAATGGATTCCAGTTTAGTAGTGAACCGCAACTGCCGTTTGACGAGGGCCCCAATAAGGAAGAAAAGGGTCGAGCTAGCTTCCTTTACTCTGCTGTCCTCTCCCGGTTTTCGAGATTCCTCTCCTTTCTCTGGTCTTCGAGCCGAGCTTAAGCTCTCTTTTTTTTCTTGTCTCGATTCAAAGTCCGCAATAGCTGTCAAAGACCTAGGGGATAGGGTAGCTGTAGATGCACTCGAACGGGCTTTGGTGAAAGAAAGTAGCAAGTTAGTTTCGATCTCTCTCTCGGGAGCAAGTAAGCTAGTTTTCGGACTCACAGGAGCCCTATTGAGCTGCGCAATCGCGCTTCTTTCGCCTTACTTACCGCGTATCCAAACGAATAGATTGAAGAAGTCAAGTGGTTTGGTTGTTGTGCGCGCCGGAGGCCTACGGGGTAGCCGAATTGCTTACGAGGGGTGCTGTACGCTAACGGTAATTACCTCCCAGGAAGGGGAGCCGCAAAAAAAGAGACCCTAAACAAACTGTATTAGAGCAGCAGTCAGACTCGTTGCAAGAAAAGGTAGTTGAATGTGTTAGGCGAAGAGAATATAGCACGTAGAAGCTTATAGAGTCGGTAGTTCGACCGCTTAATGCTTGCCAGAGAAAGTTCTATAGCCCGCCAGATAAAGACATGACCATAGGATTTCATAGAGAGCGCCTTTGGGCTCCTCTTAAATACCAAAAAAGTGTGTATTCATGTCAGGATTTCGCGCTGAGGAGGCCTTCGCTCTGTTGGGACGAGCTGGTTGAGATGCGGTGTCCAGTCACTCACATCGGTGAGGGCTGCGCTATGCCACCTGTCCTTACCCTCGGAGTACTTCTTTAGCAAAGCTAACGGTAGGTCAGACAGGTCTGGGACCATCCTTCCTTTCATAGGCTGGAGCAAACTTTGCGTTTACATAGCTATGCCCTTTAGTTGCATGTTCAACCTAGGACCCTACTTGCTGGTTTATCCATCATCCAATCCACAACAAATCGGATGAAAGCCTGAGACTTTTCACCTACTCAAACGAGATTGAAACTACCATTCTGTCGAATCGGAAAAGGTTTCGAAGAGCGCAGAAGGGAACTTTACAACCTCTCGGTGGTCAGATCTGAAGGGGAGATTCACGGGTAACTTCGGAGGGTGGGAAAGGAAAAGCTGGTGTGGCGCGTCAAATGCCCTCACGCAATGCCGCGCACAAGGAAGGGTGGCGAGTGGGAGAAGAATTCCTCCCCTTTCAAGAAGGGTGTGGATATGGTCTATAGTATAGCCAAAAGAAGAAGTCGGATCAGAAGCAACTGGGCAAGCAAATGCCGCTGCACAAAGGGCCATAGCGTAGCTCGAGCCAGAGCTTTTTTGTTTTCCAACTAAGTTCCAGTCCGCCAAGGAGTGTGAGTCTTGAACGGAGGCATCAAAAGCCGAACTATAAAGACGCAGCACCACCAACTATTTCAACCGTAGAGTCGACCAAAACGGAAGCCTTAGGCGAGATAGACAATGAAAGAAAGCACTGGACTTTTCTTTCAAAAATACAAGCATAATATTTAGTCAAAAAAATCTACGTGGGGCCCGTAAGGCATGGGTTTAATATCCTTTTCAAGGTAGTGAATACTTGCTCGACCTACAGTTTGCTGTGACGTCAAATCCCTTCCTTCATCTTTTGTATGGGATCCGAGAAAACTAGGCTCTCAGAAGCAATCCATGCTTTCAGAATGAAGAGCCCCGTAGGCAAATTGGGATTCCCGTACTCGTCAGTTTCACTGAAGACTGACAGCAATGTTTGAGACCAACAAGACAAAAGAGAGCAGAAATCGATACAGTAGCGCCCGGAGCGGTTTCGATAACAGATCCAAGATCCGTCACTGAGTAATGACGATCTATGAGCACATGGCGCAATTTCCGTCAGTGGGCATAAACCACCCGCTGAATGTATGAGCTATGCCGAACTCATCTGGGCCGGGGGTTTACGTACTATTTCATTCAACGTATAAACGCATATTCCTGAAAAGGAGTGGAGCTGGAAAGTCTATGAGTCACTTCTCCCTTAGTTGCCACTGATCGATTCATCTATAGCCTCGGCTAAGACCAACGCTTCATCCATGCGCTTAGTCAAAGATAAGTAGCCGATTCGGTTACCAAACTCACACCGCATGATTATCCCTATACGCCCTTACCCCTACACACCTTGTAATCATTCCTATACACCTCGCATGATTCTTTTTCAATCCACCGGCCCGGCCCCTATCACGTAAGGCCCAGCTCCCCAATCGCCCCTCCTCGTCCCGGACTTTTCGTATAACTTAGCTGAAGGAGTCCTAAAGCTTATGACGGAACTCAGAAAAAACCTAAAAAAAGGTAGTTGACTTGAGCAAGAAAACGCTCAAAGAACATGTATTGTGAGCCTTGAAAATCTCATTCCTTAACCTAGGGTTGATGCCCAAAAACACGGGGTTTAAGGACGTAAACAACTCTTCTTTCCTGCAGTTGAACGAGTGAAAATACCTTAAACTTATGTTTTCTATGCCCAAAAACACGGGTAAGGATGAACTTGACAACTAGAATTCTACCCTAAACTTCAGGAAAAGAATGAAAGCTTATCCCACCTTTCTTTTGAATAGTTTGCCCCTGTAACTTCCTGACTTATGTCACTGGAACTTCTCTGATCGATCAGATTCCATCCCCAACCTTACATACGGGCAAGCAGTTTGCAACACCCTTCCGTAACGGGATCACATCCTGAACTATTTCCGTTTAGGTGGAATCTCTCGAATAAGACTCTTCCTTAGTCTCGTACCTCTCCTTCTTAGTTAGTAGATCTGGTTACCTTCTTAGACTTTGGGTTAGTCCCTCCCCTACTCGCTCTCAGCTGCAATACCAGCCTATGCTGCAATACCCAAGACCAGACAGAGACTCAACCGGAACTGACATAGTTATAGTACGCTTTGGAAGACTTAGCCGGGTTACTCCCATCCCACACCCCTAACCCAGACTCGGGAATAGAAGGTTGATTCAACAACTATTGGGTAAAGCCCTGAAACTCCTTCCCTTCTATCGGAACTGGCAACAGATCTTGGAGCTGATCTCGTTCGATTGACGGGGAAACTCTTATTAATAGATCCCTTCTTTCTTCTGCCTTTGTGTCAACATCTTCTCGGATTCGGATTCGTCAGGAATCTCTGGTTGAAACCCCAAGACTCATTCGTTTAGTCGGGCTAGTCTATCTAGGAACCCCCTTCCCTGTGATCACATCCAAGACTCCACTCAACTCCCGAACCCAAGAAGTTTGCAACCCTGTGTCAACATCTTATTCCCTATACTGGTAGGCCGAGTGACTCTCATACCTGCGTTCCTCTGTCAGGCATATTGTCCCCAAACCTTCCGCTGGACCTCTGTCCGGTCTTTGGTCTTCCTTAGCATCTTTTGGAATATAGGGGTTACTCTTCAGTCAATGGGAGGAATCCCCCGATCTCAGTGAAAGAAGGCTTTGTTCAAGCTAAGCAAGCAAGTAAGAAACCTTTCTGTGAAGAAACCCTTGTTAAAGCTTTTCGTCTTACCCTTCACTCCTTCAACTCAATCGTTCGCTTTGCTCACTTGACTCAATCGTTCACTTCGTTCACTTGACTTGGTCTCCGTTCCACTCGTTCAAACCGAACGGAGAGGGGAGATGTTTTACTTATCCCTGAGAGAAAGGTCGCTCTGCTCCTTCAATTGACCTTCGGAGTTGACTGGAAACCCTAGTCTCTTGAGAACTCAAAAGGGCAACGATACGATTTCCAAAACTCAAAACGACAACTCGAAGACCTACGTTCGTGGTCGCCTTTGGGCAACCACTCTCTTGCGAGGTCCGGACAAGGAGTTTTTCCTACTTTTGGGGCTTGACCGAGGGCACTTTAGACTACTTTATTATCTTGCCATTAGTGAAAGACTAAGAAACCGATCCCGACACTGAGTTCCCAGGCATAACCAGACACCACAGCAGAGCAGAACAACCCTCTAAGAAAGACCAACCGTAGGCCAATGCAGCAATAGGAGGGCATACCTCCTTCAAGAGACCATAAGAACGACCGGGTGGCGGGCGGGAGCAGCAGAAGCATTGAGATTTGCTTGTTCAGAGATGCGTCAAAGTATACCTATGAAAGTGGATTGCAAGGGTTCAGGCACCAATGCATTAATAAAGAATAACCAACCAGAAGCACTTTTCAGGGAGCGTGGAAAGAAGGATTGGTCCTACTATCTATGGGCAGGAAAACAGCCTTAAAGTGGTTCCGGATGACCTTTAGGTAACAGGCCCCGGGAAGGACCTTTCTCGCTCGAAGGATCTAGGAAAAGAACGTCCCACTACGAATTCCTATCCCATTAAGACAATACAGATAAGGGTTAGATTAGTTCCAAGTCTAACTTTGAAAGCATACGCATTGGCTGTAAAGCAAACCCTTTGGCTCTCGGCTTTCTGCTTGAATATATCTTTTCTTTCCTCTCAAAAGATGTGTTACCTAACTCACTATGTCCTTTGTTGAATACCCATTTCCAGGAGCGGGAACCTTGAATGGAAAACCCTGTATTCTGCCCCCTCGAAACGTCTTTCGCTGACCGACCCTATCTACATCCTTTTCGGAATACCAGATCAAGAGATGAATTAGCGGATCACAGGGCTAAGTCGAAGCATGCCTGAACCTTCTTTAGTAGTGAGCCGTACCGAGTAGCTCCTAACAAGGGCTTAAAGATCATAGTAATGCCTGCCTAAACTTTCCTTGGGTACGAATGTCATGTTCAAAGCTGCTTTCTCTAGACACCATGGAAAAAATCACTGACGAGCTCAATCTCTAAGTGTGAAATTGCTTGCATAGTCAAACCTCCTCTTTTTGAGTAATAATAAGACGGGGTCAACAATTCTAATTTCTTAGTTAAAGAAAGCTAATTATTGAAACCAGGGGGAAGGGAGGGCAAGAAAGTCAGGTTAGAATAGAACTAGCGGACATAAGAAAGAGTTTAGATATCCACGACTTATTCAATAATTCGATAGAGAATCGAACAAGTTGCGGGAAAGAGCTGGTGGTATAGAGTATAATAAGAGAAAGCTTTTAGGTGTTCTCTGTCCCTCGTCCTAGAAATAGAAAAAGATAAGACCTCTTTTTGAGCTCTAAGCACTAAGCTAGGGTTGCTACTGGTTTTGAGGTCCTCGATGAACCGAGCCGGGTTAGCAGTTCTCGTTCCACCTTTCAGCTTAGTCACTCTCTCGTCGTTCCTGAGAGCGGATTAAAGGATTGAAGAAGAAGAGTTGCTACGTGTAAGATAAAAAACACTTTGAACCTCTAAGAAGAGAAGAAGGCGCCTTCTTAGATTACATGGCCAGGTTAGGCTTTCGGTTTCATACCAATCTCCCTATTCTGGTAGTGTTAAAAGCAATAAGATAAGTATGGGTGATGACCTAGTCTTTCAACACAGTCAACATCCTCGGTTTAGCAGTCAAGTGACCAGTTCAGTCATAGGTATTCGTTCTTTGAGTCGGTTTAGTTACAATCTCAGTCCACGGTGCATCCCGAGCACCATTAGTCTCACAATCTTCCCTTTCCTTTCATCTCTCCAAATGTGCATATTAAGTCAATCAGTTTCCTTGCCTTTGTTCTTCTTCTTTGACTTTCTGCTTTTACTCTTGCTCATGTCTGACTGGCCTAGCTCGGAATGCCAGGCCTCATTGACCATGGTTTAGGTTTCTTGCGCAGCTCCTTCGGACCCTCTGTGGTATGATCTTGTGCTTGAATAACTTGCTTAAGGTGAGCAGTCCTCATCATTAAGAGTAGGAAAAGGTAACAATACTATTTATCTGAACCTACGTAGAAAACCTTCAACAGATTTACAGTCTGTTGCTTTTGACCACTCGACCACTTGTTCTTGTTAGTCTTGCTACACGACACGAGTCTAGGGTGAAGTTGAAGCAGACACGGTCAAGTGAAGTCGACTTCATAAGTGATTCAACATACCATGGAGTATATATATAAAGATGAGATTTAGCCGGTCCTCGCTTACGAGAAATCTATGAGTATGAGTCAGGAGCCTTTGTTTGAGCTTTCTTTCAAGGACCTAACGTCGTAGCCTGCCTCAAGGTTCAATTTGTCCTTATATCTCGGTCCTCAAGTGAGGCTATATGTCTAAGCTAAGCTGTGTCGATCCCCGGATCGCAAGCTGGTTCTGTGTGCCACCCATGGACATGGCATCTATCGCCTAATGAACTAAGTTCGTATCTAACCCACCTGGACTGCTTTACATCATATCATGGATGAGCTACTCAGCTAGGTGGATAGGGTTGGTCTGACTTGCTCGGTGCCCACTACTGAGTGATTAGATGGATGCCAGTCATTAGGGAATCCTAAAATGTATTCTGGAGAAGGACCAGGGGTTGTGTAGTAGCTACCAAGACAGCTGAGGCATGCCACTTTACTTGCTTTGGAGTGGTTCGGTTACCAACCACAGAAATCCCGGCACATAGAATATCTCCTCGTGAGCCTTTCGCAGACTGGATGGACTTTAGCCTAGGTGTTCTCCGGAGGTGAGGTGATTTAGATAGAAGATAAAGATACATGGATCACCCTTTCATTGAACTGCTATATTCCGATGCGCCTATAGCAACGGGTATACCATATAGTCCCTTTTCGGATGGAGCTTTTCTAGGATCAGACGCGAGCTAAGGCACCAGAGCGTCCCCGACGGGCCAATCCCTCAAGGTATGTTCTTTCTATCCCGCCCGGATTGAGTATCAATGAAGATTTTTTCACAATGCTAGCACCCTCAGAGAACAACAACCCAGAGTTCCTATACTCCATTTTTCATAGTTTAGAGATTCTGGGAACCAAGAGTGAATGGTTATATCTTTCTATTTCTATGAATGAAAATAGCTGATAAAAAAAATCTTTTGAGAAAATTCCTAGGGAGCCACACCTGCTGCTGGTCTTAACTCACCTTGTCTTGTAATAACGGCGGAGGGTTCAAAAAAGATGTCCTCTGACAGGTCTTTCCTGATTGCGCGCGGGTCTACGAGACATGGAACTTAGGGTTCTCTGACTCCGGCTTCAGGCGGCGGTCCGGACGTGATGAAGGCATTTGGTATGTAGAATGTACACGGTTGGTTAGTAAGAGGATGAGGCCTTCGGGTCTTCTTTGATTGAGTTTCCGAACGAAGTGCTTCCAGGTTAAGCATATTGTCGGTTCACTTTATTCATGCATGGGCCTTCCACAAACGAAAGCGAACCGCGGCCACTACACTAAAGGAAAGGCATTGGGTTCTATACTTTCAGGTTTATGTCGGAAGATGAGAAAATGAGGGTGTGGACCGGCAGTCCGTGGTTCGTCGGAGGGCTTTGTCTTATCCCTGGAGGAATGGAGGGGTTGCCGGCCTGGTTCTTTCGCTTGAAGAATGGAGAAAAAATGGAAGGCCCTCGAAAGCCCAAGGCCACCGTTTGTTTGGCTCAGATTGCCGGACACATGAGCTTTGGAGGAGGAATTTTGTTCTTGCTATTGCCAACAGAGATGGGCGACCCATAGAGTTGGATAACTATACCCTATGTCGGCAGCAGGGGGCTTGACTTATGTTAGGGCTTGTGTTGAGATTGATCGCACCAAGCCTTTGGTCCCAGGTGTCATAATAGAAAAAGGGGATGAAGAAAAAAGGGTTTAAGACCATTGGCAATAAATTGTCTATTATCATGTTGGGGTCTATTGCTTTCGATGTGGTATGATTGGACACCGGCAGTCGGATTGCTCTAATACGTCGTTGGCGGCAGCGGGGGAAAAGGTAGCCCACGGAGCGGTGGAAGGAAGCAGTGGAACTGTTCCTTGGAATTCCTCTGGTCCTGTGGATAAAGGGCAGGCTGCGCCTGAGACAGGGCAAGCACTACCGGCGACAGTGAATGGTCAAGGACCCTGAGGAGGAGTACGTTAGGCTTTTTGGGCCTTGGCTAACGGTGGTAAGCCAGAAAGGAAGAAGAAGACCTAGCCCAGTCCATGGGTCGAGTCAGGGTTCAACTGTGCAAAACCACCCGGTCCAGGCGCTCGATCACTAGGCATTTCTCTTATCACCCCAAAGATTTCATCTTATAGTGAACGCTTTGGTCAAAAGAAGATTCTCCTCAGCAGAGACAAGGCTTTTGGATCATAGACAAGTCCCGATCTTCATTCAAGACATCTACCATTTGGATCGAAAAAAATCCATTAACTCGCCGGCTATAGCATCTCGGCCTGTTATCGAGGACCCATCTTCTCTCTCCAAGCTTCTAATGATCTTCTCTTCCTTCTAATCGTTGTGGAGCAGTGGAAGAACCGGGTCTTTGAATCCCCTTCCTTAAGCCACGTCTTCCTATGGATTTATGCTTCCACATTACTTCGATGTCTTAAGATACGTACTGATCTGATTTTCTCCATCAAAAGTGCTCAATGGAAGTCAGACCTTCCTTGCCTTCCTTAATCCGCATGTCTTAAATACAGCCTGCAAGGCTCGAGGTGTGCACATTTCCAATTATTCTTCCACGGTTTAAGATCTATCTTGATTCTGGAAAGCTTTTGTGAAATCTGGAATGTAGGACACATGCTGCATCCATGATCTTTTGATCACCTCCTCAAAATCAGGCCTCTTAGTCCAAAACCGCTCAAACTTAAACACTTTCTTCCCAAGAGCCCATTTATCGAAAGTTGAAATAATGATTGGACTATGGTCCGACCCTACTCTTATAGGTCTTTCACAGATGCACCCGGCATAGCCATTCTCCACTTGTTGTTGGCAAAGGCACGATTTAGCCTCACCCACATCCTGGTTCTACCGGGTTTATTATGACACCAAGTGTAATCCGGACCCGAGTAAGCGAGATCTATCAACCCATTCGACTGGATACATTCCTAAAATTCTGTGCAACCTCTATCCACCACCCTTCTTATCTTCTGCCTTCAGGATTTCAATGAAATCCCCTACACACAGAACCGGTATAAATGCATCCCACTACCCCGGTATATCATCAGAGGCAAAAGGAAGGAATTTGCTTTTTCTTATTACGTTAGACTGTCACTAGGACCTGATCGACGGTTTCACCTAAGCCTTGCTTTAGCCGACACTGATGCTGCCATTTAGAAATCAAGGAAGATAGTTACGACTTGGTTAGTCTTCGGTGAGCCGGTCTTTGAGCCGCTTGATGAATGCACGTCAGATCAAGACGACAAAACGAATGAAGGCTGCCCCTCCTTTATCTAAGAAAGGGATGGACAAAGGGAAGGAGTTCCATTTTGAACTGAAGCTAGAATAGCCAGGATAGTGAGTGGGGGTAGAATAGCAAGCTTTTCGTCCTGTGAGGGAAGGTCCTTTCTTCTAGGACCATAGGTTTTACAGCCACCTGCACAGTATGGTTCGCGAGAGAAAGGAGGCACCGGCTCTGTCCACCTTCCCCCCTAGGGATAGGTATGGAAAGGGAGGAGAATCATAGCTGGTAGAGCCCCTCGTACGGGCGGTGGTTTAACAGTATATAGAGATAGACTTCTATTCCTTACCTTTTTGTTTGTCTCGTAGAACTTGCTGATTAGCAATCGCTGAAGGATGACGATCTTCATTATACAAGATTGATGATTGGATGATTTCAATCTGCTTGTTCAGGAAAGGATGGTTTGCCAACGCCAACCGGGTACTTTCTTTGTCCAGCTCAGAAGGAAGAGGATTTTGAAACGAACTTGCTATCATCGATCTACTGCTGCAATGTGTTCCTATCGGATGACTTGGTGAAGACAATTGTGGGGATCCCTATTCCTCATTCTAATCTTCAGGATGAACTTATGTAGAGAGGTAGAAGGCTGATCCGTTTTCAGTAAAAGCTGCGAGGATAGACTTGGGGGCGGAAAGCAAACAGACAATCAAACAACATCAAAGGCTGCGAAAAAGGCTCGCGAGGGGAATCTCAGTGACGAGAGTTGGTTGGTAACCGATCCACATCCCAATCCTTACACTCATTTATGGCAATGACAGGTCTTGAAAAGTGGCTTTAGAATCTACCAACGCAAGTGACGCACTCTTGAATTGTGAAGGGTTATTCGGTGACTTGATGCTCGGCACCCTACTCAGCACTATGCTACTCGGGAAGTGAAATTGGTTTCTACTTGATGCTTGAGTATATTTGGAGGCGTCGGTAGGCATAATAGGAGTTATGTTGCCTTGAGGGGCTGCGTGGAGGCAGTTATGGTGATGTCAGCTGATGTACGGAGGCACGTGTTGGCCATAGTACTAGTCCTAGGTTTTTAATAAAAATGGATGGACGACCTGATGCCCCGTGTACTAGTTAGTTGGCAAAGGGGGATTCGAACTACCTAGTAGGCTTCCGTGGTTGGCTCTCCGGATTTGAAAGTTCAGCTCTACCACTCTATAGTAGAGTCTTTTTCCCTATCTAAGCTATATCAACAAGGCCTCAAAAACTCATCCGCTTGTAAATTCATGGTGTAATACTCACTCGTAAATGAAAAAATGATTGGTGTAAGAATTTTTCACTGATCAGGTGTGATCAGTCTCATCCGTGTAAGAATTTGGAATTTCTCTTCCAACCCGTCCCGGAATGGGCGTTATGGCAAAGAACAAGAAGAAAAAGAAAGAAGAAATTTGTCCAATTGTCACAAATGGTGCCTCCACAGGTTGACATCCGATCCAACCTAGTAGTAAGAAATCCGCCAAAAGCAACCAAAATATTCCTTGGTGAATCGGGCGAAAACTGGAACTACGCACATACATACTTTTAAAAAAGGGTAAAGCCAACAGAGATATAGAAACTGGTGCTATTGCGGCTACACCTCTCGATTTGTCAGGTATACTGCGAAGAATGGCATGGATCGGTAGGAAATACCATTCCGGCACAATATGAGGAGAGGTAGGCATCGGATTAGCAGGTATATAATTGTCGGGATGCCCCAAAACATTAGGAGCATAAAAAATCCAAATGGAAAAAAAGATAGCAGAAGCTACCCGACCTACTAGATCCTTTACATAAAAATAAGGGTAAGAAGCAATTTTTTCCATCTTTGAATGTACACCCAATGGATTATTTGATCCATATTGATGCAATGCGGCCAGATGAAGAAGACTGGCGCCTACTAAAATAAGGGGGAGTAAATGATGGAGACTAAAAAAACGATTTAAGGTGGCATTGTCTACGGAGAAACCACCCCAAAGCCAAGTCACTATGGTATCTCCTACTACAGGTATGGCGCTAGCTAAGCTTGTAATTACTGTAGCTCCCCAAAAGCTCATCTGACCCCAAGGTGGTACGTATCCTATAAAAGCTGTCACAATCATTAATAGGAATATGACAACTCCGAGACACCAAACAAATTCCCTAGGACTGCTATAACTCGCATGATATAGACCACGAAAAATATGAAGGTGAACCACAATGAGAAACATACTTGCCCCATTAGCATGCATATAACGGAGCAACCAGCCCCCTTCAACATCTCTCATAACGTGTTCTACGCTGTTGAAAGCTAGATCTACATGAGGTGTGTGATGCATAGCTAAAAAAATGCCAGTCACTATCTGAATGACTAAACAAATACCAGCTAACGAACCGAACCCCCACCAATAACTAAGATTGCTCGGGGTTGGATAATCTATCAAATGCTGGTTAAGTGTGGAGGATATAGGTTGTTTAAGAAGAGAGAATCGTTGGTTCCTTATAGTCATTTCTCTTTCCATTCTGTGACTGCTCTGCTCCCGAAAAGATCAAAGAGACTGAAAGAAATGTCGGCGTTGGTTTTTCCAACAAAAGCAAAATGGGATTGATCGGCTCTCACATGAGTGGTTTAGTGTACTTTCACCCACCCAATCTCGATTTGACACAGAAAACAAAGTAGTCTGACTTGTCGTTAGCTGTGGTAAATTGACTTTGCCTAATGAAGTTCGTCTAAGTCATTTAATACAAAGAATGGAATATTAGTTGAACGAGAGACGATTTCATTCTCTTTTCTTTCTATACGCAATTCAATCGCTGACGACGTCTCTCTGAAGCAAGCACCTATCATGAGAAGCTGGTCTTGCACGGAAAGCCTTTAGACATCACTAGGAACCACCTGACTTTCAAGAGTCTGCGCACTAGACCGGTAACAGAACGGAAAGGATTCTCTCTCTACTACGGCACCTGCGGTGAGCCTCTCGCCCGAAAGAAGGTCACCTTCACAAACGCCCGTAACCCGAGTAAGCGAAAGAGGTCTATCTCTTCCACCTTCGCCCGTCACTTCACTTACTGAACTTACCGAAACTCGCTACCGTAACAGCACAGAAAGAGTTATTCGCCTTAAAGGCTACGCCTACCTTCTATAGGCTTAACGCACGCACGGTATGAGTTCTCTGCGACTTTGACTAGTCTACCCGAAAGCAGATCAAAAAAGCTAAAAGCATTGCTCGCTCCTTCGAAGCTGGACTTGTCTCTCTCTCTCGTCTCAGCTTCTTCAACTACTCTTTCCGACGAGATGGAAAGTGCAATCGCCAAAGCCTCGGAAAGCAAGGAGGTCTTTCTCTGATCCTATATCTGCTACCGGCTCTGCTCAAAGCCGGGAGCTCATCTCAAACAAAAGATATAGGGGAGAGCCAAGGAAGACTTAGCGCAAGGAAGATTCTTCAAACACTAGCGACTTTACGCAAGAGATTGATTTGACTACAGCGCTTGACGGAAAGGAAGGTTTTCTCTAAGTCAAGTCTCGCTTTAATAATCTAATAATAGAACTTCAAATCCTTTTAAAACGAGTGAAAGAGAGTCTCAGACTTAAAGAAGACTGAAATGAAAGCCCTAAATTTGCTTTCTACGAGTCCCTCTCAAACCGCGATCTACCGCCCCCATCTCGGTAATGGTCCCGGCCCCTATCTCGTAAGGGGCTTTCTCTCGGTGCTGGCTCTGCAGCTGGACTTCTCTCTTTATCTCGGCGCCTTCCTTCTCGCTACCGGAGATTTGCCCTTGTGTTTCTAGCGCGGGTGATGCCTCTTCCATTACTGCTGCTTCCTCCGATGCCTCCGCTCGGTCAACGGTCTCTGGAATTGCTGCCTTTTCCGGTTCTGCTTCCACTCCGCCCGCCATCCAGTGGATCTTCACCTGGCTAGGATTCTGACTCTCGAACGGGGGAACGCAACCTCTTAGATTTTTGACCCCGGCCTCTCACTTCGTTTTAGGCCCAAGGGGTCAGCGTATTAACGGATATGGATATGGATTGAGAGTTTCACCTACCTGGTAGATGTGTGCATTTTACCTATACCCATACCTTTGCTATCTATGCTCCAACCATGATAGCGATTGGATTATGCTATTGGTGCTTCTTTCGGGCAAACTGGTTCAACCAGCCCGGATAAACCACTTCTGGCTTTGGCTTCGCCCCCGCTTTTTCCGTCCTCACCTTCGCCTATACGGGATCAACTAGATTAGCTGCTATCTATTATTGCTAAACAGGGAGAGTCGGTTGGCTCAAAGCCCGATGGTTGGAACAATGGCATGTGCCACAGGCTATGGATGAGATCTCGGTCCCCACTCCTCTGGGGGGAAAGGATGATCACTCAGTCTCCGCTCGACTAACAAAGGAGATCGGTTATGGACGGATGGTCAAAGGCAGGTCGAACCAACTTGGTCATCACGGTTTCCGGCAGCTATGCGATCATCATTCATCACTTCTCAAATTCCTACAATCCCTCCCGGGCTGGCTGGCTGACCACTTCCCCTGCTTTTCCTTGGCCTTAAGCCGTGGATGGAATGAAGTGATGGAGCGAATCCCAAAGTCTGTCAAGAAAGAGAAGAGCGGCGGGGCACTTTCTAATGTGAGGGGAGGGTGAACTTCCCTTGTTGGTCTTCCATGCTCAAATACGTGTATTTCAAAAATGCTTTGTATCCCTTTTTCTGAATCATAGATATCTTTACTAACTAGAATGACAATCCATTCTTTCTCTGTATTAAATGAGAGGACCTTTTGATGACAAATCACAGCAAGAAACCTTATGCACTTTTTAGGCAAGAAAACACTAAAAGAACATAATTTTAGAGTGGTTTTCAGCTATTTGAAACATACGATTTCATGTGTTAAGCATATGATGGTTCTCAATCTTAGATCTTCAACCGGACAAGATTTCACCGGCCCAACAGGTCGAGTTAAGGAGCCTAAACTCAGTAAAACTACCTGACCTATAGCGTTGGGCACACAGGTTTCGCCGACCGTATAATCACGCAGATTGAAAACGATGAAAGAAAGAAATTGATTCAATCCTTCTATCCAATAACGCTTACTATACAATAATTGTGACAATGGACTGAAACACGACATTCTTTCACTGAGCAGACACTTCCTTCCCTCCCTCCACTCGCTACGCTACGTTCACTGGTTGGTACATCTCCAGTGCTTGCTGTACAGCACAAGATCAAGGATCTAGCGGTCTCAGGTGCTATCAGGCACTCCCATGTACCGATCAAAGGGTTGGTATTCTCAATCGCCGAAGGCTCGCTCAGTACTCTCAAGCGCCGAGGGCTAGGTGTGCAGTTGGGGCCCCAAAGGACTAAGTTCATTATCCTTACCCTAACGCACGAGTAAGCAAACGTTGTGCCTTATGCTAATGTGAACACTTTCAAAACCACGTTGTATGTGCGTACCAATGTCCAGTTGTTCTGAAATCTCTTATTTCAAGTGCGGAGTAGGCTACTTCACTTAAATGATTGACTCATTTGATTACTTTTATAGGTGGGGACGGTAACAACAGTTTTGTCTTAATGCCTGGCCGTTGCTTTCACATTTCAATCAGACCAGACACGAGTCCTGAGCAGAGTAAGGCTGTTTTACTTTTCTGCCCTTCGCTTGACCACCTCTCTGTGAAGAAACCCTTGTTCGAGTTCTTCCTTGCCTAAGTCTTAACTCTCCCTTATGGTCGAGTAGAGATCGTTACCGCAGTGGAGCGAGTGAAGGGGCCAATCCCCTTCGCGAGTGGCCCTGTAAGAATCTCTTTCACGAAAGCTGGCAAATGAATGAATGAAACAGCTTCCTAATGCTTCACTTTCAACCGGGAGAACGACAAGGTAGTTCATACTTGCTTACTCGTAAGGTAGTTGACTTGCTTAGGGTAAGGAACTAAAGAGAAGGTTGTGACTACCAAAGAGAACCTCAAAGTCAGTACTTTGGATCTCCTTCTATCCAATAACGACCATTTTCTCTTTTTGTCCGCGTGGTCTTCCTCCTCCCTCTTCTTAAGTTAAGAAAAGGAATAATGCTGCTTGATTGAACGAACATTGTAAGAACCACCACAGGCCACCCACGTTTATTTTTTATTGTTAACAAAAAGGCGGGCTCAAGGCCCGCCCTAGATTTTTGTCCTTTTGATTGGAGTCCATAATAACAGGCATGTTTCATTAATGAAAAGAAAAGCGGAGGCCCGCATCTGCTAGCATTTTGGTTTGGAATATATTCTTTATCAATGGCCCACCCTTTCTTTGAACCTTATCAATGATCGAACTTACAGATATGAACTGAGTGCCATTTGATGAGTAAGATCGAACAAGGGGGAAGGATATGGAAAGGATGAAGTAATGAAAGAGGAAGTCATTGCTAGTAGTAACGACTTATCACGATCCATTGGTTCATATAGAATCCATGTCCTAGGTCTATCAAAAAACATTCTTTTCGCTGAGCGTATATAATAAAATAGAGTGAAAGGGTCTACCCCGAAACCAAAGGGGGTACTAACTAACAGCTGAGTCCTCTCCGAACTGCAGGAGATAGTTGCCCATCATACGGCTCACCAACTTCACTTGCCTCTAAGGGGGGCTCGCTCCGGGCAGGTTCGGATCACTTACAATACACGGCTCTACGAAGGGGTGAGGAGCGTTTTCAAGATGATTCTTTCTTTGTCGAGACGAAAAAGGTTTCGACTGGAAAATTGGAGTCTGTTTTGTCCACTTTATCCATCCCCCTCTGTCAAAATGATCAAGTAGTTTACTTGCTGGAAGGCGAGCTTGCTTCTTATTCCCTTGTTTGATCTTTTCAATCTCTGCCCCGCTTCCATGTGGGCAGAGACCCCTGTAGAGAATGAAGAGGGGCCAAGGCGCTTGCTACGCCCTCTCAAGAGTGCTTCTCGAGGCTCCACTCTCTCCCCTGAATAAGTAAGGCTCCGTTAGCCTGGGCTGAGATGGGGATAAGGAGTCAGGATTGAAGCCCCCAACGTTCTGCCAGACACTGGATAGGGGTTAGCTCTGTAAATGTGTAGAGCCAAGTGTAGTGTGGTGTAGTAGTAGGCACTTCTAGGCCCCTTCCCGGCTACTGGATCACTCCAGTGCTTCGGGTACTACGGACCCTCTGCCATCCATTGCAGCAGAGCCGTTTCATGAGCGGGGGGGCTAAGCGCAGTTCTTTGAATCAAACTTTGAATGAAATCGATTCTTTTTTAGATATCTGGATAGATGGATGGATCTATCTTTCGATTCATATATTGCTATATATAGCAAGAAGCCCCAAATCCTTGATTTGGCCAGGAAACAAAGCACTGCTTTGGTCCTAAGAAGCGAAGGGAATGAGCTCGGCTGCTTCTCCTCCACACCTCTTTATTTTGTTCTCCGTGCCCATTCCGCATGCGCTTCGCGCGCCATTGGCGCTTTGCTCTCCTTTTATTTTTTCATTGGATATTATTTACCATCGGATGGACTTCGCTGTTCTTTCCCAACGAAAATGGAAAGGGCTGTATCACATCGAGATATCGATTCGTTTTCCGCCCCAAATGAGATGGGGAATTAGTCACCTCTTTCCCTTCATCTTTCTTAATTGAGGCCCGGCTCGCGTCGTTCCAACAACCGACGGGGAGCACCTCAGTATACGATCGCCCGCAGTAACCGGGAGTCCTATTACACCTAAGGCCAACTTTCATTCACCAAACCCAGGTTCATCTCGTGTAGTGATTGTGGACTCGTACAAGGATATAGAGTCGACGGTTGATGTATCAGACTTGACCCTGTCTTTCGTAGCATGCATTCCCATCCGTGTCGCAATTGATTCGGTAAGCTACGTGTCCGGACGGAAAACTGCCTTCGGTCCCCCAACCTTACTCATTGGCAACCTTCCGGCCGCCCAACGACCTATAACGCTAGTCACTACTCCCACCGGGGCTAGGAAGTAAGCCCCACAACCCAAAGCGGCGAAGAACAAATAGAATTTGCTACAAAAGCCGGCTAACGGGGGTATTCCTGCGTATGAGAACATTGTAATGGAGAAGGTCATAGCCGAAATAGGATTCGTTTTGGCTAGAGCGCCCAAATCCGCTATATATTTGACACGGGTTTGCCGTAATGCTGGAACTATGGCGAATGCATCTATCGTCATTGATGCATAAATAAATATACCAATTAGTAGTGATTGAATTCCTTCTATGGTTCCACATGATAAACCAGTACGAATATAACCTACATGTCCAATCGAACTATGAGCTAGAGGTCTTTTGACTTTCGTTTGGGCCATGGCAGCCAGTGCTCCTAAGATCATAGAAGCAATGCTGCAGAAAAAGCAGATTTGTTGCAATGTACCTCCATAGGAACCAACAATAGAAAGACATGACATATTTGCAGAAATAGAGATTTTAGGCGCAATAGAAAGGAATGCTGTCACCGGGGTGGGTGAACCCTCATAGATATCAGGTGCCCATATATATTGAGTCAAAAGAGAGATTGAGTCCGAGGGAGAAGGGGGTTTTCTTCGGGGCTCGAGAGATTGAATAGATAGGGCCCCACAAGTTGTTAATTCGCCGCTGGGGAATTCACACAAAAGGGAACGAGGAATTCTCAACGAAAAAGTGCTCTCTGAACCGAACGTGAAAGTGGTTTTCCATCAGACGGCTGTTCATGTAACTCCACTCTCGGCTTGGATTATATATCCAAAAGGGTCCGCTCTCGGCCATTCCACACGCTGCCTAGTAGAGGCGTGGTCATCTGAAGTGGATTCTCTCTTTTTTTTGTAGTAGATGCCGAACCTGCTGCTCAGTGGGCGGGCGCAGCAGCTACATGGACCCCTTCCTTTATGTTGTTGCCAGTGCTTTCCCGGGCCGAGCCGGAATTCCTTATTAGAAAAGGGCAGGCAAAGCCCGAAGGAAGGCTGCTATCCCCTTGGCCTTCTTCGTTTTCGATGAAAAACAAATCGAAATCTCGATCTCAGAAAGCGTTTCCTTACCCCGCCGCATCTCCCTCCCTTCGTCGAGCCTTTCCTTTAGTGGTTTGGGCTTAACAACGCCTTATCTGAACGTCGGCAGGCATTCTGGAATTCCCCTTTGGGGGCCCTGGGGTTGTTTTGGTTTGAACATAGGCTCAAACATTCTTAGAAGGGTCCTAGCTACGCCATGCGTTCAATACAAAACAAAAAAGCCTCTAGGACAGGGATGACAAAAAGAGGGCGCTTTCCTGTGTTGCACTGAAAAAAGGACCTAAGAGAAGAGCGTCTTCTCGGCGGTTAGGTTTCTTCCTCCCGCGCCCGCCGCCGCCCGACCCGCATTAGAGGGGAAGATTTGCAAAGCGGAAAAAGACAGAGGGAAGGGAACAACATCTTATTCTCTTCGCGAGAACGCCCGGATCGGAGAAGCATTCGGAACGGGTGACGCCTTCATTTCGTTGGCAGAAGCAGAAACGATCCAATCCATTCGGGGCTTCGGGGAACCCATAAACGAATTTGACTTGATTCATAGATAGAAAAAAGAGATAGATAGACAAGAGATAGATGAACTATATAGAAAGAGGAATAGAATAGAAATCCCTTCCTCTAACAAGCAAGTAAGCCAACTACCTTTAGATGTCTATGTATCTTTTATTGAATCTAATCATCTCCCGATTTGCTTTTTGATTTGATAACTCTCGACATTTTTTTTTCAATTTAGAGAGAAAGAGCAGATGGATCCTATCCCCCCATATCGAAGACTCATTCCTATCTATTGATAGAAAGATCTTCGTCAAATACCGAACTTTGCCTTAGACTGACGGAACAAAGCTAAGAAGTAGGCTGAATGGAAAAAGGAAAGGGACAAGGGCGGTCGTCTCTTGGCGCAAAGGCTGCTGGTTCGGGGGTAGGGTACGGTACTAAAGGTCTTTGGACTTCCAGGCGGTTTTTCTTTTGGGCAGCTGTTCACCGTTGGATCTCGCCAATACAGCCTCCTATGGTTTTCGTTACCGAGATATCTTTTCTTTTTTCCCAGGGATTTCTTGGGTAATCAGCTCCCATGCTGCAAACAGTCAAATCTGAACCTTGTCGCTCTTCTTTCTTTCCTCGTGGGCAGGAAGCACACCAGCAGTGTGCGTTACGTGATTCCACTGTGTTTTTTGCACTTGACTGGGTGGACAGTTGACCGGAAGAGAACTTCGATTCGCCTGGCCAGAAGGCGGGCGGCGTGCTTATCTTGTGTGACAACACTACAGAGCGAGTAGCTCTTCTAGTTGGGCAGCTGTGTGACAACACTACAGAGAAAGCGGCGCTTTTGTGTAACATGCTATGGTCTCAACGCCCTTACGAGGTAGTGATGAGTTTCACGCGCTCTAAGCCCGGCCCGCGCGCAGTTAGGAGGATTGGCCGCAATCTGAGCGGTACCACCCATCCTACCCTACTACCTATAGGGGCCGTCCGTCCTACAGCCGCCCGAAGAGGAACTGCAGTGATCTTGAATAGGGATCCTACAGCGATAGATAGAATCCCCATAAAAATACCACTAGATCTAGCACCAGTGATTTCGTATCCGGTCAAAATCTTGGCTAATTGATTGAAGTGGGTAGCTCCAGTAGACCCATAGATCATGGAACAAATAGGGTGGGTAGGCCCAACCACCACACGTAACGTATAGACGCGAACCCCCCTCGTTACCGTACATGCGACTCTCACCGCATACGACTCGCACAAAGACTCTGTCATCCATCCCGAGCCTTTTTATTCCACCTCTCCTCTCCAATCCTCGATCAAACTTGCGTTCCCCAGCTTCAAAATGGCTGCGCTCATAGCAACTAAGAAAGCCGTTTCTTGCTCTTTCTTTCAGAACCTTGCGCGCTCAAGACGGTGATTCTTTGCTTGTTGCTTCAAAACTACAGGTCGTCGAATAGCCTCCAGCAGGGTGGGCGCTTCCTTCCTTCGTCTATCGTATGTATCGCTGGGCTTCGTCCCGAACCAAGGAGGCATTCTGGCGGGCACGTGCGTGTGCCGACTGCAGAGACTACAAGCCGACGCCGGAAGTGACTCGCTTCTATTCTCGTTGGGATTGGATATAGATGGGGAATCTCTATAGATCGTAGTAGTTCGCTAACCTCTCTAACTAGCATACGATACAATTTCACTTCACGGCACGGCAAAAAAAGTAGCTCGGTTGGCCCTCCTACTTGGTTTAGTCCGCCTACTTTCTCTTCTCTTAAGTTTACTTAAAGTGGGAGAGGCAGGATTCGAACCTACGTAGAAAACCTTCAACAGATTTACAGTCTGTCGCTTTTGACCACTCGGCCACTCTCCCCTTCCCGGGCCGACGCCCCCCGTAAGGTAGTGAATATTTGCTTACTTGAAAGAGTCAACAAGCAAGGGATGAGCGCGACTGAATATAGCACGCGATATTGGTTTGAATAACGCCTGCTATATTTCAATTGCATATAATCCGTTTTCTTGCTGGGAGTGAAGCGTATAAGAATTGAACGAAAAGGTCTAAGCGAAGACCGTCCACGAGCAAGTCTTTCGTTCAGGTTCATGCCATCTGAGTCACCAGAACCCAATTGTAGTGGAAGGTTTTGGCCGTACTCAACTCTTAGCACAGAATGCTTGACTATAGCTCTGTGGGTGAAAACAAAGTGGAAGCGAGAGACCTATGTTGACCGCAATGATTGAATGCAAGCCGATATAACTAACTCTTTCTCTTGTTATTGCTCGAGTACCTTAATGATGGAATGCCGAGAACTGTTGTGGTATTCCACCTCTTGCCCGAGATGTACTTGCCTTTGTTTGCGTACCTAACAAAGAGAGAGACGAGAGGATCAAAGATTGATGCGAGCCTAGGCGGAATCTTACTTGCCTTACAATTATTACTTGACTGACTTTCTTACTATACTATCATTAGATTGCAACTCTATAGTCATAGGCACCGTACCTCGACACCTAGGGTTAACTCCTAAAGCATCAGATCAAATCGAATACCCTACTAACTACATTGATTTTCTCACCGAAGGGGAAAGTCTCGCAGAGAGAGACCACTGCTCACACTAATAGCATAGTTAAAGATAGAAAGACGCATATCGCCCAATGCCTGGGAAACCAGGAGAAAAGAAACCAGATAGAGATCGAGAAGCCCCAGCCAGACCTGCTGTCTCAGATACGTAGCCCGGCCTATCTGTTTGATTGGGGTTGTCCACCCGTTTCAAAATCCTTCTCTGGAGCGTCACGTTGCTGAAGCGACTGTTGCTTACTCAGAGGCAGCTGATTCTGATGTATATGCTCACGTCCGTCAAGCTACACCATAGACTGGGACGTCTGTTACCTGGTCCCAAAAGATACCAATGCCCACAAGTGGGAATCCGAAATGAAGATCTATACTAGCCTCACCCGATGCGGCACCACAAGCTTCAGATGTTGAGACGCCCCAGGCAGATCTGATTTTCTTGGAACTGTCTCCAGATCCAGTCCTCTTAGCTTTCTTGGTGCAAGCTACCCACGCATAACTGAGAAAGATTTCATTATATATACATATATAGTGAGAAAATGCACCTTGCGATTCAAGAGCCCGGGCAAAACAAGCGGGGCTTCCTTCACCATTCGTTGCGGTTGCTCTCACATGTCATCCCAGGAGGACTCTTTGACTTAAATAGGAATCGGGTGTTATCGGTGTACCGTTGGACGGGCCACTTCTTCCCATCTGGCCGGGGACTATGAAACATCATAAACTAGGTAGGACAAGGCCTCTTTCTGCTATGGATAGATTTTCACTCAGCTATGCATTCTTCTCTTCTGGATTAGTCACCTTTTCAGATGGACGCAGATCGGGATCCATTTTTGAATGGCATTCTACCGCTGCGGACCCACAAGGCAATGCCGTTTATTCTGTTTTTTCTCTCCCTCCTGGGTCACCATCCACGGCAATACTGTTACTGTGCTCGCTGCTACGCTTGATCCCTCGTCATACCAAGAAGAGGAGCGCTCCGCTGTCATACAAGGGGCTCCATCCTTTCCATCTCTATAATACTGACTTGGTTCATATCCATCCTCCCCGGCTGAGTCCCCTTTTCCGGCACTATTCCTGCTTGTTTTGTATGCTGGTTCACGTTCGGTTTCCTGTCCTTTCTTTGTTAGCTGGAAAGTTGATACCCCTTTGTTCAATACCCGAACTATAGTAAAGTAAGGATCTGATAAAGAAAAGTAACACCCTCAGCTCAGAACTCGTAAAGAAGGACTCCCCGCTTGAGGCCACAGCAGCTTCTGGCTAACAATCCTTTCCAAGCTGAGCACTAGCCAAAAGATTTTCCTCTTCCCTTTCTCCTATTTATTCCACTGTCGCAACAGCCTGGGCATCAGGAGCTCTTTCTTTCAATGCATTAGAAGTTTGCTCTGAAAAAGAAGCAACTTCTCCCGGTACTGGGGTTCGTTCTATTCCGCCTCTCTTCCTACCAGTTTCAGGCGCTATTCCGGATTTTCTTGTTTGCTCTGGTGCACGGGCCTTTCCTTGTGAAAGAGAGCAGTTAGTGTATCCGCTAGCTCTTTCTAGTTCTGTTTCGAGCAAGACCAGCTTTTTTGCTTTTATTTGGTAAGAAGGAAAACCCTTAGAGTAGCAGCTAGCTGGGCAAGCAGTGAGTAGCAAGGTCTATCTAGTAGCAGCAGCTGGCGAAACAGCATCCTCCGGGAAACAGCAGACATGGGAGTGGCATTAGCATTGGGAGGCACAGGTCCTCTTCTGATTCCGGGGAAGCAGTAGAGTGAACTATAGAATCACCACCAGCTTCTTATTTACAACATTTGGCAGACTGACTCAGTGGGTTCTACTCTGTCAACGGGGAAGATAAGAGATGCTGTTTAGACAGCAGAAGCGGCTGTGGCCTGCTCCACTGAAGCTCATAGGCCTTGATGCCTTTACTAGCTGGCCCGACTAAGTTAACCTCATTAAGAAGACTGGTCCACCCGGGTAAATCCTGGAGCTCGGTTCGGTGGAACGTGATGGAAGACCTTTGCTTTGGGGAAGATGCATCACAGACCGGAGAAGCTAGGAGTACGAGTATGTTAACTCACACTCACCCCGATCCGTACACACGTACACCATAGACAGATGCTCTGCCCTAGTGATCAGAAGATCTGGCAGGGTCCATTCTCCTAGTTCCGTCATCCATCTAGACTTAGCTCTCAGTCCACACGGTCGTTCACAGGTGGTGGGAGGGGAGTCTTTCAATCTCTGTTTGCTTTGCGGTCTGTTGATCGCCAAATGCCATCGTCTTCGGATGTGCAATGACTAAGGTGAAGAAGGCTGACCCGGATGGATTTGTCCATATCAACTGATTTAGGATGACACGCTGTTAAGCCCGGTGATTTGGAGCAGTCGGGCGGGATGCGTCTTTCTATCTCTACCTACGCAATTACTATTAGCAGTGGTCTCTCTCTGCGCTCGCCTAATATCTTTATTCGTGCTGATCCTATTCGCCTCTGTAGGCCCAACAAAGGGTCCTACGCCCGCCCCTCCCCCATTGTGTTGCGATTGATTCCGTCCTATCGGGCAAAAAGCTTATTCAGGCCCTTCCTCGGCTAACTATTCGCCTGACCCTAACGACGGAGTGAGCGCTAGCGCGATATTGGTTTTCATGGTGTGGTAGCACATCCGTTTTCTTGCTCAAGTAAAAACTACCTTATGGTCGAGCACGTAAACCCCTCTCCCCTGCGTACTTCCCCATGGGCTTAAGACCTTAACTCAACTCATGCACTCAGAAATTGAACTCCTGACTTGAGTCCTTCTCCACCCGCATCTATATATAAACAAGAAGAGGAAGCGCCTTGACTCATCAACCGCCGACTGACCATGTGCCGAGAGATCCTCCCCCGAACCCCCTCTCTCTGAAGACTCGCTTGTTCGGAAAAGCATTGAATGAACTGTCTTTCTTTTGGCTTTTGGCGGACCTCTCTGGAGCGAACTCAGAAATTGAACTCCTGCTCCCGGGATTTTGCTAATTTGTGGATTATCCCGACTGCCAGTAACGGTTCAAGTTGAATGAGCTCTCCCTCCATGAACATAGGCAGTTTTGCCCTAAGCTGCTTTCTATTATGCTTGATCCTACAGCTTGCTGCTGTTTCGTACCGTTCCTCTGGAGCACAAGAGTTTCAATTCGAGCTTCTACATATGGATCTTGGAAAAAGAGTGGGATGTACTATATTGATGGGTAAGCATGCCTGCGCCTACGTCGGTTGGATGTGAAGCTATGCCCCTACCCCTACTATCCCAGACTGTTGGACGGGGCTCCCTAACAACGCAACACCCCCCAGAGGGCTCAGGCAATGACCCGGCCCTTAAAGAGGATTTGTCCCTGTTGAATCTCGCCGTCGATCCTTTGTTGCATCTTTCTAAAAAATGAACCTGTCCCCTGGGCTGGGCGGGTCTCGTAGGAAGGGAATGAACTAATTCTTTATTTGAAGTTCAACCAGGAGATGGCCTTTCAATCCAGATATTCAGTTGCCCTATCACTTTCAAAAGGCTGCGACGGAGGATAGGGCCGTATCAATCAATAGTAGAAGAAGACCTACCTGAGCCGAAACTCAATATGGATTTCCGTTATGATAATTGGAATGAGGGAACATTGGTCAGTCGCCCAGCAAGAAAGAGTGGTTGAACTCCCCCATGTATCAGATGGATAGAGACATCCCTCGGATGGAGAATGGCTTTCAAATGGAAGATCTGTGTCGAGATGTGCAGATCTTAGTTGCGAACCCTTTCGATCCAGATTTGTTGGTTCCTCCCTCCCGCGTAACAACTCAAACACGCTCTACCATGTGGCTCCTTTGATCCAGCTCAACTTAAACTTTCAGTGTAGACGGAACTCTGAAGTCGAACCTCTCAGCCTCATCAATAGATGCCGCCAGACCCGCCAACCAGTCCGCTGGAGCATTACCTTCCCTATACGTATGAGAAATAATACACACCCGGAAAGTGTCCGCCCCTTTTAGTATGTCACTGACGCACGGATGAACTGAAGTCCTTCTTTGTTGTAGCCAAGATACCACCGTAGCCGAGTCCCCTTCAATCCACACCGCTTGAACATGTAGATCCAGTATCGCCCACCCACCTTCCCTTTCGTACCTTTTTATATTACATCATCGTCCATACTTGAACTAGCAAACCAAAGAAAGAAATACTGCCTTGACTCTCACCCTTCCTTATAGGATGATCCCTGTGTCGGTAATTGACTCCTTCTAAGCCAAGTGACTTTCGTCCCATTAGCTTGTGCAACGTCTCTTACAAAATGATTGCCGAGTTGCTCGTGAACAGACTGAAGCCCCCCTTGCTGACTCGAAAGAAGCTAGCTAGCAGACAAAGAACCATATCCATTAAGTGGGGTGCATCTACTGGGAAAGCGTCCAACTCAACATGTCCAATGCGAGATAGACTGGTCCGCTACTAGAGTATAGGTTTGTTACTTGCCGTATGAACTAATCCTCACCTGATATATTGCTCATAATAAAATAACAAAGATAGTAAAGGAAGACGTTAGCAGCAATTGAGCTTCAGGCTACGACACGGCATCCAACAGGATTCGAACCTGCAAATTCCCCTTTCTTAGGCGGATCGCTTTCTCCATTCAGCCATGGATGCTTGCGAGTGAACTAGGTTTTTTTGGTATTCCTTCTCGAGCTTCTATTTCCTCCGTTAAGGGAGATTCGGGAAAAGATGGAATAAGAAGACGTGTTTCCAGAACGAACAATATACGGGTGGAGAAGGGGGAGTTAGCAAAGTTGGACAAGATTGGAATGAGCATAGGAACATGTATGGATGTACCAGATCGGCTAATGCTCCCAGGTTGATGCAATGTATTCCACCAGTTGACTGGAGACTTTATTATTGGTATATCGATCGGTCCAGCACGGATTGAAATAGGAGCCGGTTCGACAGGAAGCTTTTGAAAACGCAGTGCACCCAGGTAAATAAGGAACAAGATGAATACAGAAGTTAAACGAGCATCCCACACCCGAAAGGTACCCCACATAGGCCTTCCCCGAAACCCCCCAGTCACTAAGGTAAACAAAGTAGAAAAAGCACCAATTTCTGTACCGGTTCCGGAGGAGCGAAGAAAAAGGGGATGTTTTGTTAAGGGGAACAAGAAACTATTTATAGCCGTTGCGATATAAACTACTATACTCATCCGAGCCGCAGGAACATGTACATAAGGAATACGAGAATTTCCACCTTGTTGAAGATCTGGTGGTGCTACCCGAAGACTTAAATGAATAGCCATCGCTGTTAAGAACAACCGAGATCCAATGAGAATTAGCGCGTAGCTTCTTGTCTTTGACATAAAGAAAGAAGGTTGTAATAACGAAACGGACATGCGAGAATTTCTTCCTTGCCGTGCTAGTGGACCAAGAAAGACATAGAAGGATATTATATTAACATCGAATGCGGGGTTTAATGATTTCGAGGGTCCATTAAGTCACTTAGAAAGAAGTGCTCGCTTGGCGAGTGGATATTTCTTAGATCTGACTCTTTCTTCACGTAGGATAATACTCCACGGAGATCGTTGGCGGTACAGTCTGGGCGGTCAATCAAATAATTTGATGCGAGTTGCTCACCCGCGCCAAATAAATCAAAACTCTCCCGTTTTCTAGGAGCTCACAATCTCTCCGGACACCGTTCGAGTTGAGGAGAGTTTCCCGATCCTTGATCGAAGGTCTGGTATCCGCCCCTACTTCAATGAAAGCTCGCGACTACTCATTCTTAGGCATACCCATCCTCGCGCCTTACCGCCCCTCTTTACGCGAACGAATCCGTATATCTGCTTTGAGAATGGCCTACTGAGCCTGCCTTGAGTCAAATTCCCCGTCAGGTTGGAGAAACTACGACGTGTGTCTCGATCTTGACAACTGAATCACGGCCAGACGCTATATTTCATCCGGGGTCTCGTTCGTGCGGCGATGAAATTGGAAGACCAATGAAGAATCCCAACCCACCAGATTCGTTCTAGAGCTTTCTATGCCCCCTTTACTAGGTTGGGCGAATCCACCGACTCACGTCGAATACGAACACCTTTCTCGACAAACTAGCCCACGTCTTTCTATCGGACTAGACCGAACGAAGTAGCTTGTTCCGTGATACAAAACCCCCTTACTCGCCAGAAACTTTGGGCTTTCTGTGTTTAGCAAACATACATTGGAAAAAACGAGGACTTTTTGCCAATGACCATTAGAAGAAGGGTTCGGAAGAATTCAGATGTTCGGTACCCCTCTTGGGAGGCACTTTCTAACCAGTCCGCAGTTTCGTGCCCGAATAACAACTCCTCCGAGGAAGTGAGGACCTTCTTCGATCAACCAGGACCTGACAATCTTTCTGCGACTACGTTGGCTCAATCTGCAAACCGACCGGACAGACGTGATAAATGTTTTCCCCGTTAGATCCGGTTGCGTTACATTTCTCTCGCCACAAAATGATTCACACAGTTTCGTTGCTTGCTTTTTCACCCGGAAAAGGCAGTGGATGAAAGTAAGGTGAATAAGCTCTTTATCTAGAAGTTGGTTCTGTGAAGCGAATTGAGATATGCCACGCGTAAGGTCTGCTTGGTCCAACTCTGATGGTCGACCGTGTGTGGCAGAGAAAGCATCAGCTCGGCCTGGTTTTCGTATCTACAAATCCCATTCATGATTACAGAGAAGGAAATCCCTTGAGACACTTTGAAAGAGAGAGCGTTGCGATATGGCTGGCCACAATTCTCGGGATACGGTAAGTATAAAGGTGCAGTCAAAGTCATAGCCTCTCCGGCCCGATTCCCACCAGTCAAGGGCTCGGATGAGAATTCGAATTCGAAAAAAAAACCGGGAGATACTCGATAATCACTCCAGGTGATTTACATTTTCACCGAGTCATTCAGAAAGCATAGGATCGAGGGATGCCGCAAGTCCCATTACGTGTGTAGATGAACTTTGAAACGGGATAGAACAACGCATTTTAAACCTCATCATACCGAATGAAAGACATTTCATTCGAGTGAACCGAAAAATCAATCATCAAAATCATGAATAACTTCCGTTTGACTTTTTATTCCCTCTACCCTACCCCTATTTGTCTCGAGCTTGTTTTGTAACTTGAGCGATCAACCGGGGATGGAGAGTAGGGATGAGAACAGGGTTGAGTAACGGGTGGGAGGAATGCCGGATAGGGGGGGAGCAATTCACCTAGTCTCGGCGGGCAGGGGCGTAACAACGACCAGCTACAACTACGACTACGCCCATCAATTCTTTCTGACTCGAGAAAGACCTCTGCTGCCCCAAAAAATGATACAATACATAGGTTACTCAACGACTACTACGTATACGTATATTCCCAGCCCAATCCCGAATAGCTAGTGGTAGTAGTTTGTAGTAGATGGTCTAATCAACAGCTTCGTCGGGCTACGGATATAAAGGCTCTGCAAGACCTGCAGCTGTCTTTTCATACCTATCATCAACTTTAAGCAATTTATATACATTCCAGCTCGTCCGTCGTCGATTGAATACGTGAAAGAGAAGGACGGAATGGGAAGGGAAGAGGGTTACTTTAGATATTTAGGTTTATTCGTCAATGCGGAGAGACAAGCAGCCCAAAAAGAATTTATTCTTATCTTCAGAGTTTTTTAAAATAAAGAAGCTAAAAACAAAAATGAAATTCAAAGGTCATTGAAATCTGAATTTTTGCTTAAAAAGAAAGATTGGTGAAGACGGATTGTTTAATACTTCTCTCTTGAAACAATCCCTTTTCCATCGAGACGGAAACTAACGCATGTTCATCCCGACCGGCGGGAATGAATACGAACCAACCAGATTGGCATGTTACCGCTACAACTCCAAAAATGGATGGAACGGATGGATGAAAAAGCGATGAACTTTCTTTCTGGAATTCCACGAAAATGAGGAAATCACTTCTTCGTAGTTCTCAATAGATCCTAGATTTGGTGAAAGGGCCTACAGCTATGCACTTCCGACTGGCTAAGATGCTTACATCTGGATTGAATTTGCTCCAGCGGAAGCTATTTCATGTATTTCGGGAGAAGAATCGAGGAACAATCCTTGTTGTTGAAAGTCCAAGGACGGAAATTATTTGAATGAGGGGAGGCGATGTAATCGTCTAGCCCTTGTAGTTGAGGTAGACGTCTTCTCCAGCCGAACAGAACATCTATCTTCCTTAGCTGTACGTAAAGGAAGCAAGCAGGGTACTTCAAGAGGATAGGGTGGAATTGACCCCAGTATGCCAATCCAAGTCAGAAGACTGAGTCTCAGAGCCTTCCATACCTAGTCCTAGAGTAAGGGTCGGGTCGATGAGTCAGTCGCAGTGGAGTTGTTTGGAGTTTCCTTGGTGGACAATAGAGAGCCAAATCAGACTCGTGAGGTCGGTGGAGAGTGCAGGTCAGCGCTGTGGAGATAGAAAGGCTGATGGATGGATCCTTCCACTGTCTTTGAACCGAGACTAGGCAATTGAGAAGACCATAGTATAGAGAGCATAGAAAAGACTCTCTCTCATCCACTTGGAGCTCAATAAACACTGGGCTGGCTGCTAATCTCCCACTTCACTCCGAGTGGGCTAGAAAGTCTTGCAAAGCGAACCGCTGATGGTACATTGAACACACCAAGGGATGACCCTGAGACAACATCTCCCGACTCTGCTCCTTGAGAACCTGTCTAGCGTGTCACCTGCCTCAACTTCAACTTGGTCTCCTTGCTTCCCTGACAGCAAGCAATAGAGCTGCTTTCTTTGAACAATCTAAGTAAGAAGAACTTAGCTTGAATAATCTTTCATTGACATTCTATTTTTTCCACAGAAAAGAAGGAGACGATTTACCTTACTTGTGATAGAACGAGATTCGACCTGTTCATACCTTTATTGCTTAACAACCGAGCGAGATTGCTGTAATGACATGATCAGGTAAGGTAGTTCGGACGCGATTACTATAAAGCAAGGAGTCAATATGAAACAACCTATTTTTCTGTAACTACGGAATTAGTTCTTTCTTCTTCCCCAGGCCCAGTTCGAGTCTATTTCTCCGCTTTCCGAGTCCACAACTTTTGGGGTTACGGGCTATGTAGGCTTCTCCACAATAAGTCGTGTCATCAAATGCGTTAATTGTCCTTCTTTTAGGGCCTAGGACCAGCTACTTTACTAGAGCAAGGAAATTCCCTTCTTCTTAGATCAATGGAATAGCTCTCTTGCTATTGCTCTTCTCGCTTCTGCAACAAGTGGATCTATCCTTCCTTGATCCCTTCTTGTCCTGTCCGCTGGTTGATGAAAGACATTCTCATAAAGGCCTCATCTTTCTTAGTACAAGTCTGCTGCAACGGGCAGTAGTAGGTGCGGTGCTGAGGTTAGATGTCCGCTCTTCCGGCAAATGGTAGCAAAAGCACTCCCTCTTGTCTCTCTGTCGCCAACAAAAGCTTCAGAAAGCCTGCCCATGGTTCGTTAGTCAAAGACTGGAGTTAAGAGGTCCGTAAGTGAAAGATTACTATAGGTTCCATTCCAATGCGATAACATAAGCCTTTTATACCCCGATCAAACAAGTCAGCAATAGGGGGAAGAGGTTCTTATTTTTGGTTATGTTCAGGGCTCTTTAGTCAATACATAGCCGCAAGCTCCCGTCGCGCTTCCGCTGAAACAAAACAGGTGCTCAAAATTGCTGGTAAACCCTGCAGCCAAGCTAGCGCTTGCCGAGCTAACGCTGCCTCAGCTCCGCTAGCTCGGCTGGTGCCATTCGGTAAGGTGCAAAGGCAAGCGGCCTAGCAAAGGGCGAAAACGAAATTCGGTGGTCTACTGCGCCCGCCCTCCTCGGTGGCTGTTCAGCAGGCAACAACTTAGGTAAAACGCAAACTCCAGCAACACTTGCGGAATATCCTTAAGGAAGGGGTGCCTCCCCTGTTACCTTATGGCTCGGACCCTCCTGTACCACCAAGGCAGACAGATACGCCTCCTGGCCCTTGCGCAAGCCTTTCTTCAGCAGCATGGCTGAAACCAAACTACTAGCGCGCCTCCTACTTTGCCTTCACAATCGGCACAGACAAGGCGCCTTGTCATCCATAATGCAAAAGGAATGAAGGTGGGGTAGAGGCACTGCCCTCGCCCTGCTAAGGAACTCAAGTCCCCAGACCACAAATCATCGAGTTGCACCGCCATAGAGTTGGCTCGGCCTGACCAGCCAGCCATCCGAATCGACAGGCACGCCCTTCGCAAGTCCCGCCAGTAAGTGGAGTCTTCTATAATCCTTCCGTCCCGTGCCCGCAGTAGGCTTTCGTTCGATACAAAAGATTCATCAACAAGGTGCTATAGAATGGGGCGTATAGACCTGTCCCACAAAGGAAGGTAAGGGCGAGCATTATTAGATCGTTCACCTGCCGGAGCGCAACCTGGAACAAACAAAACAAGTTGCTTTACCAGCCGGTCTTGGATAAAGTGAAAGTGATGCCTCACCTCAATTCAAAGAGTTGTTATATAACATATGATTCTGAATCTATCCAACTAGGAGAAAGTGGGTACCCATGCCTGTCTCCTCAGGGAATCCAATAAAGATCTTAATGAGGCAATCTGGGACTTACCAAAGCTCATTTCTTTTGTTCCGAGATGCATTCTCTCCTTTTGATCCTTCCCATTCACATAGTTATAGTTCCACTTCGAGGTCTGAAAATATATCGTGAAATTTCGTTATAGATAGTCTGGATTAGGTCATTGAGAGCATCGGTAGAGTTCTCATCAAAGAAAAGACTCGGTGCTGTCACCGGGTGTAGGTAAGACGGAGGTTTGACTATGTTGTCTATGACGGGAGTGAGTTTGTGAACTATGTGGGTGACGTGGGTAGACTCTTGGACGGGATTCCATTTATCAAAACCGCAAAGCTCGGATTTTGAACCTCCATTTGTTTCAAAAGCCAAACCTGTAAAGCACTTTGTCCAAGCAGTCCCAACGCATTTTATCATATGCCTTTGCCATTTCCAACTTGACCATAAGAAGAAGATCATTCCTCCCCTTCTTGGTCTTCGAGTGCAAGGTTTCTTGGGCTAGCATCACATTATCCGAAATGCTTCTTCCTTCCACAAAAGTTGCTTGCTCCTCTGATATCCACTTTGGCAGCACAACCTTAAGGCGATTCACAAGGACCTTAGCTATCATTTTGTATACCACGTTACAAAGGGCCTATACTGGTCTTTTTGGGTTTTCACATTTCGGGATCAGGGCTATAAACGTTGCCTTCCATTGAACTGGCAGGTTACCTTTATCCAAAATGTGCTCAACCGCCATGAATATCTCTCTTCTGATAGTGTGCCAATCCTTTTTAAAGAAGATGGCTGGTTCTCCATCTACAGTTTTCGCGATCTCCTTCTCTTCAAGAACTATATTAGGCAGATGAAGATCTACGTTGAGTGCAGCAGCATACGACTTCCGAGGTTTCGCAGAGGAAGATGGAGGGGCCTCGTGTGCAGGGGGCCACCCAGAAACCGCCATGAATGGCCTGGAAGATGCACCTACGTGCAAACCCTAGGAGCAGCGCTTAGCTTTCCAGGTTCCCCTAAGAACACTAGGATCAGGTTTGAGATCTCCTAAGTACTTTCCTGAGAGGAAGCTCTTTCTTTCCTCATTTTCATCGCCATTCGCCGGGCAAGGCAAGTAGGGCTTTCAAGGCTAAAGAAGAAGGTGTCAAGGACGAAAAGCCCACGGGTAATAAGGTCCCTATTGATCCATCATTCACAGCGATCTATTGCTTCCCGGAGTAGCCGAAGATCCATGGAACCACTCTTTCCCTTCCCCGAGAGCACTAGCCAAGAACCTGATAAGCCCTCTTCAATAAAGGAGAAAACCACCCGGGACACATGCTTGGCTTCCTACTCCCTGTTGTCTGAAAGTTTCTTCTCAAATCACTGCCAATATAGTAGTAAGAAGGGCTCGGGTTCTTTCTTTTCTGATTGAACCTCTCTGGCTGCGAAAGCGACTCATGCTGAAACCAAAATGAATGATGATTCCACGAGTCCTTCTTCCCCAGTCCGCGGAAACCTTTCATCATAGGAGATAGAACAGCTCAATGGTTATTGTCGGTAAGGAGAAATAAAAGATAGTCTTTTTTCTTCAAAGGTAATTGAATCATAGGAGTACATTTTCTCATCACATCAAAAGGCGATGGAATCCCTGCGGAGATTCTAGTGGGGACCTTTTCTCTCAATTGAATGGGCTCCCATGGATCGCGCATCCTACTTTCGGGTTCCCTTCTATCTATCCTTTTGCCTTTGGCACCCCTATCGAGTACTGTACCCGAAGCAGTTGATCGCCCTCGTGCCCGAACCCGTTTTGAGGTGATGCAATCCCTGCTACTGCTGACGTGGCGGGGCACTTTCTAATGTGAGGGTAGCTGGATACACTCAATCGGCAAGGACTGAAGACAGGTCCGAGGAAAGTAAGGAACTCGACATTCTATTCTTAAAGCAGCAAATCCAGGACAATCTTTTTGATTGACTAATACAAGAAGAAGACCTACCTCAACTACTGAACGAGGCTCCCCTAGACAATATTCGTGAGCATGCGCACGACTTTCTTTCATCCATTCTCGGGGAGGATGATGTTCAAGTGGAAGACGATCATGAAAACAGCCGGGCCCTTCTTACTACTGTATTGGCTGATTTGGAGATCAATAAATCAGATTCTTTTGTTTATGTCGAATTTAAAAGACAGTTCAGGGGTGGCGCACCCTAATGAATGATTTAGGAGGGGAATTATCTATGATGCAAGGAATAATAGAATGGAGGGGGCCCCCAGTTTCAAATGTGGGTTTCTAAGAATGGAACCGAGGTGATGGGAGTAAGTGGAGTGGGTAGGGCTGCTCTCCAGGGCCTCAGTCATAGATAGAGTAGTGCGTTAGTGTGACGACTGATGAGCAAGTGCACTTTAGGAAGAGAGTGCCCGATGAGGTCGAATAGTTTTCAATGTGACCATTCCGGAATACACGACCAAGTAATAAATAGACACGTTGGATATAGAATCTTTACCTGAGGTATTTGATTGATCCGTTGCAGCTTAAGCAAAAGACTAGAAGAGTAGCATTGGCTGCTATGATTGGAGCTGTGATATTAGCTATGGCGTTAGGTGAATCAGTCACAATAGAGGGCATTTTTCGAACATTTTTGCTCTTACTTAGGCTACTGCTATTCATAGTTTATTGTCAACTTCTACGATAGTTGAAAGATAAGAAGGGACCAAGATGCATCTTTAATAGGATACAGAGACTTTCTCAATATTAAGGCCTTAGTGCAGCATAGAGGCTTAGAGCATTTGGTCCAGTAGTGAAAAACTTTAAAAAAAGAATCCTTTTTCCGTTCAACTCGGTAATGATTACAAGGTGGCTACTAGACTACTTAAGTTGATCGTTCCACTTGGTTAGCCGACCTGTTTAACTACCGCTCCTTCCACTGGTTCCTATTCAACGACGGGCTTGCTTTCCATTTTTTGCTTGGCCCGCTTGCGCGCTTGATCCGATTGATAATACCCACGCTGACTTTCCATAGTCTCACTTGGCGTACAATCACTTGTCTCCTTCTTGTTGTCTGGCTTGTCCTTTTACGGTCAACTAGATTAGTAAACAAGTATTCGTTTCGCTATACAACTCGCATGATTCTTTCCGCCCTTATCTGTGACATAATTGACTTCACCAAATTTCCCATAGTGGGTGGCGAGCTGACATATGGATAACCTTTCCGCTTCTTAATTGCATACACAGAAATCTGCTGCCTCAGTCGGGGGACGGAAGTGAAGCCGTCGGACTGGCCAATATTTCAATAGGCTTACTGATGGCGGAAAATGTACCGTTTGATGCTCCTGAATCAGACGGCTAAAAACTTCGGTCAATCTTCTCGGTAGGACGGCTAAAGAAGTGTCGTAAGTCTGTTCTGCACCCTTTTATTCAAAATCTATAGCACAATGCAATCCAGGGACGATCTAGGTCAAGCCAAAACTACCTATACGACCTTCCTGCCACTTAGCCTCCGTCCGCGTCTTTGAAGAAAGCTATCGTATCTTCGTAGTATGAACTCACTTAGTGAAATTGGATACTAAGTGGTTTCTTCCTTAGCCAAATCTCGGCTCCTTTCCTATCGTATAACCCAATTAAAGAAATCTGGCCTTCGTCACTTTGTAAATCTTAAACCGACGTCTTTCACTTTATCCAATTACCTATTTCTCCTCACATGCAAGAATGGACCTTAGCCACGAGTTGTCCGGCCTAGACACTGATAAGGCCAAAAGAAGCGGAGTAATAAAAGCCAAGGGTAGAGGGGAAGGTAGCTTCTGACTCTCGGTCTTCTGCAGTGAAAGAACTCTCGGCTAATTCAATTGTTTCAGCTCGAGCGAGGTAATTAACCTGTGTTAGCAGAGCTCTTGGGGAAGAAGCAAGGGAGGATTTTTTCACATCTCCCACTAGGGCAGGGCTATGAGAGAGAAGGGGCATTCCCGGTCAAAGCATTGATTCTAAGCCTTTCTTCTATGGGGGGCTAGGTCAGAGCTAGCATTGAATAAGAATAAGCTCAGATTCCTCTTACCGAAGTCCTTTCCAACTTCGTCGAATGCTTTCTCATTGAACAAAAAGAATAGCCAGCCTTTGTTTTTGCTGTTATAGAAGAAGCTGCTCTTGGCCTTTTGCTTGGCACTAGGAAGAGAAAATCAAGATCTTAGGGCGGCAGCCCTTTAGGCCAATTAAGAGATCAGACTTCAAGACTTCAAGAACTAGCGAAAATAGCCCTGATCAAGGTGCGTGCGAAAGAAATGCTTGCTCTCAGCTTTATGTTAGCAAGACTCCGTTGCTATTGGACTTGGCTAGTAAGCCAAGAGGGAATCAGTCTTAACTAAGCCAAAAGGCTAGCTAACGAGGGGAAAAATAAGCTCTTGTTCAAAGGAGAATGGCTCTTGTTTGGTTCTATCTTAATAGAAAGAAGAAGATCCCACGTGCTAGCCGAAAGGCCGATTAGGATTCTGCGTTCACTCGGTTCTCTAAATAAAGGGAGAGAAGTCGCCCGAGGTCGAGAGGAGGAAGAGAAGAAAAAGCAGCTATTTCACCTGGTGTCGTAATAACCACTGTTTTCGGGTTGGAAGGCATAAGCGCAGCAGATCTTCTTTAAGAAGAAGCTCTTGCCATAGTACTGGACTTACGGCATTACCACCTATGTTGAAGGAAGAAAGAGTGTTCTCTTTTCCAAGGCAAGGAATAGCCTAGTAAATAAATACAGATGCGCCCGTGGGATGAGACTTGACTTCTGATCCTACTCTTCTTTAAGTTTAAGCGCTGGTACTCTTGCTAGAGATTGGGATAGTATTCAATCATCCAGTGCTCTCATGAGATCTCGTTGGCATGCCCTACAAAATGCAAAATCAGTCGTCAAGACTTAATAGTTCTAATTCCCCGACCCCGTTCCTATAAGCTCGCTTGGTCTACCTGCTTTGTTCTGATTTCATTGTATTCCTCTGTATTCAGCATTCGCCGGTCTCACAAAAAGCAAAAGCATATCAATTCATTAAGGCTACTGTATTTAGTGCTCATTTTGGTCAACTCTCCATTATCTTTCTTTGGCTGAGTGGCATGTACTTCCATGGCGCCCGTTTTTCCAATTATGAAGCATGGCTAAGTGATCCTACTCACATTGGACCCAGTGCCCAAGTGGTTTGGCTTTCCCTTTTTCACTCAGAAAGAAAGAAGAAATGACGCCTTGCTTTGCCTGCTTCCTTCCTCACTAATTGAAAGCAAGACTCACACGTCTGCTTATTAATGGGTCCCTCACTTGACTGGGGGATAGTTAGGCACATGGCTGTCGAAAGAAAGATAATGGTACAAAAAGGTAACAACACTATTGTTTTCCCTAGTCTCTTGAGAACTCAAAAGGGCAACGATACGATTTCCAAAACTCGAAACGGCAAAAGGTAACAACACTTCTATATTACTTGAAAGAAATAAATTCTTATTGGACCCCTTTCGTGATTTCTCTTGCTGGCTTAGCCCCTCCAGCTTTTGACTAGTTGGGATCAGGAACAATAAGTTCTTGCGGTTCCAGTCTAGGGAGAAGAAAAGCCTAGAGTAGGATTGGCTCCAACCGGATGAGAATAAGCCCATCTCTGCTGCAGTTGCACGGCAAGGGAAGGGCAGTTCGGAAAAGGGTTCGGGTCCTTTCTTGGGCTTCTTTCTTCGTCTATCCCTTTTCTCTCCTTGTTGCTCCATAATGACTACTCAACTTCTATGCATACGGATTTCTTTATTGGGGAGGTTTTGACGATCGAAGGCCATCTCCAGATGTGAAAATCTTATCCGCTCGACTGCTTTGAAAGGAGAAGAGAAGGGGTGATTCTACGGTTTAGAGCATTACTAAGATAGCTAGTTAGCTCCTAGTAGCTCTTAGTAGATGGCCGGTCCCAACCACTTTTCTTGATTCCTTACCGCCTTGAGAAATGAAGAAGGAGAGATCCCTATCCCAACCAGATAATCTTTTACCGGAACATACCTTGTTCTATTATACGCCTCCGCCTTGGTCGAGTCAAAACATCCTCCGATACTACTTCAACTAGAGTCATCTCCTTTGGTTGGTGGTTTCAGTGCTATCCTCGATCCTTCTTTCGCTACTGAACTATCTGGGGCAAGAAAAGCTTCTTCTTTAGAGGCGGGGAGTGAAGCTAGGATACTATACTACCTGGTATTGAGGGAAAGCAGTTAAAGCAGCTAAAGACTAACTTCCCTTCATAGGAGAGGAGTTTAAGAAGCTACTAATCCGTCCACCGAGGATGCAGGAAAGTAGGTTCGAAGCTACTCGACCTACCAGGAGAGGAATGAGACTAACAACCAGATCGAAGGGATAAGGGGGGAGGAGCTTAGCTGCTCTTAGAAGGGATAGGGGATAAGATGCTCTACTATATATAAACTCAAAAGTCTTGGAATGGAGTTGGCTTACCGGCCCCTAGAAGGGAGTTGGCTTACAGCTTTCCTAAGACTGAAAGGTTAGTATACGCTCGACTGAAGGAAAAGGTTCTGATCCTGTGACTGATGCGAGTAAGAAAGAAGTCTGCTAAGAAGTTGAGGAATTTACCACCTCAACCGGGGAATCACCTGAGATAGAATCAGCCAAAACCTGAGATTCCACTGGGAGAGAATCCGCCGAAAGGGATTGATTTTAGGTATCCCGTAGGAGCTAACTAAAGGCATAAGCCAAAGATAGCTAAGGATAGGGCCGGGGGCCTTCCCTTCGTGAAATAGGAGTAGGAGCGAAACGTTAGCTTAGGGGCGAAAGAGTAACCCGATGGAGCTAGGAGAGGGGAAAGGAGAACTGCTTGACTTCGGGAGTTGAGCTCTTGCCACCAGTTCTTCACAGGAGAGAGGGTAGCTCAGCATCTATTTGAGTTGATTCCCTTGGTTTAGTCCCTTGAAGAAGGTAGGTTAGAATTATATTTGTTTAGGATCACAAACAGAATCTGGATAAGAAGATTCGACTGAAAGGGGTTAATTCTTTCAAGGAATGCAGCTCCTCGGCTAACTAGGATCGTAGTTTCACTTAATAGGGTTCGGCGGGGAAGACATAGATTCCGGGAACGAAGCTAAAGGCAGAGGGCTGGAAAGACATTCGCTCGTTAAGGAGTTTGGGCTACTCGACCAAAGGGGTTCCCACCTCAACAGAATCAAGAGACAGAGTAGGAACATGATCAGGTTTAGGCGAAGTAGTTAGGACAGGAAGCATAAGCTAACTCGACACTCGGCAGAGGGCCTCGAAAGAGAGGAATGCCCTTAGATTAGGGGTCAGTTTCCACACCTGAGGACTAATCCGGATATTAGCTAGTTCTTGGGAGATGGACTGATTCATCCCTTTCTTTGGTTCGGGAGTCTTTCTTTCTCTTTGGCTGTGAGGGAGTTTTGCTCGACTAAGCCAAAACCCATAGTTGTTAGCAAAGAAATAGGAGTTTCGCTCGAATCGAATATTGACTAATGTAGGGAACCGGAAATACGTCAAGGAGAGGGACGAGGCGGATAGGCCCCTTCCATACCCTCCTTGGGCTATATCGGAATCGGTAGAAAGGGGATTACGAAGAATCGTCAGACAAGACTAGCAGATCATATTCGCCACGCCCCTGATTCTTTTAACGTAATGTAAACAACCCCTACTGAAGTTCTTTCTCTCCCTCTCCCCTAGTGTACTCTCGAGCTTTCAGAAAGGATCTTAGCCATACCGGCTTCGCGAGACCATTTCGGTCTACACATGGCTAGGCACTTTGGTCGTTGGTTTCTCGATCAAACTCTCTGACGTCGAAGAAAGACTTCGAGGAGCAGGGAGGATTTTCTCTCTTGTACCTTAGTCGAATTCACACCAATCCAATCTCGACTTAAGTAAGTACAAGCAAGGCAATTGACTCGATCAAGAAGGTATGGAACTTCTCGACGCACCTCTATCAATTCCTTCTTTGCCCCATCTCTCTTCTCTTATTCAATTTCTCGTTACCGTCGACATCGTCGAACTTTTCTTATATATGAAATTTCTTCTGTCACAAGAAGCAGGATGCTATTGCTTGCTGGGTATGAATCCCATCTCTCGACGACGTCGGTCCTTCCTCCCCGCCCTCAGAGCAGATTCGAGGGCAGGGGATTTTGACACCGTTTCATGTCTTTCATGTGCAGTCTCTTCTTCCTAAAGAAGGTCTGGGCGCCTATGTCAATCGGTACTTTGGATGCTTTCTGCTTCATTCCATTCTAAAGTGAGGGGCTATTCCCATCCCACGGACAGGTAAGACACATCAACAGGTCTTTCGGCCTAACGAGTGCATTCATCTTGTTCATCAACCTCCTATTCCTCGTACAATGCCTTAATGGCAGCACCCCTTCTTTCCCCACCCTAGCCATGGATGAGAATCTGACCATTTCACTCCTTGAGGAGGAAAAGGAGTGAAATGGGCCCTCTTTCACCTATGAAAGAAGAAGAGTTTCATCTTCGACTTTTACTTCTGAAATCAGATTGGAATTTATGCCCTCAGGTATCCCGGCTGTCGCCGACCCATTTCAGGTCACACAAGGACTTTCTTCAAGCCAGGAAGAGCAAGACCCGAGAAGAACGGAAAGCACAATAGCGCTCAGAGGGAGAGAATGATTTCTATTTCATTTCATTGCCCTCTTATCTTATTACATTATATTGTCAGTAGGAAAGATTCTATCAACTCATACAGAAAGAAGCGCCTTTGCGAAGAGACGCCCAGTAAGAAGGGCCTTGCCAGAATATGATTCGGGTTTTCTCCGAAAGATTGGAATAACCTTTTACCCCCTTTGGGGTAGGTTAGCCCTACATACAAGTTATTAAGGATTATTTGTTTGCCCAAAGGCAACCACCCGCTCTCATGCTCCCGAGGGATGAACCATTCTGTATGTATCTGATATTTCTGCTTTGGGCGAGTCCTCCCTACTATACTACCTGCGCCTTCCTTTCATCGGCATTCATTCGTCTCAAAAGAATCTTGGGCCCTTGCGCCTACGGGTGAGAGAAGCAATCCTCCTTCTAGGTCGTCTAAGGCACTAAGATCTATTTCTTTCATACCACCAGGAAGCCTAGCGACTTTCTTTATCGGTGACTAAACTCAGAAAACTTTCACTAGCAATTCTTCTTCACAGCTTCAGTAATAGCCTATCTTTTCTCTAGCCTGGAGCCGGCACTCCTAAAGCAGTTAACAAGCAGTTAACCAGATGTGGGATCTTTCCCAATATCCTCTACGCCTACTTCTCTTCCGACAACAGCTTCTCTTCCGAATCTGTGACTTGGTTCAAACCTTCAAGCAGTCAATCAAGCAGCACTGACCTCCGTAGAGCTAGATTCAGTCAAATGGTTACCACGCTTAACACTTGGAATTGGAAGTGGGAACGGGGTTAGTTCGCTAACTCTTTCTTCGATCTCTTTCGATATATATCTTCAATATAATCAATAAATAAATAAGATGATATGAAAAAAAGAAGGAGAAATGGACCAGTATTCATTATAGCGGTTCCTTATTCTCTGATTGAGTGGGATGCTTATCCGGCGGTGGATGAATCGAATTTCATGTGTTCAGCATAGTGACAGTGACACAGATCCCTTTTTTCAAATAAAGGAAGTGACAACGTTAATGCCCGAGGAGGTTGAATCAGTAGTTATAAGATACCACCCAGGCACAGAATCCGAAATAACCATCAGGAGTAGGGGAAGGAGGTCTATCTGTACCAAGTGAGGCCTGAAGGCGATACGACAAGCCTCACGATAAGGTCAAGCTGTAACAAGTGAGGCGGCCATTGATAGACCGTCCCTCGCTGTACCACAGCAACCGTCGATGAAAGTGGGCGGACAACAAGGGTCAGCATGGCGATATACTGTGATGGTTGCCGTAATACGGACCGGACAGGAAAGCGGGATTAGTTACTATATTATATTGTTGCACCTCTTTTCTTATTTTCTCTCAATTTACAGCTATATGAGAGAGAAAGTTGATCGATTTCTCTGTCCGGCTATGAGGTAAAATCTCAAGTAAGCGATTTTCCCGGGGCAACTTGATCCATTTTCGGATGGGACCGGAGAAGGGAAATGGACTTCACGCCAAAAAGACGTGGGCTCTTCGAAAATGGACATGGCGCCATTAGGCAAAAAAGGTTGGTTGAATCTCTTCACTCACGGATAGGCTGCTTGACTTGTTGAATCTCGTCAGTAGGTAAACGAACGACAGGCTAGTTCGTCTCAAATCTCCGAGTTGGAAATGAAGCCAGGTTCGGTGAAAAGAAATGAATGAGTTCAATGTCGCATTCGTCCTATAGAAAAGTAGTGGAATTCTCGTACTCAATCTCTTGCCAATGTTCTTCCTTCTTTTGATGCTTCGTTCGGAACAAGATGAAAGAAATGCCACCTCGAATCAGAAATAGAAGCGAGGGTTGTTGGAAAGCATGAAGCATTGGCGCCATCAGTCCTTGGTTCGGTTCGCTTTGCAAGACTTTCCTGCCAAGATTCATTGTTGAATAGTCAAAAATCTCTCTTCTTGTCGGCTTTGACTTTACCTCGGAAGTAGGCAAGGCAAGCTCAGTGGCGGGAGAGCAAGCAAGCTCGGTTGTTGAATGGCATGTATAGTAGTTTTCACAGTGAACAGCAAGATGAGCATTCACAATCTTCAATCCAGCCTTTACCCTTCGTTCCCCAGGCTTAACGCTTGAGAACACAACCTTCGTTCGACTTTCTTCGGTTCAGAAAGCCTAGAGTTGTGGCGGCTCAGCTTGCTTGTTGGTAGCTGTCTTCTTCTATTACAAGAAGAAAGATCTTGGAAATGCCAATTCTTCCTTTTTTTTGAAGTTCAAAGTGTTCTTTCGGAAAGAAGAAATCGATAGGCTTAGGCCGTGGAATTCTCGTACAAAAGTCAAGAGGCCAGAATGAAGCATTTCAGTGTCCACGCCAATAGTAAAGAAAGAGATTCTTGTAGTTATTCGTGTGAAAAGAAGAAAGATCTTGTCTTATTACTTTATTTCATTGATTTGAACTGAAGAACACTGCTGGTGGTTCTAATGCTATGCCCGGAAGGGAAGTCCGGTTTGTTTGGCTAAAATCTCCTTCTTGCTAAACTTAACTCCTCTTTGCTTGACAACTCCGATACGCAAGCGTGTATAACCACAATCGTGGAAATGCGTGGGAACTTCCATTCTCTCGGAGTACCATACTTATTGACAAAGCTCCGGCTTTTGACCCCGACTTTACTTAACAACATGGCGCCTCCCTCTATTAAGTCATTTGCGACCACGGAAAGCAACTATAGCGAAGGAGTAAGGATCATTAACAAATTACTTTGCTCATCTCCTTCGGCTACTTTCGATGCTTCTGCTGCCCTACTGATGAGGTCAACTCATTCAAAGGCTACCGAAAGCTCGACTCATGCAAATATATTGGAAAGCGCTCGTCTCATCTCCTTAGCCTTGAAAAAGCGATAGCATCTTGATTTGATTAACCGACCATGGAGCTCGCCTTCCGGGCTCGCATCTGCCTGAGGTGTCTTGGTATCATGGCTGGTGGCCGGGGGGAAAGCAGGTTCCGGGTAAACCACATGCACTCCATCTAGGGAGCTACATACCTATAGAACCATTGGCTAAGATTGATGTTGCCTTCGACTCCCTAAAGAATGGGAGCATCACTTCACACACCAAGGAGAACTAAACTCTTTCTTAAACGCTTGCTGCCAAGAACAAGAACTCAGAACTCCAACTCCGAAATAACCAAATCCGGGACCCCAATCGGCGGGTGGCTCGCTACACGGATTGATGCTTTACGGAATGGAAACCTCAAACGAAGGGGGCTTTGCCCTAACGGGAGGCCCTACGGGATGCAAGGGACGCTCCTTAAAGTAAAGGCGACATAGACTCTACGCTTCGTTTACACTAGCAGAGCCCTTCGTGAGGTGATTTACTCCGTAATTACTTCAACAACTCCTTCAAAATGGAATGGATGAAACCGTAACTACTGATCTGATTCAGTTATGTACAAAGGATACAAATCACGTTCTAAAGCTCCTTGCTCGGCTTCACATTCTGCGGCAGATCTGCACAGCTCCTTCTTGGCAACAAAGAGATTTGATACTACCCCCGGCATGCTTGCTTTCTTATCGAAGCTCAGAATTCAGATTAGCGAACAAGGAGACGAAAACACATAGACTTGACTCAATAGGGAAAGGCTTGAGCTTATAGAGTAGAGTACGCGGGGAAGCTCGGCATACGGACCTCTTCCGCTAAAAAGAGTAGGGGAGCCATCATCGAACCATAAGCGCCCCATCATCCCACCAGAGAGGCTCCTCAGACGACAGGAGGCTACAAACCATAGGCGGTAGGTAGGGAATTTAGCACCCACTTCACTCCTGCCTTCCAAGAAATCGATTCGGTAAAGGCATTGAAGGGTAACTGTCGATCTTCACTTTCCGAATGAACGTATCTATGGTCTTTCACCTGTGTCATGCTCTCCTTCTGGTTAAGAGAACGAGATCAAGCTAGTCCCAGCCCCACCTGCGCTTGGGCCAATAATGCTCCCATCTGAGGGAACTCACCCAAGGTAAAGGCCTTCAAATAAAGAAAAGGAAGAAAACCGAGGCCCTAGGGATGAGCAACTCATTCTTTTCACCTAACCCGGACTTCACATTTCTTCTTTGCGGCACAATCGGGAAACTTAACAAGGGATATTGTCTTTCCAGACTTTGGTGCAGCAACCAATGCTTCATTTATTGCCGATAGAAGAGATGAAACAAGTTCACTGCCCACATCTTATCTTTCTTACTAAACAGGATTAGTGCTTTCCTGCTGATCCTGCTAACTCTGCTGCTGATGCTAATGCGAATGCTGATGCGGATGATTCTGCTGATCCTTCCCCAGCCAAGGGAACAAGCCCAAGGTAAACAACCTTCCCCTAAAGAGGAGGCATAAAACGAAGAAAGTAATCTCCTTCTTGAACAGTATACCAGGGACGGGCCCTAAATCCGTTCGTTCGTCGTGTCAACAAATAAAGCACTACTTTCATATTTTTGATAATAGGATTCTCTCGCGTATCAGGTGCGAGACTGAATGAATTTCGTTACTTGCATTTTCGACAAACCAATAGTCCCGGGAGACGAAGGAATCAGTGTTCAGCAACTAAGGCAAACCACACGTCCAAGGAGATAGTCTTTACTTGCCCAGGCATTGGGGAATCAAGCGACGGAGGGATCGAAACCATACCCGTTCCCCGCCCACTCGTACTAGATTCTTGGCGCACAATCCGGGGTTATGCAGGAAGGTAGCAAGTATGGCAGGTGGCGCGGGGGATAGAAAGCCTATCCGTTACGTTCGTTCGGAAAGCATTCATCGAGCAAAGACTCCTATTGAAGAAACTCTTTCTTAGCCGAGTGGTGCTCGCCTGCTGGCTCGCATCTGCCTTCGGGGGAGGATTAACATGTCCGGTAGCGAGGGGGGCAACCAGCTGCCGGGTAAACTCCATGGCCTCCATCGCCGGGGGCTCGCACCACTAATCTATTTTGTCTAGGTAAATCTTAGAAATAGGGAAGAGATCGTTCCGTTCGTTACGGGATTAACCCTTCACTCACTCCACGGATCCTGCTCCTCTGCAATTTCTTGCCCCCGATTCATTGAGCAAACTTATACTTAAAATACTCTTAAACTTTAACGTAAAAGACTATATCAAATAAAATCCAGCAAGTATGAGTGAACAGAGACTGCTATTACCATGTCCCTAGCCTGGTTCCTTCTTTGTTGCCTGCCTCTCCGTTTCTGTCAGCATAGAGGAAGGTTTTCACTCCTGTTGAGAAAGAATAAATGCCCTAGCTCAGCTTCCTAGCATGACACATCAGCTACGCCATCAGAGACTGGATTAGAGCCTGGAATGATCCTCCACTTGCTAGTCAGGAAATATCACCTTATCTTCTTTCGCTGCTCTCTTAAGCTATCACTCGCTTTACGAGTGCAACCAAGTTCAAGAAACTGTTAATTAAGATACTATGCTGGTATTTATCTAAGAGTCAATATCTGTGAGAAGCTTCCTTCTCATACACATCCGAAGCAACGTTTGATCATCAGCATTAGAGAGTTTTGCCGGTCCTTGAAAAAGCGTCATCAGTCTAGCTCGTCATGACTCGATCATGGCCTTAGGCGGAATTGGTCCTGGCCGGAAGAACGAAAGATACCGGCAAGCACAGAGCAGTCGTCCAAAGGGGCTCCGTAGAGTGGTCTAACCCCGGGTCAATCCTTGGCCATGCCCGACAGAGAAAACTTGGTGCGAATCGGGGAAATCCTTTCCTCACGTCTGATCCTACCCGCCTCTTAGTTTTTTCTAGAGCTCTTGGATACCTCTTCGATCTAGCGAAAATGAGTTCTCTTGAAAGGGAGGAGTAGTGAATATTTACTCAAGTCAAGGCTAGAAGTGCTAATGTCGTCAGCTATATGAGAAACATCTTATCTCATATAGCTGGCATTTCTCATTTTCTCAATTTCCTTTGGCGCTACATGTCGATTTGCGGTTCCATCTTATCTCATATAGCTGGCATTTCTCATTTTCTCAATTTCCCTAGGTTAAGAAATGAGATTTTCAAGAAAGTGCATTCTCATATAGCTGGCATTTCTCATTTTCTCAATTGACTGTCTTATAAAAGAGATTGGAACTCCCAAAATCAAAAGAAACCAATAGGGCTGACAAAAGGCCTTACCTTAGACTGGCTTACAAAGGGGAAGACAGAAGGACTGCCACTAGTAAAGACTCTTACACTTACACTGGGAATAAAGAAAGAAGAGCTACTATTGATACTGAGAATTCATAAACTGCTCCCATTGATACTTGAGAGAACTCAAACCTCAAGGCAGGCAAGGATAAAGATAAAGAGTAAAAGTAAAGGGCAGGACTTCAGGGATGTTCTAACTCGTACGAAAGGTTGAGGGAAACTATTAGGACTGTTCAAACTATATATCTGGCACTCCAACTCCATTAAGCTTTCTCCAACTGGCGCTAGGGAGATGTGATGGGCTATTGACTATTCTGCTTTCACATTCTCTCTACTGACTTTCAAATCTCTAACTGGCTTTTTCACTTACAGCCAGAAGGAAAAAAGAGATATTAAGACTGGCCTTCCACTGGCACTAGACATCTTAACCACAGTTGGGCAGGATGTAACAGAACTTGCAGGGCTTAGCAAAAAAGAGGGCAAAGCAACTCCCACAGGAACTGAAACTCAAACTAAAACCCCAAGGGTGGCAGGCAGATATTAGGCCCTCAACCCCTCCTTCCGACATCTCATTCGAGATGGGATGACTTATCCGTGAATCTCTCAATCCCTCCCCTAACATGGCATTAGCCAATCAAGGAATGAAAGGCCCGCATTATACCCCAGGGTCAGGGAGAAAGACTGGAAATGCATAGGGGGAGTAGAGTCTTTCAGTAGCCAGATAATAGTCTATTTACAGTGGAGCAGGCATCGGCTGGCATTTCTCATTTTCTCAATTTCCCTAGGTTAAGGAATGAGATTTTCAAGGCTCACAATACATGTTCTTTGAGCGTTTTCTTGCTGCATCCGTTTTCTTGCTGGCCCTCTGCTTGGTATTCCAGGAAAAGACTAGTGTTCTTTTCTTAGAATTACCCTATAGTGGGAGTCACATACTAGTGTTATTTTTCCCTTGTCCCGTAGGGGGTAGGGATGCCATCCGACTTATACCTGGCAATGACCGCCTTCTTGTCCCGCTGTCATCAAAGGTGCTCCTGCTGTATCAGGTTCCCTAGGCGCGTACTCCTCCTCAGAATGGTTACTGGACAAGGATGGGGCTCTGGCTTGACCCCCGTCAATTCCTTTGAGTTTCATTCTTGCGAGTTTTTCAGCTTGGTACTAGCTTTGGAATTGATCCCCCCTTGCATTGGTCCCTCCACATGCATGAAAGGTCTTCTGATGGCCGTAGGTCGGGTCTGCAGTGGTTTGCAGGCGAAAGGTCGGATGTAGGTTCTCACTGGTCTGGCGAGTGAGATAGGCAGCCTAACTGCCAAACGAACTAGCCATTCGTTGTAGTACGCTACGAGCGGAGCACCGATAGTTCTGCACTGGGTATAGATGAATCCGAAGGGATGTTACCCGCGGACTCAAGGCTGTTGTCGGCATTTCCGCTCTTTGCATGTTAGCACTTTTACCTGACCCTTCGTCACTGCTTTCTGATCATGTGGATGCCGCTCTTAGAGAATCCGCGAAAGGAAAGGACACTTTGAGGGAGAGGGATATGGAATCAGCTGCACATGAAGCTGTGGAATAGAATGCCCCGTTATTTCATCTCCTTGCCTTTCTTTTAGTCCAAACAGAACTGGAACCCGGAGAGCACTAGCTTGAACTAGGAAGTCAGAGGCGCCGGAACTTGGCGAGAGGGATTTCTTGCCCAAGGTTTTCTCCCGAAATGCCCGGATTGCACTAGTCTCAGGGACATGCCCAGAAGAGGTTCGCACATTAATCTAGTAGAAGAGGATGGCATTGAATCCGCTGTTCTTGTTCGAGAATCCGCAGCACATGAATATGAGTAAAAGGAACTGATTGACCAAGGTCTTACAGAAGGAGCTGCTAGAGGCAGTTATGCCAAAAAGACGGGCTTTCCTCAACAAAGCAAAGTAGGAAGGTCTTTTCTAATTGAATGCATGGGTTCTCCGGTGGTTCTCATTTTGGTGTTCAGTCTACCGGGTACAAGATCGAAAAGAATGCTTCGTATTCCAAGTGAGTGCAGAAGAACCTGAAAATGATAGAGTGTTGGTCCTACAATAAAATAAAGTGAAATGAAAAAGCTTGATTCAAGCCGTTCACCACTGTCCAATTCATCATCTACTTGTCAACAAAGTCCTCACCGCCAATCAATGGTATACCCAGCAGCAAACAATTGATCTATGGAATTGGAGTTAGAGAAAGCAAGATCTAGTGCCTGCCTCCGTTCGAGCAAGCGTTTTCACCACTCTTTCTAACGGTTGAGCCCATACTCCCTTTTGCTCTCTTTTTTAGAGTCTTCCTTTCGCGCTCAAAGTCCGCTTATCCCATCTCCTGCGAATGACACGCAGGATAAAAAGGGTGAAATTCGATGGTTGCTTGTCTTCGACCAATGCAAGTGACTCCCCTATCCGAATCTTCGCTGAACGGAACGACGACCGGTGGTATCGTATATAAGATTACGGCTGCATTTAGGTTCCCTCTAACTCGAAATTTCATAAGAGAAGAAAGAAAGTAGCGTAGAAAGTCTTGCTTACTATCTCCTCCTAAGAGGAGGTTAAAGCTTATAGGTAGTGGCCTAAGCGCTAAGAAGCTCCAATCATGCTACTTCAGCTATATGCTTAACACATGCAGGTCGATCAGTTCGCCCTTAAGAAATAGGCTTAAGTTATCGGTTCGAATCCGAATAAGGGCTTTTTCGGTATGCCGCTCTGCGAATAGAGCGAATGAACAGAATGTACAGTCGAACATGAATCTCCTTCGCCCGTTATCTCCGAGAAAATGGTTTCAATTGTCCATTCCTATCTTATTCTGTTTCACTATACTTTTGGTTGTCTCTCTTCTTTGTCTGAAACTTGGAAAAATGTCTTTTTTCCAGGCCTGACTTTCAAAGGTAGGGTTCTCTATGGGCCCTGGAATTCTTTCTCATCAAGATGGGCTGCTCCCGCTGGATTACATTAGCCATTCATTTTGCGGTGCGTGGTATTGACTGGGAAAGCCCCGATTTGGCTCATTCTATGTTGCCTGGCCCCTCTCATAATGAACATCAACCGCACGAACCTTCAGCTGAGTCATCGTCGGCGCCTTCCGCCTTGGACGAGCGAAAGGACGAACTGATTAATGAGAATTTGCAGAAAAGAAAGGGCGTTCTCGGAGATGGGCAAGAGGTCTCCGAAGTGCGTCAGGCAGTAGAAATAGACTTTCATATACAAAGCCCTGGGGACGAATTCAAGTTAATAAAACAAATGGAAAAAGAAGCGGGGTCTAAAAAAGAAGATTGCCCCGTGACCAAGTCCACCTTTAATGAGGTGAAAGAGTATGAGAGTCAAATCCAAGATGGAAGAGGAGGGGGTAGACCTAACGATTGTTATAGT